>CM077153.1:292216645-292436346 GCA_039583875.1 Platanthera guangdongensis
GGAATACATAAAATACAAAACACTAATATGAATATATATGTACAATGGAACTTTGAAGAAACATATAAAATAAAATGAACATAAAGTAAACTTCAAATAGGCGTTCAAAACTAATACCCAAAATATACAACAAATCATAATCAGCACACAAATAAATATAAAAAATTGTACAAAAGAGGAGATAAAATTAATAAGGATGACAGAGCAGAAAATAGGAAGAAAGCAAAGTAAGGCTGGCTGAAATGGTAAAAAGTTCACCGAAAATCCTATAAACTGTGGATATATGGTATGTTATGGTGGCAATTTTGGTTTTGTTTGGCGTCAATGTTGTGTATTATATGTGACGGCGTCACTGCCTAAGTAGCAACGGTGTGAGAAGGAGAATCAAGGAGAAGGGTAGTGGAACAGTGTCGTGTAACGATCGTAGCTGATTTAACCGTGACAATGTCACAGCTCTGCTTTAGGCCTCACTACTGGGCTGCAGCACACGCACCCCAACCCCTCTCAATCAACAGGCGAGTTGGTGGTGGCGACACAGTTGGTGATTAGGAGTTCGAAAACTCCATAGTTAAGCGTGCTCGGGCTGGAGTAGTACTGGGATTGGTGATCTCCTGGGAAGTACCCGTGGTGCGGGCTTGACTATCGAGTTTCCCTCATCAAAGGGAGGATGTGGAGAACAACAATCCGTCGGTGGAGCAGAGACCGGTTCGGGTGCTTGGGTTGCAGTATGGTAGCGTCACCTAGAACAGAGCCGTGGCATTATCACATTATATCGAGTAGGGGCGTTACATACGGCGCGTGAGAAAGAGAAACAAAGATTAGGGCAAACTGAAGGCAATACATGAATGAAAGAGCATAACAGAAACTTGAATTCACATGTATAGCTTGATCGCACTGTGAGATTCGTGGTTATGTGTTGAAGAGATTCTGGGGATTATAATTGATGATGTTTTGAGTGAGTAAAAGGAACGGGGTCATGTGACAATATTTCAGTAACAGTTATTTAATATATTAAGCAGCTTTGCAGTAACAGTCATATAGATCTAGAATTCAACGCAAACCCGAGTACATAGGAAAACACTTTCTACAGAGCAGAAAGCAACAGGATGATGAGTAAAGATAGTATCGAAAACGATCAAACCTAAAAGGACTGAACATCCAAACAGATAAACACAAACACCTGGGAATGGGAAGAATGACAAAAACTTCAGTTAATTATGCCCCCCCCCCCCGAAAGAACTTCGGCCTAACGTCAAACAGTGTCATCTCACGAACTGAAATCTTTTTCCCGTCAATGATGTGGTTGTCCATCTTTATTGCAGATTCGCTCATTGTCGTCTCATCAGCGAAAATTATTTCTCCCGTGTAAACTGGCTCCCCCTTTGTGTCCACGTCAGCCTTCATGAGTAAATATATAGTAGCACTGAATTATCAAGCCAAAATGGTTAAAGAATATAGTGCAAGATCAAGATTTTGGATCCATACACTGGCGTGAATGAATCCCGGAAGGGATCCAAAGACAGATTTTAGAACTTGAGTAGTCGTACAAAGGTTAAGGTTGCTAATTAATAGGCAGAAGTAGTAGTTTTCACGCATCTCTGGTGGGTCATCGCTACTGTGCTCAACTTCGTTGTTCGTGAACAGGAGGCCCTTCGTGCTCGTCATGACTGATGAACGTCGGCATCTCTGGTGGGACATCGCTATTGTGCACGCATGAAGGGCCTCCTGTTCACGAGCAACGAAGTCGAGCACAGTAGCGATGTCCCACCAGAGATGCGTGAAAACTACTACTTCTGCCTATTAATTAGCAACCTTAACCTTTGTACGACTACTCAAGTTCTAAAATCTGTCTTTGGATCCCTTCCGGGATTTATTCACGCCAGTGTATGGATCCAAAATCTTGATCTTGCACTATATTCTTTAACTATTTTTGCTTGATAATTCAGTGCTACTATATATTTACTTATGAAGGCTGACGTGGACACAAAGGGGGAGCCAGTTGGCACGGGAGAAGTAATTTTCGCTGATGAGACGACAATGAGCGAAGATGCAATAAAGATGGACAACCACATCATTGACGGGAAGAAGATTTCAGTTCGTGAGATGACACTATTTGATGTTAGGTCGAAGTTCTTTCGGGGGGGGGGGGGGCATAATTAACTGAAGTTTTTGTCGTTCTTCCCATTCACAGGTGTTTGTGCTTATCTGTTTGGATGTTCAGTCCTTTTAGGTTTAATCGTTTTCGATACTATCTTTACTCATCATCCTGTTGCTTTCTCCAATGTAGAAAGTGTTTTCCTATGTACTCGGGTTTGCGTTGAATTCTCGATCTATATGACTGTTGCTGCAAAGCTGCTTAACATATTAAATAACTGTTACTGAAATGTTGTCACATGACCCCGTTTTTTTTACTCACTCAAAACATCATCAATTATAATCCCCAGAATCTCTTCAACACATAACCACGAATCTCACAGTGCGATCAAGCTATACATGTGAATTCAAGTTTCTGTTATGCTCTTTCATTCATGTATTGCCTTCAATTTGCCCTAATCTTTGTTTCTCTTGCTCACGCGCCGTATGTAACGCCCCTACTCGATATAACGTGATAATGTCACGGCTCTGCTCTAGGCGACGCTACCATGTTGCAACCCAAGCACCCGAACCCGTCTCTGCTCCACCGACGGGCTGTTGTTCTCCACATCCTCCCTTTGATGAGGGAAACTCGATAGTCAAGCCCGCACCACGGGTACTTCCCAGGAGATCACCCATCCCAGTACTACTCCAGCCCGAGCACGCTTAACTATGGAGTTTTCGAACTCCTAATCACCAACTGTGTCGCCACCACCAACTCGCATGTTGATTGAGAGGGGTTGGGGTGCGTGTGCTGCAGCCCAGTAGTGAGGCCTAAAGCGGAGCCGTGACATTGTCGCGGTTAAATCGGCTACGGTCGTTACACGGCACTGTTCCACTACCCTTCTCCTCGAATCTCCTTCTCACACTATTGCTACTTAGGCAGTGACGCCGTCACATATAATACACAACATTGACGCCCAACAAAACCAAAATTGTCACCATAACATACCATATATCCACAGTTTATAGGATTTTCGGTGAACTTTTTACCATTTCAGCCAGCCTTACTTTACTTTCTTCCTATTTTCTGCTCTGTCATCCTCATTAATTTTATCTCCTCTTTTGTACAATTCTTTATGTTTATTTGTGTGTTGATTATGATTTGTTGTATATTTTGGGCATTAGTTTTGAACGCCTATTTGAAGTTTACTTTATGTTCATTTTATTTTATATGTTTCTTCAAAGTTCCATTGTATTATATCATCATTTATATTAGTGTTTTGTATTTTATGTATTCAATCTATTTTTTGTACTCCTATGATAAGTAGATACAACATCATAAATAAGTTTTTGTATTAAAATCATCAACTCATAAGGCAACTACACAATTTGCCAACTTATCTGTACAAATATATATACTGTTAATATAAACAATATGTAACAAAAGCATTACTTCAAGCTCTTAAATTCTACAGAATATATATTCATTCTTAACAAATCTCAAATGTATGTAGTTCATACTGTGAGGAGATGGTTAATGGTTACATTACTATAATTGATGTGTATAAATTTATAGATATGGACTGCAACGACAGCATAGTGAAACTACATAATAATGTTCAATCTCATGTTCGTGCTTGAGGTCTCTCTATGCCCGGTGAACAACTTCAACGTCATGTTCGTGCTCAAGGTCTCTCTGTGTCCGATGAACAACGTGAATTACATCAATTGTATAACTACTCAGACGCATCAATAAGAAATGCGCATATGACAGAAGCAGAACGTGCTGCTCAACGAGCTTCGAAACGAGAATGTTCACAGAGAAGAAGATCCCTGATGTCTAACGAACAACGTGAGGCTCAACGAGCTTACAATCGCTCTTACCAAAGGGCGAGGCGTGCGCGTATGACAGAAGCACAACAAGCACATGAAAGAGAGATGAGGCGTGCTGCTGCTCAAAGACGATGCCATCAATTACCCCGTCAAGGTGTCATATTGCCACAGTAGGACTCCACGGTCCACTGTACTGCTGCATCCCTAACTCAAATAAGTACACATGCACCGGCTTGGCACAGCAATGCTGCACATGTAAACATGACTTGGGGTAACAATTAGCTATTGGTTATCGACATTATCATATGTTTATAAATACATTTATATGATGTAACACTGATATGCTTCTGTATTTCAAAGTTATAAATGCAGGTAATGGTGTTGTCCATAGATATTCATTGACATCTACACCATGTTTTTCATCATTCCATGCTGACCGACGACCTCAAATTGGAGAATCATCGACAATGCAACCATGCACTGCACCCCTGCGTGACTACAGCCTCTCAATCCTCTCTTCCCACTCAGCTGATCATATTACTGCACCTATTACTGCTCCAACATCATTGCATCTATCTGTTGCGGGCACATCAACTGTAAACATAGAGCAATACGCAGGTCATCTACTGCAGGAAAATATCGTACATCACATGCATCCAGAAGGTAATTTTTCTACTATTATAGTACAGACATATGTTGCGCGCATATTTCTCTGTTACCGTATATATCTGATATTATTATAATATTATTTGTCCTATAGAAAATTCATCATCAGTGAATTCACAACATGAGGACACAAATGAAAGTTCCTCTGATGTTACTGTTCGTGTGAGGCACCGACGTCTTCGAAACCACAATGTTACACGCATCTGGAATGCACCGCAGCAAATTGTATACTTATAACTACAACATCCTCACTTCTGTAATAATTGCAATGCTAAGTTTTTTGATGGTGAAACACCAACGATGTGTTGCGGCAACGGAAGGGTTCAGATTCCAGCTATACCTGTTCCACAAGAGCTTTATAATTTATTCATTAGTGACTGCTAAGAGTCGTCACTTCAGAAGATATATTCGTTCATATAATCATGTTTTCTCTTTTACTTCGATGAGTGTGATTTTAGATGCGGCTTTGGGAGCTGATCAACATGCGGCATACACATTTCGAGCTCATGGATCAATATATCACCAAATTGGTTCTCTTTTGCCTGTTGCAAACTCACGTCCTAGGTACCTTCAACTATATATATATATAATATATATATATATATATATATATATATAATATATATATATATATATGATACAGAACATGAGATAGATTATCGTTTGCAAGAAAATGCAGAGTTAGATCGTGCATTACTAGAAAAAATAAGAGCAATTTTGGATACATATAACTCATTTGTATTAATGTTCCGACATATATCTCAACATGAGGATATAAACAGATGCAGACTTATTATAAAGGAAAAGCTTGCTTTTGGCCAACAATATACATTACCGTCTGCATCACAGGTCGCTGCTATAATTGTTGGTTCAGAAGAATACCTTGAATCAAATGAACGACATATAATTGTTGAAACAGTCGAAGGTCAGTTGGTTAATATTCAAGAATACGCTGGTTACTACGACCATCTTCAATATTCGTTGCTTCTCCCATATGGTACATACAGTTGGTTAGCTGAATATAAAGGATTGAATAATCTGCATGTTAGTTGTTGCGACTACTACTCATACATACTTTAAGTTATATGTAAATACATTTCACTGTGTCCACACATGCTGCTTCTACTGATATGGTATTTGACCTCATAATTGTTGTACTGTAGGATCGCCAGACACCTTTATCATTGTCGTTACATGGATGTCGTCTACTGCAGCAATATGAAATTGACAATTACATTAAAATTGAAACTCAAAAACTTCGTTGGATAAAAAATAACCAAAAAACAATCCGATCTAAACTGTACAACGGCCTACAAGACTATCTTAATGCCGGAGAACATAGTGGAGGTTGAAAAATATTTTATTTTAATCTGATATGATTCTCATATTGATGCTGTTTAATCTGACAAATTTATACAATGTGCTTATATTACAGCGAATATTGGTCAGCGCGTCATCTTGCCGTCATCTTTTATTGGAACTCTCGCGACATGTACCAGCGTTACCAAGACGCAATGGCCGTTGTGCAGCATTATGGTAGACCAGATATATTCCTAACAATGACATGCAACACTTCGTGGCAAGAAATCACAGATGCGCTATATACTGGACAAACACCGTAAGACCGTCCAGATGTAGTCTCTCGAATATTTCATGCTAAATATGAAAAGTTAAAAAAAGATATTTTCCATAAAAATGTTTTGGGCAAAACAGTTAGTCATGTTCACGTAATAGAATTCCAAAAAAGAGGGTTGTCGCACGCTCATATGCTGGTTATTTTTGATGTGCGTGATAAAGTGAATACTCCAGATGACTATGATAAGATTGTTATAGCAGAACTTCCTCATATTGAGTATGAACCCGATTTATACAATAGTGTTGTGCGTCATATGATTTATGGACCATGCGCACATGTAAACTCTCATGCACCATGCATGAAACATGGTGTTTGTAAAAAAGGGTATCCAAAAAAGTTTACTGAGGCAACTTTGCAAGAAGCAGACTCTTACCCAATCTATAGACGTCGTAATAATGAAAGATCATTTATGTTTCGTCGGGCAGAAGACTTTGCTATTGACAATCGATGGGTTGTTCCATATAACTCATGACTTCTGCTGAAATACGACTGTCATATTAATGTTGAGATATGCAGTAGTATCAAAAGCATAAAATATCTATATAAATACATTCATAAATGTCCTGATTCAGTTGCATTTCAGGTTCAACCTTTCTCAGATCATAATGAGCTTGCTCAATATGTAAATGGTTGATGGATATGTCCACAAGAAGCATTTTGGAAGATATTCAAGTTCTCGATGTATCAAACATATCCATCAGTTATCCGTTTACAAATTCATTTACCTAATAAACATCAGGTGCATTTTCACACCACTGATTTAGTTGACAATCTTCTAGCAAACGAACGAAATTCTCGCACATTGTTGACTGAATTTTTCCATGTTTACGTCACGCAACAAGAACTTCACAAGTATCTGTATACGGAGTTTCCAAAACATTACACATGAAATCTGACATCCAAAACTTGGATTATACGAAGACGACGCCATAAAGTTATTGGTCGAATGTACTCAGTACATCCTTCTGAAGGTGAAAGATTTTATTTACGCATTCTGTTGAATCATATTTGAGCTTCGAGATTCTTTGAACATCTGTTCACAGTCGATAACATTATGTACTCCACATTTAAATAAGCTGTTGAACATTATGGTCTGCTTGAACGGGACAACAATCTACATAACTGTATGCGTGAAGCGAGAGAATTTCAACTACCGCAAGCATTACGAAATTTATTTACAATAATTTTACTATATTGCAACCCAACTGAGGTTAGACAATTATGGAATGAGAACTACACTGCAATGACTGAAGATTACGTCTCATCTACTTTGATGAGTGATGTATATGTCATGAACAAACTTTTTTATGAAATAGATTATACTCTCCAACAACATAGCAAGAGTATTATACAGTTTGATATTCCTCAAATGTCGGCACTCTTCAGAAATCTTAACAACGTATCGAGTTTAATTGAGATGAACTATCGATACCAATCTCATATACGGATCTGAACTCTGTTTCATTGTTAAATCCTGGTCAATGTTATGCTTTTCATACTATTATGGAAGCTATTAGACAACGTGATTGAGGTATTTTCTCCATAGATGGTCCTGGAGGCACTGGAAAAACTTTCTTATATAAAGTGTTACTTGCACATTTACGGCAAGATGGTCATATTGTGTTTGCAACTGCATCATCGGGAATTGCTGCAACTCTTCTTTCAGGTGGAACTACAGCACATTTAAGATTTAAAATTCCAATTACTGTGGAAGCAGGTTCATTTTACAAATTTGGCAAACAGTCTGAAATGCATAAACTTATACAACATTGCTCTGCTATTTTGTGGGATGAGGCTCCGATGTCACACAAACATGTATTTGAAGCCGTTGATCGATCATTTCGAGATGTTTTAAACATCGCACAACCTTTCGGTGGTAAGGTTATAATTATGGGAGGCGATTTTCGACAAGTTCCACCAGTTGTAGTTAATGACACAAAATTTCTAATTATCAATGTCAGCATAGTTAACTCATCTTTGTGGTCAACTGTACGGTTAATTTCATTATCTGAAAATATGCGTGCTTTGGATGATCAACAGTTTTCAGAATTTCTGCTTCGAATAGGAAATGGTGACGAGCAAACATATGATCATAATATGATTCAAATTCCCATGTCAATGATCATTCCCTGAGAAGGAGAACATTCAGTCAATGTACTTACCAACAGTGTATTCTCCGATATTATGTCCAGTTCTACCGACTCTGATTATTGGGAAGACAGAACATTGCTGACTCCATTAAATGAGGATGTTTCTTTGCTAAATGAAAAGTGTCTCAAATTACTCAATAGAGATGAAATTACGTACTATTCTTTTGACTCTGTTGATGATGACAGATGTAATTTATATCCACAAGAGTTTTTGAATAGTATATCACCAGACACTCTCCCGCCGCATAAATTATCTTTGAAAAAAGGCACACCCATCATGCTTCTGCGGAATTTAAATCCTCGAATCGGCCTATGCAATGGTTCGCGTCTGCTTTACCGTCAATTCTCAAAAAATATTATTGAAGCTGAAATACTAAATGGACAACATAAAGGAAAGTCGGTCTTTCTTCCCCACATACCACTCAAACATGCTGGAGATTTCAATATGCCATTTGAGTTAACTCGAAAGCAATTTCCAGTTTGTTTAAGTTTTGCAATTACGATAAACAAATCTCAAGGACAAACAATTAGGCGGGCTGGCCTTTACCTTCCCTCTCATGTTTTCACTCATGATCAACTTTATGTGGCTTTATCAAGATAAGTCAATGCAACAAATACCAAAGTTTTAGTAAGAGATGGTTTTATACCGGGACATCAGGGTACTTATATAAAAAATGTTGTTTTCAAGAAACTACTGTCCAAAATCAGTGTACAGGTGCATTTTTTTTCTCATCTCCAAGTTTTTCTTTCTGTGTGCAAGGTACAAACATTGTCATCGATTAATATATTTTATTTGCTACACAGTCTCATCAAATGTAGTCACCTGCAATTACTTGCAAGAAAATTCTGTTGGGACAACACGTGATCTGCCATGGGTACGCAGTTTTACTCTAAATTCTGTACAGTTACTCACACTTATGGGCTCATTTTATTTCTATGAAAATCATAGAAATGAAAATACAAAATAAAAAGATTCTTTATTACTTACCTTATAGCTATATTAATCTTCTATAATAAATCATATAAATGGAAAAATATAATACAAATATTCTTTATTACATACCTTATACGTACACTAATCTTTGATAATAATATTGTATCAACTTGCAAATATATTCAAGTATATTGCACTGTCAACATACAAGTAAATACAAGTGTGACAAATTCAATAATTTCATATGTGCGCCGTGGTCAGCTGATTTCTATGACAATAATATATTACTGATATAGTTTAATATACTGTTTTTTTTCATTGATATAATGATCTCTATTATAATAAATATTTCACCTACTGCTCTATGATTATTTTGACACTTTTCTTTTATCACTTACAGTTATGGCTAAACGTTCAAGACAACAGTTGCATTCACATGATTGTATATATCCATCTTGGGTCGAAGAAATATATCGAGACCATAATGGAGTTGACGACAAAACAGCATGGCATGATATGCCTCGTGTCTACAAATGCAATGAACCCAAAATCTTAATACCCAAGGTGCCAAGGAATGTAAGTGTCATAGAACAGTGGAATGTGTCCGAGTGAAAATCGCGTCCGGACGGAAAAAACGTGTCCAAATAAACGGACTTTTACGAATGAATGAAACTTTAGATAAGCACTTATGGACAAACTATCCAAACCGTGCACAGCTTATTCATCATTGTTTTTATAAAATCTCTTTCAAATCATCAATTTTCAATAAGCAGCTTATTCATCATCATAAGTTGTCCCAAACAGAGCCTAAATGTGGAAGAATTTGATTACATGATCTTTTGTGGAACACAGCATGGAATCTCTCTACTTCTATTAACCCTCACTTTTATTTAAAATTATGAACTATATAAATATTTAATTAAATAAATACATGTATGGTTAGATAAGTATCTTTTATTTTTTTTAAAAAAAATAGTTATGTTATTTTTATTAGATAATTAATCAATCACAAGCAGCTGCGAGTATACACAATTAAGGATAAGATAATAGTGCTGACTTAACTAATAAATAAAGGCGATTGTTAACCGCACCCCAATTTTGGCTATCCGCACCCCAAAACCTTTTAAAAAAATCCTTTCCTAAAATTTTAGCCGCAACCCTATTTCCTTTTCTTCTTTTCTCCCGGTTTAGAAGCCGCCGTCCCCTCCCCAACTCGCGAAAT
Organism: Platanthera guangdongensis; assembly: GCA_039583875.1. NCBI lineage: Eukaryota > Viridiplantae > Streptophyta > Magnoliopsida > Asparagales > Orchidaceae > Platanthera > Platanthera guangdongensis. The sequence goes on from CM077153.1 coordinate 292,227,163, forward strand.
CCAGATCTTGCCATTCCCGTCGTGCCGCTCCAATTTCCGACAACTATTCGCGGCAGCCTCTCCCGTCTCTGGCAGCAGATCGAGGAAGCAGTCCTCCCCCATCTCGCGAACTCCGCCTCCGTACTCCCCGAGCCGCTCCTCTTTCCGGCAACCGCTCCCGTCTACGACAATAGATCGCGGAAGCCCCCGGATCTTCGGACAACCACCTAAGGTAAACAACCGTCTATGCAACTTCTACACCTCCGTGTGTTTCATTCCGCCTTCTCTTAGCATTCATTAGGGTTTAGGTAAGAGTTTCATTACCTGATTTTCTACACTACTTCACATTAAAGTGTTTCATTACCTGATTTTCTACACTACTCCGCGTGTGCTTTCCCTGTTTTGGTACAGGTATACAATATTAGGTTCAGCCCCCATTCAGATCCTACCTCCCATATTCAGCCATACCCACCCCCCACCTTTGCAGTCACAAAACCAATATGTCTTCCTAGAATTCACAGAAGTCAGTGTTGCAACTACAAATCAGTAAAACCACAGAAGTCAGTGTGGCAACTATTTGCATCAGCAGACTATGCAAATTCAGTAAAACCACAAATCAATGATAATTGCATGTCTGCCTATGATTTTTTTTCTAAATAATGACATATAAAGGGCTCAATTCAATATGGTTTGAAAACAAGTAGTGATAGCATATATGATTGTTGTTTTATACAATTTCCAAATCGGTCATCTCTCATCTTTCACGATTATTTTCTACACTACTTCACATTAAAGAGTTTCATTACCTGTAATATGATATTTGCTTGGGAATCCGGATGAATGTTATAAAATAGCGTAAAAACAGAAAAATTGGGGCCATTTGTAATATGATATTGGCATAAGTATAACTGCACATGTTAGATAGGCATTTTAACTATTTGTGTAGTTGTGTTAATATTGGCTTTTTCATATTATTTTTTTATTTTTAGGTTATATCTTTATAGAAGCATTTTCAAGTGATAGCATCAAATTATTGGAGTATGAGACACTTTCGTCTTTGCCTACAACTAGTAAGTGTTATTTATTTACTAATTGATGTCAATATTACATTGTGATTTTGCATATGGTTCTCATACGTATTTTTCATACTCCTCTAGATGTCACTAATGGAAATGAAGAAACCATCGAAAAGATAAAAGTGGATGTTGGTTGTCACTTTGAAACAGATTTATTATTTGATTCTAAAGAAGAGTTAATCGAATGAGCTCGTGTTATAGGTAGGAGTTTGGGTTACGTAGTAACCATAAAATCGTCTGATAAGCTGACTGAACGACCAAAACTGCGTGTGTTTCTTGGTTGTGATAGAGGGGGTAAATATAGAGAAGGTCAGAACAAGAAAGGTTGGGTGAAAAAAGGTATGCGTATGTCTTCTTCAAAGCGTTGTGGTTGTTTATTTTCACTTAAGGGGCAAAGAGATTTAATTACTGAAAAATGGATGGTTTACATATTATGCGGGATACACAATCACGAGAGAGTTCATCTGGAAGCACATGCATATGGAGGAAGATTGGATAAGGAGGAGAAAAAACTAGTAGAACAGATGTATGGTTCAGGGGTGAAGCCACGTAAAATACTAGCCGCCGTGAAGAAAGAAAACAGTGAAAATACCACGGTTATTAGGACAATTTACAATGAGCGGGTGAAGTTACATAAGAAAGAGTTGGATGGAGGAACGCCCATACAATATTTGTACAAGTGTCTGAGCGATTCAGGTTACATTTCTTTTAGCCAAGTTTGCTTCACTAATAACCAATTGGAAAGATTATTTTTTGCACATCCGGTCTCTATAAAGCTAAGTAATATGTTTTCAACGGTTTTTCAGTTAGACTGCACATACAAGACAAATCGTTATCGTATGTCATTACTATGCATTGTTGGAGTTACATCAACAAACCAGACATTCTTTTTGTGTTTCACTTTTATGTCTAATGAAACCGAATCAAGTTACAAGTGGGCTCTTGATTGTTTTAGATCCATTTTGCATCCTCATTCCCAACCAATTGTGTTGGTAACAGATAGAGAACAAGCTTTGATGAATGCTATAAAGATTGTATTTCCGGAATCTAAAAATATTTTATGTCAAGTACATATAAATAGAAATATTTTAGCAAACTGCAAAAAGTTTTTCAGTGAGGGAAAAATCTTCGAATGCTTTATGGGTGCATGGCAAAGAGTGGTAGATGCTCATACAGATAAAGATTTTGGCACGTCTTTGAACAAGCTTGTGGTTGATTACTCTATAAACTATTGTGAAGTTGTCACATATATCATGACTACTTGGATAAATCCATACAAAACTTATTTTATTTCGAGGTAGATTGATAAATGTCTTCATTTGGGTAATTCAACCACCAATCGAGTTGAAGGTGCACATAGTCAACTTAAGAAAATTTTGGAGGTTTCTATTGGTAGTTTATCAACTATTTGGAGAACATTTGATCAAATGATCAACATTCAACACACAGATATTAAGAGATCATTTGGTACTAGTTGCATTCAAGTGAATAAAGAGTTTGAAGATTCTTTGTACGTCGACCTTCTTGGTCGCGTGTCTCTTAAAGCTCTACAGTGCATAAAAGAGGAGGTTGAGATGTTGAAGAATGGAATGAAAGGGTATACGGAAGATACATGCACACATATCAAAAGATGTATTATGGGTTTTCCTTGTGCACATGAATTGAGGCCTTATGTTGCTCAATCAAGAGCAATTCCATTATGGCTTGTACATAGACATTGAAAACAATTATCCTTGAGCATTGACGGGGAGAAAGTTGATATAGAAGGGTCAAATGGCATAAATAATGAAATAGAAGCAATCATTCAGAAGTTCACTCAAGCAAATGACATACAAAAGAAGGAGTTAAAACGGAAGTTGCGCGAGATCATTGATCCAACCACAAGCCGAACAATTGAGCCTTTAGTTAAAGTGCATTTAAAAGGTAGGTCTAAAGGGAGTTATAAGAAATTTAAAGATAACTCTAAATCCACAAGGCGTGATCCATCCCATTTTGAGTACGTCTTGATGGAGGAGAAGACAAAAATGAAGGTTCGTCCAAAGTTGAATGCACGGAAGCGTACAATTTATAACAATGTTAATCCTTTGCTTAATAATAAATTTTTGGATGATGTTCGTGAGCAAATGCCTTCTTACCTATCACATCACATTATGGAGGCTATTGATGTACTTGGCGATGGGCATTGCGGTTATAGAGTCATTGGCCAAGCATTGGGAATTGAGGGTGGTTGGGCACAAGTTCGTTTCGATCTCCATGAAGAACTTGAATCAAAATTGACATTGTATGATATCACGTTTGGAAAACCAAGAAGGGAAGAATTATTATCTTCACTTGAATGCAATACAACTCCGGCGAGTTTGGACAAATGGATGTCGATGCCGGATATGAGACTCATTATCGCTTCGTGCTACAATATAGTATTAGTCCAACTATCTAAAATTCAATCATTCACCTTTCTTCCGTTACAATCACCTCCACCGGAAGAACCAAAAATTCTTTTCATCGGATTTATCGATGGTAATCATTTCATTGAACTTAACATGCATGATGGATGCTCGTTGCCATTGATTTACCCTCTTTGGAGAAGGTATTGTGGAGAAATAGCACAAACATGGGAAACTTTATTTGCATCAAAGATTAGAGTGGCGGAGAAGATTATTGGACATTCACCTTCATTGATAAATTTGGATGACTCTTCTTCCAAAGGTATGACATACTAAATTCATTTTGACTAAGTAATGTTTCTCGTGATATTTTCTGGTTATAACATATTCCATTAATTATTAACAGTGTAATGCAAGGTATTGTTGGAGTATCAAGGGCGGCGTTTCAATGTTTTGCAAACATTAATATTATGGTATGAACATTCATATTGTAGAAATAGGCCCGAAATCTTGTATATATGTATTTCATATATTAGTTACAGGTATACACACTCTTATATAAGAGAAGAAGGAAGAGAGAAATCCTAATACATGATGTGGGACTAATACAAGAAGAGAGAAAATAAGAAACAACATGGGCCCTTAAATGGGCTTTTCTAACACTCCCCCGCAAGCTGGAGCGTACAAGTCGTAGGCGCCAAGCTTGGATAAGAACTGATAGTATAGTGGCATGGAGAGAGCTTTCGTCAGGATGTCCGCAACTTGGTCGGTGGCAGGAACATGCTCCAACTCTATCTTCTTTGACTGTACCTTTTCCCGGATAAAGTGACAGTCAACTTCGATATGCTTTGTCCGTTCGTGAAAAACCGGATTCTTAGCAATATGGATTGCTGCTTGACTGTCGCAAAATAAGGTTGCCGGAGATGAGAGACGAACACCTAAGTCTCCCAGAAGGCCTTCAAGCCAGGTTAGCTCAGAGACAACAGCAGCCATAGCCCGGTACTCAGCTTCGGCAGAGGAACGCGCAACCACATTCTGCTTCTTGCTTCGCCAAGTGATGAGGTGTCCACCAAAGTAAGTGCAGAATCCAGTTGTGGAGCGTCTATCATCAATAGATCCTGCGTAGTCAGCGTCAGAATACGCGACAAGAGATAGAGATGTGGATGGCTTGTACACGAGTCCTTGTCCGGGGGCGATCTTGAGATTTCGAAGGATGCGCTCAACAGCTTGAAGATGAGATGTCCGAGGAGCGTGCATGAAACGGCTCACAACTCCTACAGCAAATGAGATGTCTGGTCGAGTCACCGTAAGGTAGATCAGCTTCCCAACCAAGCGTCTGTAATATTCCGGATTTGTAAGTAGCTTGTCAGAGTCAGAGCTATGGGCCGAGAGCTTGTGATTTGCGTCCATAGGAGTCTCCGCAGGTTTGCACCCAGAATAACCTGCATCACGAAGGAGGTCCATACAGTACTTCCTTTGAGATATCACAAGACCATCAGGGCGTCGGGCGACCTCAAGCCCAAGGAAGTACCGAAGGTTGCCCAGATCTTTGGTTTGAAAGGCAGAATTCAACTGTGCCTTGATCTGTTGTATTCCTGCCGTGTCGTCGCCAGTAATCAGGATATCATCAACATAGACCAGAAGAATCACAGTCTCAGTTGACCGATGTCGGGTGAAGAGAGAAAAATCAGCCGAGCTCCGAGTGAAGCCACTAGCACAGACCACCTTACTGAACTTTTCAAACCACGCACGCGGGGACTGTTTGAGACCATAAATGGATTTTCGAAGATGACAGACCAAAGACTCCCCCGTGGTCTCAAACCCGGGAGGCTGCTGCATAAAAACGGTCTCTTGTAGATCGCCGTTGAGGAAGGCATTCTTGATATCCAGCTGATAAAGGGGCCAGTGACGGTGAACAGCCAAGGAGAGAAGAACGCGAACCGTGTTCAATTTTGCCACGGGAGAGAATGTTTCCTCGTAATCAAGGTCATGTTGCTGAGTAAACCCCCGGGCCACAAGACGGGCCTTCAGACGGTCGATAGTGCCATCCGCCGCATGTTTAATGACAAAGACCCATTTGCAGCTAACAGGGGTGTGGCCAGCAGGAAGGGGAACCAGATCCCAGGTCTGGTTAGCCCAGAGAGCCTCCATTTCATCGTGCATAGCAGCCCGCCATCCTGGGTGGTGAAGCGCCTCCTGCACATTGGTAGGAAGAGAAATAGAGGAAAGGGAGGTGGCAAATGCGTAGAGAGGCGGTGTGAGCCGATGTAGAGAGACGTAGTTGGCCAAGGGATGAGCGGTAGAGACGGGAGCGTGATCGACCGCAGCCGAACTATCGCTGGCAGCAGGGAGCTGGGGCACGGGAGCATCCTTGGATGGGCGACGAGAGTAGACACGGATTAGCGGTGGAGGGACCCGAGGAGGAACGGGCGGGGAGGAGGAAGAAGACGGCACAAAGGGCGGGACCGGGACAACGGGCCGGGGAAGGGATGGAGCAGAAGACGAGGTGGTGCTGGGTAAGTGGAAAGGCTGGTCTTCGCAGAAGGTGACATCCGCAGAAACGACCATTTTGCCGGTAGTAGGAGAGTAGCAGACGTATCCCTTTTGAGTGCGGGAGTAGCCAACAAACATATACTTGGCGGCCCGAGGAGCAAGTTTGTCGGAAGGAGGGCCAAGAAGGTGGACATAACAAACACACCCGAAGATCCGGGGTGGGAGAGAGGTGAGGGGGATGGAGGGATAGAGGAGTTGGATGAGCGAGGCAAAGTCAAGGACAGAGGAGGGAAGGCGGTTGATGAGATGACAGGCGGTGGAAACAGCAAAGTTCCAATATTCTGTAGGAACGTGCATTTGGAACATAAGAGAGCGGGCAACATCGAGAAGATGACAATTTTTGCGTTCGGCCACCCCGTTTTGCTGAGGGGTATACGCACAAGAAGTTTGATGGATGACACCTAAGTCTCCCAGAAGGCCTTCAAGCCAGGTTAGCTCAGAGACAACAGCAGCCATAGCCCGGTACTCAGCTTCGGCAGAGGAACGCGCAACCACATTCTGCTTCTTGCTTCGCCAAGTGATGAGGTGTCCACCAAAGTAAGTGCAGAATCCAGTTGTGGAGCGTCTATCATCAATAGATCCTGCGTAGTCAGCGTCAGAATACGCGACAAGAGATAGAGATGTGGATGGCTTGTACACGAGTCCTTGTCCGGGGGCGATCTTGAGATATCGAAGGATGCGCTCGACAGCTTGAAGATGAGATGTCCGAGGAGCGTGCATGAAACGGCTCACAACTCCTACAGCAAATGAGATGTCTGGTCGAGTCACCGTAAGGTAGATCAACTTCCCAACCAAGCGTCTGTAATATTCCGGATTTGTAAGTAGCTTGTCAGAGTCAGAGCTATGGGCCGAGAGCTTGTGATTTGCGTCCATAGGAGTCTCCGCAGGTTTGCACCCAGAATAACCTGCATCACGAAGGAGGTCCATACAGTACTTCCTTTGAGATATCACAAGACCATCAGGGCGTCGGGCGACCTCAAGCCCAAGGAAGTACCGAAGGTTGCCCAGATCTTTGGTTTGAAAGGCAGAATTCAACTGTGCCTTGATCTGTTGTATTCCTGCCGTGTCGTCGCCAGTAATCAGTGCGAAGGCATGACTCGTATATTCCCGAGCATTATCAGTGCGAAGGATTTTGAGAGGAGTGGCGAACTGCGTACGCATCTCAAGGAGAAAGGCCCGAAAGACAGAGGGAAGTTCAGTGCGATCATGAAGTAAATAGAGCCACGTGGTACGAGAGTAATCGTCAATGAACGTGACAAAATACCGAAAGCCAAAAATACTAGGGATCCTATAAGGACCCCAAATATCAGAATGAACTAACGATAAGGGAGTAGGACTCCTGGTACACGCAGGGGGGAAAGAGGAACGATGTTGTTTGCCGTAGACACAAGATTCACAGGAGAACTCTTGTAAAGATATATCAGGAAGAGCCCGCCTGAGAATCGGAAGGGGAGCATGTCCAAGACGGCAATGTCAATCAACAGTAGAGATGGTGGATAGAAGAGTTGGTGGGATATCCAAGATGTACAACCCATTCACCAGCTGCCCCTGACCAATGGTACTCCGGGTACGGCGATCCTGCATAAGAAAAGAAGAGGGTGAAAATGTAATACAACAGTCAAGGTCGTGTGTGAGACGACTAACTGATAATAAATTGAAGGGAGACCCCGGAACGTGAAGAACCGAGGAAAGAGAAAGGGTTGGCGTAAGCCGAAGATCAGCGGAGCCAAAGACGGGGAGGGTGTCACCGTTGGCCACAGTGATTCGAGCAGGATGAGGCTTTCGGAGATACGCTGGTGGCTTCTGGGAGGAGATATGGTGAGTAGCGCCAGAATCAACGATCCAACAAGGATGATGAGATAGGCAGGTGATACCCTCCGTAGAGGACACAACAGAGGTGACAACTGAAGCAGCAGGCGCCATGCGGTGATAGAGACGAGGCCGGGCAGCTAGGGGAGAGGAAGTCGGCGGCTAGCAGAAGGGAGGCCGGCGGCGAGCAGGAACAGTCCGCGGCGGACTGGAGCCGGTCAAGGCGAGGAGGTCAGACCGCAGCGGGTAGAGAGAGGCCGCGCGGACAGAGACAGGCCGCAGCGGGCAGAGACAGGCCGCAGCGGGCAGAGGAAGCGTCGCGACGAGTATGGAGGCCGCGGCGGACAGAGAAGAGGCCGTAGGCAAGACAGGCCGCGAACAAGCAAAGGGCGCAGGAGCGGACTGACAAGAGGCCGCGACTAGGAGAGAGGCCGCAGCGGACGGGTAAGAAGGTGGTCCCACGGAGAGAGAAAAGGCTATAAAAGAGAGCGTCCGCAACAAGAGAGAAGAAGAGCGCACAACGGACAAGAGGAGAGTCCGCAGCGGACAGGAGCAGTCCGCAAGAGATTGCGGACAGGGAATCCGCGAGGGAGCTTGAGCGGACAGAAGCAGAGCGAGCTAGAGTGGAGCAGTCCGCGAGCAAAGAGACTCGAGCGGACACAAGAGAGCGGTCAGCGGACAGGAAGGAACGCCCGCAGCGGATAGAAGAGGTGGGCCCCACGAGTCAGAGCAGAAGAGGGCTATAAGAAGCCTGAGGGGGGTGGAACCACGGAGAGAGAGAGAAGAGAGGCGGATGCTGAGGAGCAGTCCGCAGGAGACCGGAGCGGACAGAAAGGCAGTCCGCAGAGAGCAGAGCGGACAGAAAAGAAAGGAGAGTCCGCAGGGAAGAAGATGGCTATAAGAAGCCTGAGGAGGGTGGAACCACGGAGAGAGAAGAGAGGCGGATGCTGAGGAGCAGTCCGCAGGAGACCGGAGCGGACAGAAAGGTAGTCCGCAGAGAGCTGAGCGGTCAGAAAAAAAGGCAGAGTCCGCAGTGAAGGTGGACAAAAAAAAAAAGTCAGTCCGCACAGAGGCGGACAGAAAGACAGTCCGCAGGAGACCGGAGCGGACAGAGTGGCAGTCCGCAGGAGAGCGGAGCGGACAGAAAAGGCAGTCCGCAGCTAGCGGGAACCTGGCTCTGATACCATGTAGAAATAGGCCCGAAATCTTGTATATATGTATTTCATATATTAGTTACAGGTATACACACTCTTATATAAGAGAAGAAGGAAGAGAGAAATCCTAATACATGATGTGGGACTAATACAAGAAGAGAGAAAATAAGAAACAACATGGGCCCTTAAATGGGCTTTTCTAACACATATAAATAAATTTATATTTTTGTTTGATGAGTATACATATGTTCATTTGTATGATTGCAAGATTATTGGTTAAAAATCAAGTTTGGGGCGCAAATAAAGTAAGATCTTGGGACATATAAGAGCATGATTTTTGTATTTTTTTTCATTTTCTATCTAGTATGATTTTGTGGTGATTTTAATGAGAACGTTGTTGAGTTTAGCTATGAGACAACTTTAATATATTTGGCTATATAATTTTTGGTGTAATAGGACAGGTATGTGCATTAGCTTGCAAATTAATCGATCAAATTATGAAGGTAATTCATCGGATAAAGTTTGAACAAAATGCTATGTGAAATAACAACTATGCAGGTTGAAAGAATTCCATCATTGTCAAAATATCCACATATGTAATTTTGTTTCTCATATATTTGGTTTGCAAATAAAAATTAATGAATGCGGGTGCGGTTAAAATTTTCAAAAAATTCGGGGTGCGATTAACAATGGGGTGTGGCAATCCAAATATCGGGGTGCGATTATAGTTTCGGGTTGCGGTTAACAATGATGGAATTCCTTTTATCACATAGTCCCCCGTGTTGGTTAAGGATCCGGATCCTCTCCATTTCTGACGAAAAGGATAGTATACATGTGTCCATCTGATGGACAAGATTACCTTGAAATAAATCTAGTGGTGCAGGTTTTTTTATCAAAAGAAAAATATAAAAGGATGAGATTACTTAGCCCATCAGATCATATTGCAATACATCTAGGTAGTGAAATTTCGTCAGAAATGGAGAGGATCCTGATACGTTGGTTAAAGAGGTCTAAGAAAAACTTTTGTCTATCTCTAGCTCTCTCTTGAGAAATCTCTCTTTGTAGAGATCGGCCGACCCGCATCTCACAAATGCATGCATGCGTACACACGCACATGCATACATTATATAATAAGAGAAAAAAAATCCCTTACATGAAACAATAACTTTCTCCATTTTACTCATCAATCTTTACAATATGTACTTAATTGTTTTAAAAGTCAAGCCACGGCTAAACACCCCCACGAATAATCCCAATCAAACCTCAGTGAGACCTACGCTACATTAAGGAAAACAACTTATTGTTGAAGCCTGAGAAGTGAGAAAGGGAAAGTTCTTGAGACACCTACTCACTCATGAGAGATTGGGCCCTCACCACAACAGTGGGCACTCATGAGAGAGTGGGCCCTCACCACAACAGAAAGGGAAAGTTCTTGAGACACCTACTTGTTCGATGACTGAGAGCAACAAAGGTGGCTGCAAATAGCCGGAGACACCAACACACGCCAGAGAGCTCATTGACGGAGTTCCCCCTACAGAATTCGCTCAAAGATTCGTGTTTCCAGGGTTGAAGGAAAAGAGCGTAAAAAAAGGCAAGAAAAAACAACAGCCTTAATGGTCGCAGTATACATTGTAGCCCTGTCATTGTTCAGAAATGAAGGTACATCCGCCCAATGACTAACAAAGCCCGCGCGTGGAAGAGGGCTTGCTTGCGCGCGTGTGCGATCCCGTGTAAACCCGATGAGCTCGTTGCAAGCTCGTTGTTCCTTTTACCCATCCGTGCTTAATCCCAGTTGTTGGATCTAATCCAACTCCGCGGATATACATATTTTTGTGTGTGTGTGTGTGGTGGTGGTGGTTTAAGACAGATTCTACTAAGCCGCTAGCTTCTCGGCGATAAATTTGAGGCTTCTCGACACGGCGGGGAGCATCTCGACATGACGGGGAGCATCTCGATAAGGCATGAAGCATTTCAGTGGGCGTCGTGTGGCGTCGTGTGGCGTCGTGGAAAGGAGACCAAGAGAGGTGGGTGGGTGGGGGAGATGGGGGTGGGGTGGAGAAACAAGAACGCGGCGCTCCTTGAGAGCATACAACAAGATGGATGGCTACACATGTGAGATGTGTATCTTGATCAAACTGTTATCTCGAAGGCGGTCAGAGAAGTTTTGTTGGTGCTTGTCGAAAGCGGGCTAACGAGTTTCGGGAAACGGATATCAGGTTAGCGGGTTGAGTGTGCACTTTTCATGTTCATTTGTCGTAGTGCTCTAAGATCTGTGACAGTGATCTGATGACAAATGGATCTGGACAATACTCATTACCACAAGGCCACGAAAATCCATGAACAACAACACCCACTATTACGAAAGACGTCCACAATCTCATAGGAAAGGTGGTCAGTTGAGTTGGTTCATGTCGAAGATGGGAGGAAATGATCACCCTTTTTCAAAACTCTGAAGGGAGAAGGGTCGATTCCAATGGGATGATGTGTAAGGGGTCTAGGGTACGAAACCTACAGCTGCGCCTACAACTACAAGAATAATAAAAACACAAAAATGCAGGCAAAATATGAAACCCACTCAGCAATCCCATTGAGGCATAAACAGGCAATTTATATCACAAATAAACTCGATGCATACAACAGGAGAAAAAATACCGAGCATTCGATAAAGGACGCCACATGTCGGACGCCTCCACACGCAGCGTTATAAAATTACTAATTGCAACCCGTTGAACAACGGACGCACAAGGTTCACAGACGAACCTTCGTCATCGGACGACAACTAACCGCTGCCACCACCGAAGAGGAACTCTGTCGAGGCCAACTGCAATCACGCACATCTTCAACACCATGCACGTACCATGTCTCCACCTCGAACGGCCAAGCCTAGCCGAGCATAAGTACATGACTTCCCTTTGAACTCCGTTGTGGAGCTGCCTCGGCAAAGACAAGAACCCCTCACCACTGCATCTTCTCCAAGGTTGGTGACAAAACCCTCTTCCGACACCGTGCGAGGAAAGAGGCGAAAACCGCCTGCAAGCGGCTTCAGTCGGGCGGCAATTTGCGAACAAAAGGGGACGCAAATCCCCACTCTCTATCGGGAAATGGGGCCAGGGTTTCTAACGATAGGTCTCGGCGAGACCTAACAAAAAGTGAACCGGATCCGGCTTGGATAACCAAAATTCCCAACAATGATGAATGTGATTTAATATTAGATAGATTGAAGTAGCAGTAGGGTTTGCTGGCCCTACAACTATAGAACCCAAGAGAGCAGGAACCCCTCATATTGTATCTAGAGCAGAGCAAGCGCATCTTATCCAACAGTTATGGACCATCTCCTTAGGACGATCCTGGAGAAGACAAATCATGCAAGGAGCACCATGAGGTGGGTCCATCAACTCGCAAGCTCTTGATAAACTCTATGGCAAAAAAAAATCTCAAGTGTCGGTGCAAGCAGACTTTGTTGTAGACCCTAAATCCTAGCAATGAGAACGATAAGACAGAAATGCCCAGCCCTTGGGTCTTCGATGTTTGCCAACACAGACTCAATAACAAATCTAGTAGTACTAAGGAGCCTGTGAGGAAAAAAGTTCACCAGGTTGTAAAGATACACTCTTCCTGGGCTACCAAAGACTTCGAAGTATGAAACTCTACTCATAGGGTTACAGCTAATCCATGGTGTCCGTGTGAAGAACATTTTCATCAAGACTGACTATGAGTCTATGAGGCAGTGACACTACAAGTCCGGGTGAATATGAAATGGAGCTACAAGTCAAAGAATTAAAAAATTCTCTATAGAACTCATCCCACAAGAAGAAAATATGCACCGGTCACACCCAACATGATTTGGCTCATTCCATGAGGCAGCTTAAATGTACGACACGTAGCCTTAAGGGTTCATTCAACTTAATGTAACAAAGAGATTGTCAGAACTTGTCAGATTTATTTCGCACAACGCATAAGTGCGAGATGACCCTTCGACAGCGACAAAAGCTGCAAAAATAAGGCGCTTCATTCCACGAGCGAGTTATCCCATCGCGACAAGGTGATGTTTGGGACGTGTCATGCATGACTGGTTCCCTCATTGTAGACATTATATATATAAATCTCGCAACCACTCACCCTAATAAGTTGAAGGGATATTTCTCTAATTCCAAGCATAATCCTATAACTAATCCTGTTCTTAAACCAAGGAGATTAGATTATACAGACATATTGTCTTGAATTTGTAGCTGCTAATAGATAAAGTAGACCATACAAGGTGACAGCTTGGCAGGTTCATCCCAAACAAATGAACAATGAGACTGTTAGTAGAAGTTTACAAAGGATATGCGGCAAGCAGTCATTGTATATACTCTTAAGGTTAAGAGAATGAGACAAAATATCAACACTTGGAAAAGGAAAGTAAATTTTTGGGTGTGTGGAGGGATCTCTAGACTCTAGTGCTCTCACTCCCCTTTTTTGGTTAAGATCTTGGTTCAAAGCTTCCACAAACAATTTCTCCTTTGGCTAAGCAAGTATGGTCCCACGATCGAAGAATCAATTGCAGAGCGGGTATCACAATTATCCGCTCGCATCCTTATCAAGATAGAATAATGCACTTTTCTTTGACAAGCTCACACTTTATCGATCGAGACAAGAAGGGTGTCATTCATCGAAAGGTATCTGTATACTTAATATTGGATAAAGGATTTTAACAGAATTAATTAACACTTAATCATGATTAACATTTAATCATGATTAACACTTAATCATGATTAACACTTAACCATTGTGCACATTCACAAAATTACAACATTCACGATCAAAATACATCTCAGATGTGCACAAAATAAAAACATCAACACTTAATAAAAATGGTTAAATCTGAACATTTAGAATCATTTTCAATCTTTATATTTACATGCATTGGGCACAGACAAAACAATTCGACTTATGCAGTAGACAAGCTCATCTCTCAATGTCAAATTCAAAATCTGGGACATTTGGTTTCACAAACCATTCAGAGGGACGGTTACTGCTAAGGATAAACAATTTCTGAAAAACAGGAAAAACACAACGCAATCACAGGCGTTCCTGGCGATGTTCCAAAGGGTTGCCCCCCTGGAGGGGTCTTAGGGGCAGAGCCCCTAATGAGGTCCAAGGGGCAGCGCCCCTGTCGGTGGTCTCGTTGACCGATCAGCGAGCAGGGTCAAGGGGCAGAGCCCCTGTGGGGTGCGGGGCAGCGTCCCGACCAATTTTTGAAAAAAACTACCACCGATTTCACTCAAAAATACATCAACATTTAATGCTCCAGGAATAAATCTGGGCATTTAGAACACTACTAAATCTCCAGACTTACACATACTGGATTCAACAAACTTCTGAAATAATGATCATCGGAGAAATCTAGCTCAAATACCACTGTTGGTTTTCTATACATGAGTGGAACATCATATCATATGTGCGCAGCGGAATATAGTACAAGAAAACCCTAAAGAGAAATTGGATCTTGCGATGAAACAATGATCAAAAAGTAAAACTGAAAAGGGATTGCAATATACCTTAGAGATATGGAGTAGGTACTCAACCAAGATACTCCAAAAGGCTGAGTCCACGCAGAAATAGATCTACGGGTCTACAGGTATCCATACAAGCGGGGGAGAACACGAAAACCTTGTCCAACAAGATTTGGAATGGAGAAAAGAATGTCTTCTACGTCTCCACAAACTGCTAGGTTTGCTCCAAGAGAGGCAGCGACAAGATAAAGTCACGACGGGATCTAGGGTTACTGTTAGTGACGGCTTCAAAAGCACGCATTGACGGTTACAGGGAAAACTCTTTTCTAAGTCTATTTATACCCCAGGATATCAAACAGACAAAAGCATCCTTAGAAATCCGTCAAAACTCAACATGCGTCGACATGCGTCAACTTGCACTCGACGTGCGTCAATAAGAACTCGACGCAACATCGAGATACACTCGACGGCATTCGACGCAACTGCGTCGACACGCAGTCGACGTACCTGCGTCGAGTGGAACTCGATGTTGGGTCGATTTCTACTCGATGTGGCGTTGATAAAGCAACTGCTTCGACGTTGAGCTTGGCTGTGTTGACATCTACTCGACGTGCGTTAATACGCACTCGACGCAACTCGTCAGTATTCTTTATGTCATAGATTTGGTCCTTTTATCATATCTCATATGAGTAGGAGCCAACACAATCCTTCCTTCAATTTTTCCAAACACTCTTATGTGCGATCTTATAAGCTCATATCGCGTTGGCAGTGAGACTAACTGCTTGATTGTTTTGCGATCACCTTGGAAACACTAACACTTATCTCACACGTCCTTTTATATCATCACATTCACGATGAGTTTGCATATGTACCCCCAGGTGAACCACCTAATTTACATCATTATGTCGCTATCTTCGACATTCCTTCGGGAGATTCCTTCCATACTAAAATTTTTTATCCACCACCCGGTGAGCCCCTTGATGATTCACGCCTCTTAAGAGGTATTTGATATTCCACGATACTATATCTCACTATTGATGTCCTTGTTAGGTATATGGGTGTTCACCGTACACTCGACGATTGTTTCTATACCCCACCCAAGGACCCGCCAGATAAACTACCAATTGTTAGGAACTCCCGCTTGAAAGTCTTTAAATCAAGGATAACTAAATCACCTAAAGGGGGTGAATATGTTAATGGTCTCTTTTAAGTTCTTTTAAGTTTCTTCTTTAAGAGCTTTAGCTTTTGGTTGTTTTATGCTTTCAAGATATACATAACCTACACAATGAAAATAACACAGAAAAGCACACAGAGATTTATAGTGGTTCTCCAATTGGGCACATCTACTTTCTCTCTCATATATCCAACTATCTTGTTGGACTAGGCACAAACTCTTTCAAATTGTTCCTAAGAGCTTACACATTAGATCCCGCAGGATCTCTAAGTCTCCTTCAAGACTTACTTCTCAGGCACAAAGGCCTGCAACTCAGTGATCAGCAGACCACCTACCTCAGGCTGTTAAGCCCTACACTCAGGCTAGGAGGACAGCCCTACCTCAGATCCACAAAGGATCCTACCTCAGAGCTTTGCAGTGCTCCTACACTCAGTGACCCGCAAGGCACCTATCTCAGCCTTATCTTTAAGGCTTACAGCTCAGGCTTTTCAACCCTACAACTTCAGGCACAAGGCCCTACTCTCAGAGTGCTGCAGCACTCCTACAACTCAGTACCCAACAAGTACCTATCTCAGTGCCCTTCCAAGCACCTACAGCTCAGTGACAAGCTTGTCACCTACCTCAGGCCAAAAAGGCCCTACACTCAGATCCACACTTGGATCCTACCTCAGAGAGCAGCACTCTCCTACCTTAGGCAATTAAGCCCTACAGCTCAGATTCGCACTTGGATCCAACATCAGAGAGCAGCACTCTCCTACCTCAGGCAATTAAGCCCTACAGCTCAGATTCGCACTTGGATCCAACATCAGAGAGCAGCACTCTCCTACCTCAGGCAATTAAGCCCTACAGCTCAGATCCGCACTTGGATCCTACCTCAAAGAGCAGCACTCTCCTACCTCAGGCAATTAAGCCCTACAGCTCAGATCCACACTTGGATCCAACCGGATGAAGATGGGTTGGTGGATATTCTTGACACAAAAGATATTTCTCTGTGTCAAGCTTCTTAACTGAGATAAACTCGGCCCAACAATGAATACAGGAATTTATTTCCTGAGTCTACCTTCACTGAACTAAGAGTACTTAGTCCTGACTTCTTCCACAGCAACAAGTAATTATTTGAGTTGGAAGTGACTTGCAGAGCAATGTTCTGCCTCTTTCTGAACTGAACCTGAAGCTCAGCTCTAACTACTACTTCACAGTACTAGGGATTTTTCCTGCTGGTCAATGAAGTTACTGCAGCTAATTGCTACTACCTGAGCTGAGAAAATCTCAGCTCTAACTTTGCAGACTAGGATAGCTCTGCCTCTTCTTTCTTTCCTGTGCTGAGATGATTCAGCCCTGACTTTGACTTCTGAGGGATAGTCCCCTGAGTTTTCTTTCAGATATCTGTTTATTCAAGCTTCTTCTCTTCACAACTTTCAGATTAAGATCTTCCGGATTATTGTACAGCTGGAACTGTGAAGAACTTGCAGCAAGGGTCGGCCCGTAGTTGTTGCTACCTCTTTCCTCAGAGAAATACTCTGGACTTGCTTGCTGGTGCAGATGAAGATCACATCTGCTATCTTGTTGTTGATGATGTTGATATCAACAGCTAACTTGTTCTTCATCTCAGCAACAATGGAGGTGAAGAAGAACTATCTCTTTTCTTTTCTCTGAAGGTTGTCTTCCCTCTCTCTCCCCTCATAATTACCCCTCTTTTGTCTCTTAGCTCTCTGCCCCATTCCGGCCACTCTCCCTCTCTCTCCCCTCATAGTTACCCCTCTCTTGTCTCTTAGCTCTCTGCCCCATTCTGGCCACTCTCTTCTCTCTCTTCTCTCTCTTCCCCCTCTCTCCTACTTACAGCATATAGGGATAAGAGACCTATGAATATTTTCTCTTGACAATTAAATATTAGACAGCTATAATTTGAAGTTAAGATAATCGGATGACTTATATTAAAATGATGGTGTGACTTTGAAGATATGTATATTGATATATGATAAATATATATATGTGTGTGTGTGATTTATCAAAACTTTTTCTCATAAGTTTGCATAATTACAGATTTCACCCTTCTTTTGGAGTTACAAAAACCTCCTTAGAAGTTTGGATTAATCTCCCTGAAATTTACATTTCATAAGGTCCATGCACAAAAATGTTGCCCTGAAAATGTACGGCCAAGGTATTTTTATGCATGATTGTAATGAAATGTAAACATCAAGCAAGGTTAATGTTATGAAATGTAAATTTGAGGAGAGGTTTTTGTAATTCCAAAAGTAAGTAATATGGGACTGAGACTTTTTTTTAAAAGAGTGGATGTGTGATGCTGTGAACCGTGAGATTATACTCAAATCTTAACGTTGTCTAATCTGTTTCGAGAAAAATATAGGCCCTGCTTTGCGGAGCACTTCAGCTCTATGCGCTGAAGGCGGGTGGAGGTGCGACAAACACTGCATGTTGTGTTGTGCGGCGGAGTTCTGCCGGGTCATTTCCGTCATTCTTGCGCCGTTCCAGCTGGGAGTTGGGAGTTCAAAGAAGAACTCTCTCCCACCTGTCACAAAACCTCAATGTTTCGTTAACTTTATTGTCATTCAAGTGATCCTATGCATATAGGTTGGTAATTTTGTTCATAGCTTTTATTGTTGGGGGAAAAAATTTTCGGCCAAACTGCAAATTAATATAGTTGACACGTCTGCATTGATTTCAGCTTCCCGCAATGCTCTAATTAATCTCGGTTAAGCTGTGTCTGAAGAAATTTATAGTAAAAAATTTTCAGTCATTTTGATTGTGAAAATAATCCAGCAATTAGAGTGTCCACTTAACTGCTCCTGTGTGCATTCCGTTCTGCTCAACACCAGATATTAGGAAATATTTGTAAAGGTGGGTACGGTTGTCATTCTCTGAGCAAATCTTTGTATTTGTCTGCTATTAGTGGATTTCGTCCAAATTTGGCCCGGCCTCATGATTTTTTCACCTTTTTGGATTTTCAACGTAAAAAAAATTACTCTTCTATTTTGACTGTCTGGACTTGCTCTCGAGATAAGACGGTCTACCTCAGTTGATCCGTAAGTGCACTGAACGACATGCAACCATAAATCATAATAAAATGTGTTGTTGTTATTATCACCGCAAATTTTTGGTTATTCACAATTTTTTGATGATGCAAATCAGTATTTTAGAAAAGGAAATATTTGTAAAGGTGTGTACAAATAGTTACACACCCTAAACCCTAAACTCTATGACTCAATAATTAAGTCTCAATAAATATGTCTTAGTAAATATGGTTTAGTAAATATGATAAAATAAATATGACGCATTAAATATGATTCAATAAATATTTGTCATATTTACTCTCGAGAAAACCAAGCCTCATGATTTTTTCTTCTTTTTGGATTTTCAACGTAAAAAAATTACTCTTCTATTTTGACTGTCTGGACTTACTCTCGAGATAAGACGGTCCACCTCAGTTGATCCGTAAGTGCACTGAATGACATGCAACCATAAATCATAATAAAACGTGTTGTTGTTATTATCAATTTATCACCGCAAATTTTTGGTTATTCACAATTTTTTGATGATGCAAATCAGTATTTTAGAAAATTACGCCTATATAGTTAAAAAAAATGAAAAACCAAGTATAGCAAATAAGAGCTTTACAATTTAATTCATATCAAGGAGCATCCAAAAATATCATCAAAAGATGGGTAATTTGAATTGTTTTAGAGAACATTAAATTAATTAATATTTAAACTTACTTCGAATTTTAAACTTGCTGATACGAAGAAGGAAAGAAAATCAATAGTAATAGATTATACCTTGCAAATTAAAAGACTACAACTAAACAAATCGAAGGCTCCATCCTTATCTAAGTTGGAACCCGTGAATTTTGGAGAAGCGGAGGGACTGCAAAGAAACTGTGCTTTTCTTATTGGCGCTGCTATTAGCACTGTATTTTTGGTTATCTGCATTTAAAATTTGAGCTTTTTTGAACTTAAAATTTCTATCAGTAAGAACTGCACAAAAATTATTCCTTATTCGCATTCGCCCCTCTCGTTCTTCCACCTCTCCCTTCAAATCATGATTTCGCCGGCGACCCTTCCTCCTCTCTTTTCGCCCAGCCTGAAGGGCTCGAAATCCAGCAAGTACTTCTCCATTTTCCGAGCGGCTTTTTTATCCTGACGCGTTCCTCCATTATCTGACGGCCATCTTTTTCACATTCGGTGATCTCTCTTTCTCTTGGCGAGATTGATCCTCCATTTTCTAATTTTTGAGCGTGGATAGTCAATTTTTTAAAAAAAAACTGCAGTTAGCGCACCATGGCAACACAAAGGTCTTTAATTGGTAAATATATATTAATCATGCAGGGTACAGCTGCTGTTAATAAATATTGGGAATTATTATTGGTACCAAAAATGAATATTTGTAACTCAATGATATTTGTACTCATTCTTGATATTTGTACCAATATATAATAATTCATAAGTAAAATAATTTTTTGATCTCTTGTGTATAATGGTCTGGAACTACGTTACTGAACACATAAATACCCTTGACACCCCCAATCACAACATAAATCGGCGGCAGAACTCATAAATCATAACAAAAATTACAGTTTAAATCGGCGACCGAAGAGAGGGGGAGGAATGCCGACGAGCGCCTGCGAGCGAACGACGGCGAGAGTTTGCGAGCAAAGAAGCGGCACGGGGTACACTGCGGGATCGGGTTTAGGACGAAGAGACGAATGACTTTTGAGTACAAATATACGGTTTGTTTTTAAAATAAAGAGGCTAATTTTTCTAAAATTTTGGGGGTGAATATCCATTTATATGGTACCAATAACAATTCCCTAAATATTTAGTTCCGAGAACCAACCAATCCACCAAACAACAACTATGCGCCGAGTCACTTTTGACAGATTCGAGCAGTCGGCATAGTAACGCATATTGGAGCATACTGCTTCTTAGCTTCAGGCGTCCCCCGCTTTGGCTCCTCCGCCGCCGCCGCCATTCCAGGCACCAATCCAGCCGCACATATGGCAGTTGTAGCCGCCACCGCAGCCTCAATCATCATTCCCCTGCGGCGGCTGCTGCTCTCCTTTAGTATGCGGTCGGCGGTTGCCGGCACAGCAGCTTCTTGAGGTCTGACGGCGGCCTTCACCGCCGGAAAGGTGCGTTGGTTGACCGACGGTGATGGACGGGCATAGCCGAGGAAGGAGGCGGTCATGGTGAGCAACGACATTCTGTGGTGTATTTTCTCTCTCTTGTTACGCTTTTTTAAGGGAATTGTTATTCGTAGACCAAAAATGGATATTCGCAGATTATTACCATTCGCAGATCCAAAGATACTTAAAATTATTATTCGCAGAAATTATTGTTATTCGCAGACCAACATTAAAAGTAAAAAAAATCAAGAAGTGCACCAACACCACAAGTACCAGTAAGGGCATAGCTCAATACTCACTACAATCCAAAAGAAACGGTTGGCACCTTTGAACAAAGTGAAGAAACTCAATGCACTCACAGCGGGGGAGGCGCAGCGAACGGTTGGCTCCTTCGAACAAAGTGAAGAAGCGAAGGATCTGGGGCTTCGAACATGGGTATTCTTCTTTTCCGGCAACCTATAGGGCACCATCTTTGTCGCTTACGCCCGCGCCAACAAGGGCAATGCCTTTTCTGAAATTCTTCGTCGGCGAGCAGGCGGGCGACGCCGTCGTAGCTGACAAGCGGGAGATGTGCGATCGAGAGTTGGGAGAGCGAGAGAGGGGAAGATGCGGAGTGCGGGATCGGGCAAGTGGCTGGGAAGGGGGAAAGGAATTATGGTTTGGTTTGTGAATAAATGGTTTGAAAAAACAAGTTAAATATTTAACGCATTTAAAAAATGCTATTTTTGATTTACGAATAGTCATATTCAACCTACGATTAACCTTGAGGATGAGGGGGGCCGTGGTTGAGGTGATAGGGAATGGTGATCAGCCTCGTGGGAATCTTATCTTTCAGTTGGCCAATGTCCACGTGGCTATAAATTTATTTAGGGAATTTTAATTGCCTAAGAGTATTGCATTTGAAGAAATAAATTGAATTGTTCTTTTGATTTAAGTTTTCTAAAAATGTTAATCATCAACAATTATAAAGAGTGTTAATAAAGTATTTATAATCATTCAAAATAATTAATGAATTTTCACAAAAATAAAGACACACAATGATGAGAATTAAACTCATGATCATGAAGCCTCAATTTAGGCATCATTTGGCGTGATGTTTTCGCCAAGCGTTTGGAGCAAGCGCCGCCGGAAAATTAAACGGGCTCTGGTGGCATTTGATTTATCTGCCCCAGCCGCATCATGAGGAATGGAGCAAAAAGTTTTATCTAGAGCCCCGCCTCTCCCCTACAGTTAAGCAACATCTCCAGCCGCCGTCTCAGCCCGCCACCACCGCCCCAATGAGGCCATGGCCTCTCCATGTCTGCAAATTGACTTGCATTCAAACACAAATTTATTGTGAATTATTTAATACAAAATAATGAGTGCATAGTGATAAAATAATTGCAGCCCAAAAAATGTTTAGATGGTTATAATAGAGATGATAACGTGGTAGAGCTAACAGAGCATTAATTTTGCAGCTTGAATTTATTTCTTTCAACTTGCACGGTTGAATTTTGGATGCATTAAATGTTTAGATGGTTATAATTCATTTGCTTTGAAATGAAGAGCATATCCATCCCCCAAAAATATATATTTATTCAAGAGCGTTTACATTGACAGCTCATATATGATTATTGACAGCCCAAAAATAATAGCAGCTCAAAAAATAGCAGCTCATATATGACTATTGACAGCCCAAAGATAATAGCAGCCCAAAAAATGATAATTGACAGCCCGATGAATATTGGGAGCCCAGAAATTAAGTTTTTAAAATCCATTTTTAGGAAAAGTGTTCAACATGAAAGTTGTAGATCTAGTCGAGATCTACAACTTTCATGTTGAACAATTTTTATAAAAATGTCATATAGTAGACTTTTTTTCAAAAGACGAGTGTTCTGTATTTTGGGCTGCTATTAGCGGTCATATTATGCGTGTTTTTTATTATTTTGTCAGGCTGCCAATAGCAAAAGCTGGGCTGTCAATATAAATGCCCATTACGACGGCTATCAGGAAGCAGCAGAAATAAAGGTGTACTTATTTGCTCCATTACGACGGCTATCAGGAAAATAAATTAGTTTGAGCATAAAATGCATGAATTTTTTTAGATGAGATCGAGCATTCACGAATGACGACGGTTAATGATCATCGCATTCACGACTGCTACCACCGTGCCAAATGAAGCCAAAATGATCATCATTGAGTTACACCGACGCTTAGGAAAATATGACAAATTAAATTTCAGTTCAGATTATGGCTATGTTTAGCGTGACATTTTTGTGTTAATGTGGATGAAACTCGTTAGATAGGTCTGGCGTTCAAGAATGACAACTCATAACCACCACGTTCACGACCGCCCTAGGCTTATGACAGCAAATTATCCACGGACAATTCATAATGTTTTGAAAATCATGAGGCAAGCATAGCCAAAATATACTTCAATCATTTAGGTAGCTCCTTACTAATGAAGCCACAATGCCAGGAGTCTATTATTGTGTGCACATTAGACTTACGGACTGATAGATAACTTAGAGCCGTCCCAGGAGCTGATCAAACTATATTGATCGGTAGAACAAATCTCAACATAGCTTGGCCCAAGCCAATGTTTCATGCCAATTTTAAATGAGTCGCCCAAACCTGACCCAGCTATGGTTAGACCCTTGGCTCTAACCCAACTAGATCCCGACCAAACCATTCTATTTGTTTTCGAGTAATAAATATACAAACATCATTACATTAAACATCATTACATTAAGAACATTATATATTAATTGCTACATCATTAAACAACAATCAATCAAACAATAAATTAGTCTAAATGCTGGTAACCTCCAAACTAGATCAAGTCCCATTGGCTGACCCAACCATTTTAGCCATGTTCACATCATATTTGATCCCTAATATCCATCGGGCTAAAATGGTTAATAAAAATAAAGAGAGGGATTAATAAAAATAAAGTAGAAAAATGAACTTTAATCTTTAGGGTAGCCAATGATCCTCTGCAAGACCACAGTCCTGGCCTTTCTAATATCCCTGCTGCACCTATCCGCCTGCACCCCCAAATCCTCAATGCTTTTCATGAAATCCCCAATCTTCTTCCTTATCTCCTCCACACAAACCCTAACCGCATCCTCATCCCTCAATCCAATCTCTGCAAACTGAAGCAAACTACTAATCTGAATCTCCAACCGATCCACCAGAACTCTGATGTTGTCCAGATCCTTAATGGCCACAAACGTCCCCGCCTGCATCGAGCTGAGCACCTCCTTCTGCCCCTTCATTGCGTCCTCGTACTTCTTCATCAGATAATCGAACCATTTCCCCATGGATCCCAGCGGAATCGAGG
The DNA here is from genome assembly GCA_039583875.1 of Platanthera guangdongensis. NCBI lineage: Eukaryota > Viridiplantae > Streptophyta > Magnoliopsida > Asparagales > Orchidaceae > Platanthera > Platanthera guangdongensis. The sequence continues at coordinate 292,251,249 of CM077153.1, forward strand.
AGGCGGCGGCCAGTGCGGCGGCCACCGGAGGGGCTGCTATAGCCGCAGCCACCACCGAGCAGATGAGCACGGAGGCGAATGCCGCCGCGAAGATTATGGACGAAACCTTTCTCCACGCTTTGACGGATTTGAGCTTTTTGTCGAGTTTCTGCTTCCTGATCTGGAGATTTTCTAGCATTGATAGCTGCTGTTTATATAGCGCCTGGAATTCCTTGAAGAACTCTTCGGTGAAAGGATTGCCGGCGGCCTTGAACTGTCTCAGCTCTTCCATTGTCTTTTCATAGGCGGCCCTGCCGTCGATGCGATGTCCGTCTTCTTCCTCGAAGCGACGGAGGGCGACGTGGATGATGAGCTGGGAATCACGGGCGCGCTGGAGGCATCGTTCCAGGGCGGTGCAGAAATCTAGGGTTTGGAGGCTGTTGTCGAAGTACTCCTCGACGAGTTGAAAGAGTTCGGGCGTCCTCCAGATGTCCTTCTTGCAGTCCAGGATGATCTTGACGACCTCCTGGTTCATTTCGAGGAGGCAGCCGGTGACCTCTTTGAGGGAGGCGAAGGAGAGGGAGGAGACCTCGACGCCGTCGGCGAGGGTGGAAAGTGCGCGGCTCATCCTCCGGTGGAGCGTCGCATCGAAGCTCTGGAGTTCGGGGTCCCGACGGCACGCGGCTTCGTATGAGCTTAGCTCCCCGATGTAATGCAGCTTTTTCCCGTCGGAGACGGCGGCGGAGGTGCTGGTGGAGGCGGCGCCATATGAAATCGTGTGGGCGCGGGGCACGGATCTCTTGCTGAGCTGACAACCCATGAAAAGACAGCAGGGGATGTGAAATCGAATGATTTTGTCTGAGATGTAAGGATGAAGAAACAGAGCATTGGGGGGGAATGGCGAATGTGAAGATTTGGGGGTTTAGGGTTGGTGGGGGTTGTTATAATGGGCGGATCGAGGAGGAAGATGGGGAGAAGGAGATGGGGAAAACAGCTTGTGGGAGTTGCCTTGCACGCATGAGATAACAAAGGGGAGCAATTAAGTGCGCACAGAGACAGAGAAGATAAGCCAGGCAGTGGGCAGCGGGATGAACGGGAAGCAACTTCTTTCTGTTTTTTCTTGGGTTTCTCTTATTGAAAAAATCATCATCATAATTTTAATATTTTCTTTCATAATTAGGGTTTCCTTAAAATCTATCTCAAACTATCTCAAATATAAATAAAACCCGGGCGTTACATAAATAACCCCGAAACCCCGGCCCCACCACCCTTTCCCCTCCCAGTTCAAATTTTTTCAAAAATTTGAACTGACATTTCGGGAAACCTAACACCCCAGCGCTCATCGGCGGAGAATAGCGGAGTGACACCGCCATTCATCGGGAGGGAACATCGACGTCGAACATCGACCGCGAGGGAACATCGACAGCGAACATCCCCGGTGCTTCTGTGAACTTCCTTTGTGGACATCAACTGCGCGGGAGACCGTCGAAGGTAATGACCCTTCATGGCCTCATTGTCATTTACCCACTTGGTTGGGGGTTTGGTTACATTTGATTTGGGGAAGATTGTCACCACCCAGTTAATTTTTTTAATTATTTCTGGAATATATTTAGCTGCCGTATTTCACTTAGGTTTAGGGTTTCCGTAAAGGACGGAACAGAAGATGAGTTTTTTATGGTGATAAACAGAGAAATTGTTTGTTATGTTTAGCTTTGCAATGCACCTTTTTTTTGTTTTGGTAAGGTATTTTTTCGGTCGGATTTCAACATATTCAGTAGAATTTCTGCATGTGTATTATGTCTAGAAAGCTTTCTAGAAATGTTTAGTATGATTTACAAAGCAGGAGATGACTTTTTATGATGATAAACAAAAATAGCTTGTTATGTTTAGATTTGCATTGTGCCTTTTTTGTTTAGATAAGGTTTTTCTCCGGTCGGATTTCAATACATATAGTAGGATTTATGCATGTGTATTATGTCTAGGATTTATGTGCATTGTATTATTTCTAGTATGATTTATTTGTATTGTATTGCTTCTATTAGGATTTATGCATGCTTTTAGAAGGAATGTATTGTTGCAAGTAGGATGTATTGTTATTGTTTATCAATTGAATCATAAGTGGTTCCCTGCTATATCTTCTAGAAGGATTTATGCTATTGTTTTAGGATTGTATTGTTTCTAGAAAACTTTATTGTTACTATTGTAGTCTCTATTGTATCATTTCTTTAATTATTTGATGTTTACATTCATGACATCACTGGCTTTAATTTTGTAATGTTAACACGTCCAAATGGAAGGACACTATGGTGACCTTTTTGAATAACAAATGTGTCATTTCAACATTCAAGAACTATGTCAACTCTCGTCAGATTCTTCAAAAGACTGCCTTGATCATAAGATACTTTCCTATTAGAGCGCAACAAATGAATATCACTTTCCCTCTATATTGGCGGTGAATTGTATGCATGTCTTACATCTAATACAAGTATCTAGTTTGTGATATTTCTTTAAATCTTCTACACCTTGTATAGTTGGAATGGTGCGCTTCAAACCAGCTTTGGAACAAGAGTACTCTCTCAGCTTTATAATTCGAGCATATGTCCAGTACCAAATATGTTGTTTACGAACGCTAAAACCAATTTGATGAGCATAATCACAATACATCTTCTAGTCCTCTGTCTCTGAATGCATTGTTGGGAAAACAATTTCGGTACTTGTCTAAAAAAAGACATCAAAAAGAAAAAACATCAAAAACCAGTTTTCTGTCTGTAGCAAATTTAATGAAGAAGTGATGAGATGAAATCCTACCGGATGTTACTATACCACTGCATATGTTAGGCTAAATCCAATCAAATATTGTGTATTCACTCAGATTTCACAATGAAAAAATGAAATAAATTACTTGCTTTTTCTTTTGTGGTTGCTCTTCAGAAATTTCAGCACTTGAACCCATAATTTTCTAAAACTGGATGTAGCCGACAGCGGCCGAACTACAAGAAATCACAATGGAGTAGTAAGAGAACGAGAAATGGGATGTCGCAGTTCAAATATAGGAGTACCGCCAAGAAATGGGATGTCGACGTCAAAGAAATGGTGACAGGTACCGCCGGGAAATGACCGGATTTTCAGAACAGGGCATTGCGTCGAGCCTGGAAGATGAGCGGGAGCCTGTAGTGGGAGGGGAAAAAATGAAATTTTTGCTTGACGCTGAGAAAGGGAGGTGGGCCCTGGGATTTTTGGGTTTTTATATTACGCACATGTTTTATTTACGTTTGGCAAACCAAAAAAAATTTCCCTCAGTAACACTCGGGTTGCCCGGAGCGGTTTGCTTCAACTGCACAGAACTTTGTCCACGCCCGCCATATCAAGATTAGCAGCAACGAGAGTGTGAGAACCCTTCCAAGAGCTGCAAGCACGCACGACCCTTGCACACGTGCTCGCCATTACCCGCAAGGTGGAGGTAGTGTGCCTCTGAGTGGTACAGGTCAGGTTGCGTGATCCTGTGAGCGGCGCTAGCGCTGGCCGCGCACATACGCCCCCGCTCCCGCGTGTGGCGCTTGTGATGGCCACACACATGCTCCCCTCCACGACCTCTTGCCCCCCTGCGTGCGCGCCTCTTCCGCATATCTTTTCCGCCGACGCCGCCACCTTGTCAACCGTCAGCGAACTTGTCCGGACTGCCCGAACTGCTCGGGCTACTCAGGGGGCATGATCGTCACTTTTCGGAAATTGGTGATCTTGGTTATCAAAATAATGTATTCGTATTCGTCGGTTCATAATCTAGAAGGGCGTAATTATCAACTCCCCCCTCCCTCCCCCTCACCACACACACATAAAAGATATAAAAAAAGGCACTGAGAAGTGAGAGCTATGGAGTTTCCCGACGAAGACTTGGCTCTCTAACATTATCCTGCTCAGTTCTAACTCTGGCAGCTCCCATGCTTAGTCCTGACTCTGGCAGCTCTCTTGCTCAATTCTGAAACTGACATCTTTGTTGCTCAATCAATTCTGACTCTGACAATTTTCCTACTCAGTTCTGACATTGGCAGCACTCCTGCTTATCATTCTGCTCGCAAGTGTGTTTGATTTAGAGTCTGCTCAGAAGGCTGCTCACGCGAGCGTCGTAGAAAATTTAGTTACTTTTTTCCTTGAAATTCTTATAAGAGGAGCAGTAGTTTGTCGCCCTCCTGAAAGCTCAAACTTTTGTAACGCTCACAAGCAAGTGGATTAGGTCAGCACCATTTTTTTTTTCTTTTCGGATTTTCTACGAAAAATGTTTTTGATTGGTTCTCTTCTTGACAATGTGTGCACTTGACTAATTTACTCAGTCCAGAAGAACGATAAACAACCCGCAACAACTATAAAATACATTGCACTCTTAAATAAAGTTAAATTTAATTTGGCTCATAAAATGAACCAATCTCTAACTATAGAGATTCCCTTTTCATTTTCTCTTTTTTTTTAATTATATTTATGTTGACGTGATTTTGAGCGCGTTGGAACCTTAGCACAAGGAAAAGAGCGGAGTGAATTCCTGAGCAAAGAATCGGCCTAAATCCACGATACCACCAGAAAACCTCAGAGCTTTCTGTTGCCTCTGGAGTTACTTATCTTCAAATGAAGGTCTACGAGCATATTTATAATTTTCTGAAAAGTCATGGTGGTAATTGCGTCAGGTAGTGATTAGTGATGGTGAATGTCGTTGCTCTGTCTCGATCACCTGGATCACCATTTTTGTCGAAATGACGGGAGTGCCCGCCGGGCAGTTCGCACGGCCCATGCAAGGTGCTCAGAGGTTGTGGTGATTAGCGACGGGCAGCGGCGGAGGAGGCGGTCGGAGACGGCGGGGGTCGCCAGCAGCGGCGCAAACCGCTGCCGGCGCATGCGTGTGTGGGAGTGTCGTGCGTGCGGCGTGTGCGCAGAGTGCGGTCGTGCGGGCGTCGCGTGCGGCCGCGTTGCCATGCGGGCGCCGCGTGCGGAGTGCGGCCGGTCGGGCCCCGTGCGGGGAGCAGCCGCACAGGCCCCGCATGGGGCCCGACCGGGCGGGGGCGCGGCTTTGCGGCATCGCACGGACGCTCGGGGTGTGGCCACGCGTATTGGTCACGCGCAGGTCGCGAGCGCAGGCCACATGGGTTGCGGTCGCGTACGCGCTGGCCGCGAGTGCAGACTGGGCGCACCTACGTGGCCATGCCGTGTGTGTGCGCATGTTCAGCTTTCTTTTGGGGGGCCCCCAGGGCTTATGTCTTTGATGCGCGTAATTGTTCAGTCAGGCTCACGTGTACTCGGTACAAGTCTTGCCGCTTTGACTTAGAAATTTCAGAGGGACCCGGTCAACTTATTTTTTTTAATAAACTGGGTTGTTGCAGACAAACTCGACGCCCCGTCAGATCGGAATAACTTGAATCGACTTAGCTCTTGGAGTGATCGAGAATGCACACAGTCAAAGAAGAGAAATTGTACACATGAAGTTTTAATGTGGAAAACCCCTCAAGTGGGTAAAAAATCACGCGATCAGATCTGTGCCGGTCAAAATCCACTAGCTGTCGGTGATTACAACTTTCTTAGGAAATCGAGGGCGATAGGTCGCTCCTTGTTATACTTTAGAGGTGAGATAGAGTTACTTAGACTCACGACGAGCAACAAGATGCTCCACACAAGGCTGTTTGTTGGGGAATTGCGGTCAAACGGGGCGCTTGTTGTAGCATGAATTTCTTTTTCGTTGCTCGTTCGCGGACTTAAGCAGATTTTGGCGGTGAGTCGAAGGCTTGCGAGTGGATCGAAGAAAGTTTGGAGGAGGCTTGAAGGTGACTCGAAGGTGGCTTGTAGGGGAAATCCGGCAGAGCTCTGGCCTAAGAAAGAAGAAATTAGATGAGCGAAAAGAAGATAAATGAGGAGACCTGTGAGACTTTTTATAGCCTCCCGAAGGTGGTTACGGTGGTTATGCGGCTATCCACACACTTTAACCACCATTATTTGCATACTATTATTCCCCCATTATTTAATTAATCGAACCCCCACTAACCATGGTGGTTAGTGGGTGATTATCCCCAAAATGGACGGTAGCCCCTTGTGGGCGTCTCCCTGTGGCCGGGAGGCAGACGTGGAGAGTCGCCTCTTGCGTGTGGCGCCCCGTAGTCGTGCGTTGGCCCTCCTCCCTTCACGGACGCCGCCCCGTGGCCACCCTTTCCGGGCGTCGCCCGGCGGCCGGGCGGCGGCCGGGGAGCGGCGGCCCCACGCGGGCGGTACCCCACGGCCAGGAGGCAGTCGTGGAGCGGCCGCCGCATGCGGGTTTCCCCCCGCGGTAGGGAGGCGGTCGTGGAGCGGCCGCCCCATGCGGGCCTCTCCCGCGGCCAGGATGCGGACGGGGAGAGTCCGCCTCTTTCGAGCGGAGCTCCGCGGCCTCGCGGCGGCCGTTGCGCGGCCCCCCTTCGCGGGCGCCAGTCGTGGCCACCCTTCTTGGGCGTCGTCCCGCGGCCGGGCGACGGGTGGGGAGCGGCCTCCCCACGTGGGCGTCGCCCCGCGGCCGGGAGGCAGGTGTGGAGCGGTCTCCCCTTGCAGGTTGCGTTCCGCGGCCACGGAGCGGCCACCCCTTGCGGATGGCGCCCCGCGGCAAGGAGGCGGTCGGGGGCGGCCGCCTCTTGCGGGGGCGCCATGCGGCCGGGCGAGCAGCCGCCTCTTGCGGTAGCTTGCGTCAGGACGACAACTTCTGTCAGGACCAGTGTTTTCATAACCGGACCGGACCGGCCGGTCGGACCGTGAACCGGCCCCGTGTCTGATCCGGTCATGCCTCTAAAACCGGCCCCGCTCAGAACCGGGTAAAACCCGGAAAACCGGCCGGTTGAACCGCCCAACCGTAAACCGGGCCGGTTTTCCTAAGACCGGGCGGGTCATGGAGCCCTAAAATTAATACCGAAAATGAGGGGCGGCAAGTTTTGAACTCATATCAATTCAAAATCAAGCAAGAAAACAAGTCACTCAGCCAATTAGTCATCAATTAGTCATTGATGAATGTTTTTTAAATATATTATATACATATAAATTTATACATATTTATAAAAAATAATCTATATAATAAAAACACATGCATATAAATGTATAATTGACAACCAAGACAGACGTGTGACGGTCATATTTATCAAATATTATGACAAATTTTTATTTCTTTTTTAATTATATGTTTGCGTACAAAATAAAAATTATGTTATTATTTATTTATTTCATGACCGGCGAGTCTCGCGCGTACATTTGGAAATACGCGTTACGCGTATTTCCATTATTCCGATATATTATATATATAACGGTTCAACCTCGGTTAAACCGGTTGGAGCGGTTCAACCTTAAACCTCTCTCTCCGCCATTTCGATATCCGATCCGATTTTCAAAACTTTTGTCAGGACGGCAGGTTTGGCACAGTCGGCGGTTTGATGGTGCTCTTAATAACAATGGTCTTCTAACAATATATTTCGCATTTATCCCAAATATTTAAATAAATCAAATGTTTTTTTTTGAGGTCGTTACCAACGTTCTCTCGCGTTTTATCGGCAAAGAAAAAGAAGATAATGCAAATATCAAAATGTAAAGAGACGAGTTGTGATCACATTTCTCAAGTTTCATGTGATAATAATACATTGAATAATTAATTCAGTAAAATTAGCAATGTGAATAACTAATTCGTGATAGATACGTCAACGCCTATGCATATGACATCACCCGCCCATTGCGTCGGGTCCGGGGGTGGTGCAGTGCAAGAAATGCACTGTACCGTGCAGTGCGCGAGATCTGACGGGTGCGACTACATCTCAGCTCGCGCCGAGATCCGTGCACGCTTTGATCTCTCGCGCACTGCTTTGAGATTTGTGCGCTGAGATGTGCACGCATCTCAATGCACTCGCGTCCATTAGATTGCACTTTACGGTAAATTGCAGCGGATCTTGTCCGTCCGATTTCTTGCACTTTACCTCCCCCGGACCCGCATTACGTCATTAGCAATGTGGATTTGAATATTGTCATCTGTGAATCCGTGAATGCATGCACATGTTTGATGCTTGAATATTCCCAAGATTTCTTTATTATAAATTTTAGTATGCTTTTTTATATTAAATTGTAGTTTGTATAGTAAGTTAAAGTAAAATCATTTGGTTTGCATAAAAATTATGTTAATTAATTGTAAATGTTAAAAATAATAAATAGAGGTGAATTAGGAGGGTGTTTCTCACTTACTCGCATTCACGGTTCACCTCAAGCTTGAGAACACTTGTGTAACACGACAAATCATATGTCGTTAAACAAGCTTGAGAACACTTTCAATTACAATTTTCGGCTTTCGTACAAATATGGTATACAACCAAATGCGACATAGTGGCACAAATGGAGAACTTCATCAGGCGTCGGGCTATGATTACGCCGTGAACTTGCATACATACACGCAAACTCTTCAACTTGGATGTACAATTCGAAATTCATAATAACTTGGGATTAGACATAAATTTTTTGGGTAATGAAAATTCAAGCATTTCAAAATTTAATTCATTTAATAATTTTTTATTTTTAAATATTTTATATTTGTTATTATGAATTATAAGTCTCCCTGCCATGAAAAGCTAGGAGGCAAACTCAAATTGTGAATGATTTTAAAACTGCAATTTATAAAATATATGTAGAAAAAAAACCATGAACATGCCAACATGGTACGTTAAATTAATTATAATAAGATGCAAATTTTGAGATTGCATGAGTAATGTACAAGTAGACAGTTTTAATTTATTGGAATTGTGGAAAAAAAGTCAACGCATTTGATGGTGTTTCGTCTGAATTTTCTAAGTCAAATCGGTGGGATTTCGACAGAAATACTCAAGCAGATCGACATAGCCGAGTGAGTCGCATAAAAGACTGCGTTCGCTCAAAGGGACCTAAAAGCATCTAAAAGGAGGAGAAGAGCCGAGCACTGACGCACAACTTGCGCGGGAGCGCGAACGATGGCTAGCGTGCACGCCCTTGGTGCGTATGTTCGCGACGGATTTAAAGCCGCATGATTATATGAAAATCAGCCTAATTTGAAGCATGAAATATTATTTGAAAATCCTTCTCAATTAAGTGCACCGGTTTTTGAGGACCAAAATTCCCTTAAAAATATAGTGTAAAGGGAATAGAAAATCACGATAAATAAGAGAGTGCAAATTTCTGAATTAAAGAATTTGAGGGGCGCAAAATACCAAAACAAAAGCCTAAGAATGCAACTATCAAAACCGAGGTGCGAAGTGCCAAAAATTCCCCCAAAAATTATGACAATTAAAAAAAGGGAAAGAGTGTTTCCCAACAACAAAGAGTTCTATTTCGAAGTTTGCATTCGCAATAGAAAGAAAAGAGTAAAAGCGACCGTAAAAACGGGTCAAAAAATAAGGATGTTCTCTCGGTCACTCTGAACAACCTCAGAGAGAACCGGCGGGAAATCCTCGAAATAGGTCCAAAGAAAAGTACAGGACATCAACGTCCGGGACAAAGAGTTCTATTGACCAAATCAACTTGTCAATTAATTTGGTGAGGATAGGATTTATTGATTTTATTCTGTAGTAGTATTTTTCGTTTTATTCTCTCTTTAGTTTGATATAAACGTGAAATTTATAGCTATCAGTTGAAATTAGAATTGAAAGTTCTATAATATTTAAGAATCAACATTAATTACAACACTCTATTTTGTAATATTTATAAAACTTGTCTAAATATAAGAATATTTTCTAATTATTGCAATTAAGTAGCAATTTTAAATAACATTTTTAAAGGTGATTGTTAAGAGCAAGCATAATTTGGACGCACACCAACTTTTAAATAAAAAATATTAAATAATTATTAAGTCTTATTATGTAAAAGAGATAGGGGGGCAAACCCTTCACACATCACATTTCTGTCTCCGCACCTATAGTCGTCACAAAAAACCCTAGACTTTGCTCAACCGAACTCTTCACCTCCTGTTTCTGGCTTCGTTCATCGCCGTCGAGTTGTGATTCGAAGAAGTTGGCAAGATCAAAGTAGGCGAGCATCCACCTTTCTCTTGTTTTCGCACTGTTCATCTCTGGCAAGTGTTGCTCCATCCTGTCCGTTTTCGTCTACAAAGATGCAAGTATTTGGGTAAATTCTCATCATTTTAATTTTAATGTAAATTTTTGGATTTCAAATGCCCAGTTATTCATTTTAATTTTGCTAAGTAATGTATACTATTGCAGGTACCAAAATAATTGTTCAGTTTCAAAAAATAATTGTTATTCTAATCAGCGATATTTTTCGATCAATGTGTTGCACTTACATGTACTATTCAACAGACACATTGATATCATACTTACATATACATATATGTTTTCAACCTTAGATATTATTATTTTTGGGTAGGTGAAACAATTAAAGCAAACAATGGCCATTAAAAGAGGATTTTTATAATGAATTTAAAAGTTTTGTCATTCATTAAATTTGTAATATTGATGTTAACTATTAGTTTATATTTTATAAAGATTTTAGAAAATTTTATTTGGGTTTGTACATAATAATTTGATTTGCACAGATAATTTTTTGGTTTGCTCGTAAAATTGGTTCGCTCCTATTCAGAATAAGATTGCCCATAACAATCACTTTTTCTAAATGATGTGTTTGTCGATGCATTTTAAGCAATAATTTTAACGTGTTCCTTTTTAAAATAATATTGATGCAACCCGAGTTTGCATCTTTCTTATAAATTGCAATATTTTCATTTATGTAATGCACGTCTTCGCGCATTATAGTTTTCGTATGTTGTATCGCGCACGTCGCACACTTTTGTTTGGATTATCGGTGTGACCGACCAATAAGACCCTAAAAAAAGAGGTCTATCAAATTAGGAGTGGAGGTGATTTAGGCAAGCAAGTGAGGGGTCATAAAATTTAAGTCATCATTTAGGAAATCTCTAAAGTCATGACATCAAACACCAAAGAGTCAAATGTAACCCCTTCATTTAACTCCATTTAAGCCCCAACCAGCATTTATCACAGAAGAATTCTATGAGTCAAAAATAGCTAAACCCCCATTTTTATTATGTTAACCTACAACAATTATCATTATAAATGCTCACTACATTTATTAATATGTTTGAACACCCCCCCCCCCCCCCCCCCCCCCCCCCCCCACACACACACACAATTCATTTGGTCTTATAAAATTCCCTCCTTCTTATCCTAAAAGGGGAACGGGAAAAAAACATACAGGAAGAACAGTTCTACTGTCTCTTTCCCATACTCCCAGGCCCGATCGCCCCCCCCCCCCCCCCCCCCCCCCTCCCACTCGACCCCGCCTACCCGAGCTTTGTCGTCCAGCGCCGCCACCGCTAGAACCCTTCCAAGGCTCTGGCGATCTCCCCACGGGCCACAGTCGGCAAAGTTCTCGATAGCGGGTTTCTTCCGCATGTCGGGGACGACGACCTGCCCAGCCCGGGTTGTTTTCAACTTGCGACCTTCGACAGAGCCACCTGTGGACGCGACTACCCCCGACGAACCGTCCTCCAGCAACTGCCGGCGGTACCAGGTCTCCAGCAACCTTGCGACACTCCCGCAAGTCCTCTTGCTCATCCCGACAGTCCTCCTGTTCTTCCCAACTGTCCCTGTTCACTCCCGTCAGTTTCTTAGAGCCGGAGTCGGTCCCAGATGTAGCCCGGAAACTCTTTCAGACCTGCTAATCATCCCTAGAGCTGACTCTTACAAAGGCTAGAGGAATACCACTACTACTCATCCAGATCAAGATTGTTAGTAAATTATTTATGCTTAAAATATTGTGACCGTTAAGTCAGAGCTTGCTTGCCTAGATTACATCAACTCCTGTTTGTCGTTAATTCTCTACAATGTTCTAATTTACTCTCTTGAAGCGCTTGTGGAAGAAATGATCTAAGTTAAATACGTACAAACGTTAATTCTTTTGACGCGAATATGAACCCTAGGTCAGTTACCAATGGAGAATATTCGAGTTAAACCGTCGGCCCTGTCTTATTTTGAAGACGACTCGTAAATTTATTTACTTTAAAACCAATTTCAAGTTTACGAATGCATCAGTTTGGTATCAGAGGTCGGTTCGATTCACTTCTATTGTGAATCGAACGATCCTGTCTAAAATATTTGTTTTCCAAAAAAAACAAAGAAAAATTTTATTTTAAACAAAAAAATTATTTCAAAATATTTTTATTTTGAGCCCTTTTTTTCAAAAAAAATATTAATATTGACTTTTATTTTTCTTTAAAAAAACATGGAGGGTAGCATAGATCGTATAGATGCCACCATAGGTGATCTCGCTAACCGAATGGGTGAGCTGATGAAAATGGTAGAAGCACTCACTGCTAACGTGAGAGACACGAATCACATAGTAAACAACTTGAGAACCACCGTTAATAACTTAGAAGTTGAACGCCACCTAGGACTAAATCCACCTCCTCACCAAAATTCTAGGCAAGAGGAACAAAATCCTAGGCTCGCAGAGCCTGCACAACCCGAACTTGGACTCCGCCGACAACCCCGTTGGGAAGATGGAGTAAAGCTTGATGTAGGTGATTTTGAGGGTCAAGTAGAGCCCGCAAAGTGCCTCGATTGGTGTGAGCGTGTAGAGCGGTTCATGGCGTGGAAACAAATGCATGTGAATCGGTAAGTTGAGTATGTTGACCTTAGGCTCAAAGGACCAGCTCTAGTATGGTGGGTTCAACTTGAGCATACCCGATACACTTTAGGCCTAGCACCTATCACCACGTGGGTAGAATTCAAGTTGCAACTGCGGAAGCGATATGCCCCCCCCCCCCCCCCCCCCCCCCCCCCCCGGACTATCTGCAAACACTTTATCGTGGAACCTTTGATAGGATAAGCTTTTCGTGGATGAGTATACCCACAAGTTTTTTAGTGTTGCAGTCTAGGTTGGACCTGCACGAGGAAGACAATATAACAGTGTCTCGTTATCTGAATGGACTCCGATATGCTATTAGGGATGAACTAGAGTAACACGAATTTTGAGATTTGGGTGAAGTGTCTAGTCGAGCCCGTAGAGTTGAGGCCTCCCTTCAAAAGAGGACATCTGGGCATAAGTCGACGGATAGACCCTCCTCGAGCACCACCACCACTGCACCCACCCCTAAGAGTGATGATTCCCCTCCTCGAGTTACTAATGGGGCCCAGCTCCTCCCACTAGCCACACCCGAGGTAAGGAGCCCATGGGAACCAAGCCCAACACTGGAGTATTCTGATGCTTCAAGTGTATGCAGCCCTGACACAAATCTTTTGAGTGCCCGCGACGCCACTTCGTCGCGATTTCTGATTCCTCTGATGGGCGTGAGCCAGAATACGGAGTCTTCCTTAATGACTCCAAACCTGAGCCCGAGCCTGAGTTTGACAACATTATTGAGGTCGAGAGAGAACAAGACGAACACTTAGTTTGTGTCCTTCGATATAGCCTTATTTTCCCTAGTGCGTCCACTGAGCAAGATTATCAGAGACACGATATATTTCGCAATACTGCCCGTATTCAGGGACACTTTTGTTTTATCATCCTAGACAACGATATCATGGAAAATTTCATTTCTGTTGAGATTATATTAGCCAGCAGGACACGTGTGTGTGAGACCGCATGTTTGGGCTTTCCCCATCGCGTTCCAGGTCTGGGTGTTGACCCCGGTGGGCCCCCCTTGTGTGGCGAAATATCCTCGCGGTCTTGTGGTTGGGGTTAGTCACACATCGCCTGCAGTAGGCGATCCTTTGTGTTCATGTACCCCCGTCCCCCCTTACCATCACCTCGGGGTTTTGGGAAGATGTGTGGTGACGGGTGGTTTCCACATGGTATCAAAGCGAGGTTGTCCTGCTGCGGGGGTGTGTTGAGATTATATTAGCCAGCAGGACACGTGTGTGTGGGACCGCATGTTTGGGCTTTCCCCATCGCGTTCCAGGTCTGGGTGTTGACCCCGGTGGCCCCCCCCCCCCTTGTGTGGCGGAATATCCCCGCGGTCCTGTGGTTGGGGTTAGTCCCACATCGCCTGCAGTATGCGATCCTTTGTGTTCATGTACCCCCGTCCCCCCTTACCATCACCTCGGGGTTTTGGGAAGATGTGTGGTGATGGGTGGTTTCCACAATTTCTAAACGTATGGTTGAGAAGCTAGGACTCGAGACGCACCCCTTAGAGTAACCCTACCACTTATCTGGGGTTAATAGTCACATGACTATGCCCGTTACTCATTGATGTCTCATAGAGTTCTCTATCGAGAATGTGTATCAGGATTCGGTTCTTTGTGATGTCGCTCCCATTGATGTCTGTCATATCTTATTAGGTAGAGCATGGTAGTACGACCGACGCATTGTGCATGATAGTGTAAGGAACTCCCACTCCTTTGATCAACATGGGCGCAAGATTGTCCTTCCCCAGAAGAATAGTCTTGTTCCTAAGGCTCTTGGGAGGTCCTCGTCACCATCTTCCTCACCGTCCTTAGTTACCACTACGCCACTATTATTTAGTGTCGCACTTCTACCTGGACCCCTACTCCAGGAAGATGCACTTGGCTCTTGTGAGTCATCCCTTTTGGATGATTTGCCAAAACCACCACACATTGATTTTATATTTGGTGATCACATGTTTAGCTCGCACCACTATTCCGTAAGTGTAAGTGAGCATTTAGGGCTTCATCAATTGAGCTTTGAATTTCTTCGGATTAGCTTTAGTAGGGAAATTGAAACGTTCCAAAAAAAATTCCTAATAGGGACACACGTTTTAAGGGATTCCTCTGGTTGGTTTTAAATGGTAAATTTAAGAACGGCTTTAAAATTTGTCGCGTTAGTTGGGTTCTCGCGAGTGTTGTCATTGCGATGATTGGTCTGGGATTTGTAGACGCACAAAGATGTCTAGCGGGAGTACGTATGATGTTGTATGATTTAATGGTTCCACAAGTCGTTTTGGCTTATCTCCTGTTTTGTTTCTCACCTTGTTCGTTCATCCCACCATCTTCCCCACTTTATGACGCTCTCCTATTTGTTACTCTGATTTTTACTGATCAATTACATTTTTTGCATAATGTTATGGCTAACGGTTTGCGAGCAGCTTTGGAAAACTACGGCTTCATGGTTGATTTTATCACCGGCAGTTGCCTTTTTCCATTGTAGTTTGGTTTCTTGTGTCTTTCAGGGAAGATGATATTTCTTCACATGATGTGTAGCAATGACAGGACCTTCAGTGTTTCCACTTTCTTCGACATTATGACAACGACGACGTTCTCTCGCAGTTTGACGCCTGGTTGTTTCAGTGACGGGTTTTGTCATATTGTCGACAGGGTCGAGCTCTCTCAAACCCGGGAGAATTGATGCAACCCGAGTTTGCATCTTTCTTATAAATTGCAATATTTTCATTTATGTGCGCACGTATTCACGCATTATAGTTTTTGTATGTTGTATCGCGCACGTCGCGCACTTTTGTTTGAATTATTGGTGTGACTGACCAATAAGACACTAAATAAAGAGGTCATTCAAATTAGGTGTGGAGGTGATTTAGGCAAGCGAGGGGTCATAAAATTGAAGTCATCATCTAGGGAATCTCTGAAGTCATGACATCAAACACCAAAGAGCCAAATGTAACCCCTTCATTTAACTCCATTTAAGCCCACAACCAGCATTTATCCCAAAAGAATTCTACGAGTCAAAAATAGCTGAAACCCCCCATTTTTATTATGTTAACCGACAACAATTATCGTTATAAATGCTCACTGCATTTATTAATATGTTTGAACCCCCCCCCCCTCCCCCCGCTCTCTCCCATTCATTCGGTCTTATAAAAATTCCCCCCTTCTTATCCTAAAAGGGGAACGGGGAAAAAAATATGGGAAGAACAGTTCTACTATGTTGAATTTCACAGCAACACGACTTGACTGGTATTTGAGAGCGAGGTTTATAGGCGTCATTTCAGAGTTGGATATTTGAGAGCCGTGTACCAGGGTGAGAAAGGCAGGTTAATCCTGATTCTGAGCTTCAACTAAAGACTTCAAAGTACGACGAGTTCATCCCTCACGATATAAGAAGAAGTATGTAGCTCCATGAGTGGTGGTCTGTCACCCTCCAGACTTTTCTCTCTCTCTCTAACAACTGTGACAAGAGGTGGTCTGTCGCCTTCGAGTTCTTCCAAAAAACTTTGTATAACAACCAACAAATAGTGGAGGTTTAACCGACACAGATTAGACCACGTGGTTTTTCACCAAGTTGAAGTGTTTTCCACGCAAAAAAAAAATTGTTTCTAACTTTTCATTTTATGTGACTGTTTGACGATCGACTGCACTCAATCAAAGACGATTCAATTTAGTGCCGAGGCTCCGCTCCAGATAGTCCAATTGGGCTCATCAAGTGTGGAATGGTCTTATATAGTATCTCCAGCATAGAGCCTTGCCCTAGAGTGACACGAAATCCAATGGATTGTTCCGAGTCGGTCTTGACACGCGCGAATATATATTAAATATCATAACAATCTCCTCATATGTTCGTCATTAACCCGACGTCAGAAAAAGTGTGGTGTGTGTAGCGTTCAACCGAACATGAAGCACTCACAACCGTGTTTGTCGCACTTGTCAGAATATATTGGACGTTAAATAAAACAGTTGTATGCATGCATAAAAATAAATAGAAAAATACTGCAGCATCATAACAAAGTCGAAAGTACAATCACAACACAGGTACCAACACACCTAGTGTCTTATGACCAACTAAAGAACAAGACCGTCCAAATAAAAAACAAGTGAAAGTAAATGAGAGCTAAAACAGTGCTCTAATTAGAAGAAAAACCGCATAAATACTCTAGAAATCATTATTCATCAGATCATCTTTATCAGGATCTCAATCTGCACAAGCTCCTCCATCAGCAATTGCTGCTGTATTTTCCAACAGAGAATTTCATTTATAATGAATTCCAACTTTTGAAAAAGTACATATATCTAGTTCTACTTATAAGAACATATTACTTTATAATTAACTGAAGGACACCTAACATAGAGTATTGTAGGTTCTACCTCACAATCCATTATCTGTTTTCAAAGAAACGATCTTATGGACTTCTGGACACCGCAGCTGTATCTGTGTTCCTATGTAAAATGTCACGATTACTATTCTTCTACGTTAACTGGAACTCATCAAATGTGGAATGGAACCAATCAACAGGAGAAGAGTCAAACTGAGTCAAATTGTGTTATCAAATGTAGAATAACACTCTTCTCCAAGGTAAGGAAGATGAATCCTGATGAAGTTGTTAACATCAGATGTACAATGAAATAACTTACCAGATTCGTAGTTAGCAACCCCAAACATCAGCAGAGCACAACATGCTTGCTTTGACAAAGGAAAGTAGAAAGAATCAAAACATTTGGACTAAGACTGAACTGAATCGCATAACCTTGAAATAAGGCTTAACTTGGATTGCCTTGAGTCCCATTTCCCCCGCTGTTTTGATCAACCGGTCTTAGGGCATTTTTTTGTCAATGGATCAACCAGGTTATCCTTCAATCGCACATTGATCAAGGGGACAATGTCTTGTTCTTTTAGATAATTTAATAGAGCATGTCTCAGTCGTATATGTCTTCTCTTAGTATTAAAAAGGTCATTCTTAACGAATTGGACTGATGCGTGATTATCACAGTATAAGCTTAAAGAATTGACTTGTATCCTAGATAAGAGAATGTCTAGAATAAAATTTGTGATTCAGTCTGCCTCTTCACCGGTCGAAGTTAAGGCAGACAACTCGACTTCCATAGACGATAAAGTCATACAAGTCTGTGTTTTAGATTTCCAGGCAACATCAGCTCCACCCATAATGAATATAAATTCACCGGTAGACTTACTATTATCAAATTCTGAACACTATGTGGCATAAGAGTATCCATCGACAGCAGGAGGGTAACTAGTGTAGCACAGAGCATGATCTTTAGTACCTCTTAGGTATCTCATCAACCTGTCTAGGGCATCTCAATGCTCTCTGTCTGCGTTACTGGTAAAGCGACTCAGCATGCCAACAGAGAAGGCAATGTCTGGTCTTATATAACTTGTGGCATACATGAGGCTGCCAATGATCTTTGAGTACTTGGTCAATGTTGGTCCCTTCATTCGGACGCAACTTGATGTTTAGATCAAACGGTATCTCTACAGGCCTACAGTCTTTATAACCTCAGCTTATATAGTCAGCTTGACTAAGAGAAATGCAACTCTTATCTACTCTAACTTTCATTCCTAAAAGGGTATCAACGGAATCAAGGTCCTTCATGTCAAATGCTTTTGTAAGAGTGGATTTAATATCACTTACTACAGCAAGATCTGATCCCAAAATCAGCATGTCATCTACATACAGACATATGATGACTATTTTATTTGACATTGAGCGGTGATAGAGGCACTTGTCTGAGAAACTGGACTGAAATCCAATATTTTTTACCACTTGGTCAAATTTCATGTGTCACATCTTAGGCGCTTACTTAAGCTCATAGATTAATTTATCTAATTTGCACACTTTCTCTTTTAGATCTTTATGTACATAACCTTCAGGTTATGTCGTGTAGATCTATTCATTAAACTCTCCATTCAAGAAGGTTGTCTTCACATCCATCCGACGAACTATAAAGTTCTCGATAGAAGATAAGGTAAGAAAAATCCTAATAGTGGATAGGTGACATACCAGTGAATAAACGTAAAAGTAGTCAATTACCCCCTATAGTTTATAACCCTTAGCTATTATACGTATTTTATATCTAGCTATAAACCCATCACTATTCAATTTCTTCTTTATTACCCACTTGCATCCTAGGACTTTAGCTTCTTTCGGCAGGTCAACTAGATGTCAAGTGTTGTTTTGTAGCAGCGAGTTAATCTCATCATCGATGGATTCTGCCCACATTAACGCATCTCTAGATCTCACCAAAATCTTTAATGATTTTATCTCTTGTAGATACTTTAAGAGAAACATGTTCTAACTCTAGAAGTTAGGGAACAGTACCAGAGGGGCCAGCTTCAGGTTCTACCATAGATCCTGAAATCATGTCAGTATAACTGAAAACGGTCAAGCCATGATCTTTAATAAATTTGTGTTCAAAGAAAATAGCTTCTCTATACTTTATCACTGTATTAGTGGATAAATCCAGAAACATGTCAGTTGCACTATCTTCTGCACTACCTAGATTAATACATGTCGTTGTTCTAGGTCTCACCTTAGGTCTCTTAAGGTCTTATATTCTCACATAAGCAATACAACCTCAAGTCTTTAGAGTGTCATATCTACAAGGATGATCATGTCATAACTCATACAGAATAGAGTTGAGCTTTGAGTGAGACACTCTATTTAGAATGTGATTTGCAGTTAGGACTGCTTCCTCCCAAAAGGAATTAGGCATGCCATCTACGAGAAGCATAAAATTCAACATCTCTATTAAAATTCTATTCTTATGCTTAGCGATACCATTTGAATGGGGTGAGTAAGGAGTTGTGGTCTACAACCCCATATTTGTTGGGATCTAGAAACCCGAGACCCTCGGATTGGGCATACATCGGGCTAACTTCAGGCTAAAATTGATCATACAAGTTAAACGGGCGAAAGAGGTCCACCAGATGAGGCGAGAAGATAGTTATGGCTTAAGTCATTGAGTGAACTCAACGCCTTCGGGCGTAAGGTGTTGAGTGAACTTAACGCACTCAACGCCTTTTGGCGTAAGGCGTTGAGTGAACTCAACACTCTCAACGCATTTTGGCCTAAGGCGTTGAGTGTAGCCTCTTCACTCAACACTCTCAATGTCTTCTGACCTAAGGCGTTGAGTGTAGCTTTTTCACTCAACACTCTCAACGCCTCGATTCCTATAGTGTTTTATGAGCAAAGTAGTCGGGAAGGTTCCCTCCCAAAAGCAGACAGTTAGGCGGGTGAATCCGCGTTCGACCAAGTAATTCAGAGAGTTTCTCGCTCAGGGAGGCGGGAAGGCTTTCGCATGAGTATGTGGAAGGCCCCCAGAGTTGACAAAATGTCCTTAGAAGGCGTTGGGTAAGTCTCGTTGACTCATCGCATCTGAAGGTTCTCGCTTAGTAGCTGTCAAGGGAGGATAGTACAAAAAGCCTGGCGGGAGGGGCTTCTGCCCTGATAGGAGAAAGGCCTCCCGCCCAGTGTGATCCAGAGGAGAAATTATCTGAATGCCCTTTTGCCTGGATTTAGCTTCTCAGAACAGCGAAGTTTGGTTGTTGGCAGACTATTTTGGGCTGCAGATAGCCTTTTGAAACAACAGAGTATGTTGTTGGCAGACCAGATACTGGAAACCTATATATAGACCCACAGGGTACCTAAGAAGGCAAGCTTTCATATTTTCTTAAACTCTTCTAGTGCTTTCTGAGGTACTTCTAGCCCAGCAATTGGTTTAGAGGGCAAGCGCTCAGAGATCTTCCGGGTTAGATGGGGACCTCTCAGTTGAGGCTCAAGGTCAATTGTAACGGCCCAGTATTCTGTTAATTTTTAGTACTCGTAGTGACGTCATAATGACGTCAGGGCGTTACGATAGCGTGAGATGTCGACGTGTCGCCGTTAGTGCGTTTTCGCGTCTATTAGGTCGAGCCGACCAAATCTTGGAATTCTTGTCGAAATTGGAAATTTTGCGTTACGAAATTAAATCAATTAATTTTTGACTTGCTCGTCAAGTTTCGTCGCGTTCCGAGCGACATTGGAGCTTCGGCGAATTTCCGAAGTTTTGTATAGTTAATGTTCATCGTAAACTTTAAAAATTTATATCTCGAGAATGGTGCGTCGTATTTTGATTTTGACGCCGCCGTTGTATTCGTGGCACCGGCTTTTACCTAGGGTGCGAATTTCGTTTTGATCGGCATACGTTTGAGCCTCCGTAAAAATATAATAGTTATAATATGATTTTTATTATAATAATAATTATTAATATTATTATATTAACCCCTTCACTGATCGTCGTGGAACGCAGCCCCCCATTATAGTATTTATATTATTATTATTATTATTATTATTATATGTGTAATATATATACAAACAATGCATTAGTCGAATGCGGCCCCAATGCATTAGTCGAACGCAGCCCCAACTCATTAGTCGAACGTAGCCCCAACCCATTAGTCGAACGCAGCCCCAACCCATTAGTCGAATGCAGCCCCAATGCATTAGTCGAATGCAGCCTCCACCCATTAGTCGAACGCAGCCCCGACCCATTAGTTGAACACAGCCTCGACCCATTAGTTGAACGTAGCCCCAATCCATTAGTCGAATGCAGCCCCAATCCGTTCGATGAATGTTTTGCATGCTTTCTCCCGCGAAATTCTTCCCTCTCGTGAAATCTCTCCCTTATTTCTATCTTTCTATTATTAGTCTATGTTATTATTATTAGTATTATTATAATAGTTATTATTATTAATATATATATATACATATATAATTCGGCAATCACTTCATCCTCTCCCTGTTGGTCTTCTTCCTCGGGCCGAAATCAGAGAGCGACAGCGAGACCATTTCCGTGAACCTTTTGGCGGCCACCATCGAAGCTACGGTGCTCGGAATCGCAAACCGAGCATAGATCCGGAAAACTCTCGCCGAGATCTTCACGATCGTGGTAAGTATTTCTCGTTTTGTGGAAGTTTTTTGTTAGGGTTTTCAACCCTAACCTCTCATTTGGCCAAATTCGTGTAGATTCCGCTTCCCCGCGTCTTCTTTTGGGTAAATCCGTGACGTGAAGTAATTTGGAGGACTGATTGGAGAGTAGAAACTGAGGCAAGTGGTGTTCTTGCTCTCCCCATTTCTCTTTTCTTCCAAATTTTAGTCATATTTCTTAAGATTTGACATGTTTAAATTTTCTAGAACCATATCTCCTAAATTTTTATTTCGTAGATATGGTAAACAAATGTAGTTGTCGTATCACTTTAATTATCGAGTCATTTTGATTGTTGTGACACCTTGTGCGTCCCGTTGTTTTGATTGTACCTCACCTTGTTTAACCCTTGCAATGTCCTTATACAGTTCAAATCGTTTGTTGACCCTCTTGAAATCTCGTCGGGTAAGTCCTAGATGATAAGTGTCCTTT
Source organism: Platanthera guangdongensis (assembly GCA_039583875.1). NCBI lineage: Eukaryota > Viridiplantae > Streptophyta > Magnoliopsida > Asparagales > Orchidaceae > Platanthera > Platanthera guangdongensis. The sequence goes on from CM077153.1 coordinate 292,273,298, forward strand.
GGTGTGTCAGTTTCATTAAGTGTCGATTTATAGTCTGTTGACTGTTAGTTTATGTTGAATAAAAGAAACTTTGCGTAGATAAATATGTTACAAAAGAAAACTCTAATGGTCTGTGTGTGTTGGAGTTTCTCCCTCGACATAGTGACTTATGGTTGAGTTTGTGTGTGTTGTGGACTTTTTTCCCGGCACAATACTCTTTCCTGTTGAGCTGATCAGTCTTATTTAAAATGATGAATAACATGAATAATAAAGAAAGATGAATATATGAATTTCTGATGTTTGACACTCTGTTTTGTCCAGTTGTTATGATTAGCCTTTCTTGCTCAGCAAAATTTACTGTTTTGTTTCTGTTACTTTGCTACTGACCTTTTGTTGCTGTAGTCTTATTGGTTTTCGTTCACCTTGAGGTTTGTTTAGTCTACCTTTACTTTCTGCACCACTTGTAACTTGCTTTCTGAGGTGTTCTTCTTTTGAATGTCTCAGGTCCAGAGCAGTAGCAAGTTTAACTGACAGAGTTGTGTTTCTGGTACTGCGAGTTGCTGCAGCCGTTTGTTTCCACCTCAGAGTGTTGACGTAGTTGTTTTGTTAGACATGACAGTTTCTCTATGGGTTCGTGTCAGTTGTTGACGCTCATAGTTTTAGATTTTCTGTATTAGATTACTTGCTACTTTTACTGCTATTACCTATTAAAAGTTTTCTCACTTGCTCTCTGGGAAGGTTTTATTTTATGATGCATGTAGTTACTTTTAAATATACAAAGCTGCATTCTGAAATGTTGACATGACATAATTTTTTTAAACCATAAAACATACTACTTTTAAGCGTTATAAAAATCTCTTTTAATTACTTATAGTAAATTTAGAAGTCATCCTCATTACATTATTTGCTAGGTATACATTCTCATCTAAGATAACAAATAAATAAACTTAGTATTTTCTGTTGCGTAAACTTGTACATTTTCTCACTTATGGACTAGTGATCCACCTGACCGAGGGACGCGGTCAGTAAACTCAAGAACTTAAATGTATTTTTAAACTTAAAACATAAGTCTCTTCCATTTAGATAAATAAAAGGACAGGGTTGTCTGAACGTCTGTAGTTGTCCCATGCACGACGTGTCATCACGATCGCGTATTTTCTCGGACTTTGATAGTACTTTAATACTGAGAAAATGGAGGTTGTGACATCAATTCCAGGTTCTTTATTACTAGTCAGGGGTCTGGGTTTGGGAGAAGTAGGTGTTAGCTACACTCCAAGGTCCGAACTCTCATTGAGGCCAGTTTTTTGCTTTAACATTTTCTGGTGCGGTGAGCGTGGACCGTAGCTGATACAGGAAAATCTCAAGTTGAGTCTCATGGTTGGAGATGAAGGAGAAGGAGCTGGCTCGGGAGGTTCTCCCTCTTGGGAAAGTGGGGTGACGTTGGGGATATTGGAGGACTTCAGGAGGGAAGTCCTTCAGACCATCCACTTGGCCTTCTCGGGAAGTAGTGAATGTGCAACACCACAGGTCCTGGTGGTTGTCGCTCCGTCACTAGGCGAAAATGCTCCCGGGCAGCGTCCCGGGAAGGAGGTTCCGGTGGAAGTTGCAGGGAGGGATATCACCGGGCGAGAACTTTTTCCTGGGCAGGCAAGTGCGGACAGGGCTAGCGAGCCAAGGTCGTGGGACATGCCCTCTCAATAGGCTATGGGCGGGAGCCCTTTTAGTGAGCTTATCATCTCAGTCGTGGTTTCAGATGGGTTCTGGGAGCCAGACATGTCCTACTATACGAGCAGGGACGACCCCGTGCAGCATGTGCATTGGTTCGAGGATGTCATTTCCATAAGGCAAATGTCTGATACCTTCAAGTGTCGGCTCTTTTCCATCACTCTAATGGAGAAGGCGAGAGACTGGTTCCATCAACTCCCGATAAGATCTTTTCCATCACTCCTATTAAGGTTCTTGACTTCAAAGAAGAGGAAGAAGTCGGCGGAATGCTTGTTTGTCATCAAGCAGAAGCCAGAAGAGGGGTTAGGACGCTATGTGGATAGGTTCTATGAAGAGATTCTGTAAGTTCAGGAGATGTCGGGGTGCTCCATGATGCTTGCCTTCAGCCTAGGGTTGAGGCCAAGCTTCTTTAGCATGATGCGCGAGGGGAACGTTGCCGAAGTTCTCGGAAACAAAAATGAAATTTTGAGCCCAATTGTGATTTTTATTGGCGAGACCACACGTCTTCACCGTCTGGCCTGAGAAGAACATCACCCCATTCTTCGCGTGGAAGTTGAACAGCTTTCGGAAGATCGATAAGTTGAACTCGACACTTTCCGCCCACATGTAGCAGACGAAGCCACCAGGATCGCGATGGAGTTGGTGTTCAGTTGGGCTGGTACCACCCCATAGTACCAAAGAGCCTGGCGTACCTGTCACAACCCGCATTTTCTCCGTATTCAAAAATACATCAGAGTTGATAAAATACGCGCTGTGATGACACCTCGTGCAAGGGACAACTGCAGACGCTCAGGCTACTCGTCCTCACACTTACTTCATGTAAAAGATTTGTGAAATTAAGTTAAAAATAATGCATATAAGTTATTAGAGTTACTGACCGTATCCCTCGGTCGGGTGGATCACTAGTCTATGTGTGAGAAAATATATAAGTTTTACGCGGCGGAAAATACTGAGTTGATTCATTTGTTAACCTATATGAGAATGAAAGTCTAGTATCTTAAAATGATGATGTGACTTCTACATTTAATATATATATAGGACTTTTATAGCGCTTAAAAGTAGTAGATTTGGCAGTTAAAAATCATGTTATGTCGATACTCTAGAATGCAGTTTTGTATACTTTAAAATAACTAAATGCATCTGTACAACCCCATATTCGCTGAGCCAGACCAGGAGGCACAAACGGTCAGACAGGCTAGCCGGAGAAGTTCTCGCCCAAGTAGGCGGGAACGCTTGTGCTAAGCGATAAGCTCCCGCCACATATGAGCTCTCGCCCGCAAGGCGCCCCGTATTCGTCGAGCCCAGATCGGCGAGCGCAGCCAAATCGTCGAACGAAGATCAACGCGCGAACGCTTGCGCCAGCCCCAGATCGTCTTAAAGAAACTCTCGCCTATAGGTAGGCGAGACCACTTCCACCAGGCTCTGGAAGAAGGTTCTCGGCTCGGGGCTCTCGCCGAGTGGGGACCAGGGCCCTGGGTGGAATGACCAAATTGCCCTCAGGAGAAATTACTCCAGTACCCTCAGAAAAACAGCGGGTTTTGGCTATTGGCAGACCAATTAGGGGCTTTTCAGTAATTTCAGGACGGCAGGATGCTATAAATAGACCCATAAGGGCTCCTCAGAAGGCAAGCTATCATTATCTCTCAAATTCCAGTGCTTTTTGAGGAGCTCCTAGCCCAGCTTTGGCTTTGGAGGGGAAGCTCTCAGAGATCTTCCGGATGTGAGGTGGGACCTCCCTGCTGAGGCTATTGGGTCAGTCTTAGGTCCTTTGAATCCGGTCAAGGGTTGAGACTTGAGAGAAGTAGGTTTTGGCTGCACCCCTTTTTCTTCGAACTTCAGTTGAGGTCATATTTGGCTTCAACAGTTCTGGTGCGGTGAGCGTGGAAGGCAGCCGATTCAAGAAAGCCTTAAGTTTTGTCCCATGGCTGGAGGTGAAGGTGAAAGGTCAGGTTCTGGAGGCTCCCCCACCCGGGGAGAGGAAGCGACGAATAGGATGCTGGATGAGTTCAGGCGAGAGGTTCTGCAGACGATCAGCTTGGCCTTCTCGGCGAGAGGCGAGTGGGCTACCCCTCAGGTCCCGATAGAAGAGGTCCCGCTCTTGGGCGAGAACGCCCCAGGGCAGCGTCCGGGAAAGGAGGTCCCGGGGGGCGGGCGAGAGAGACGTGGCAGCGCAGGAACTCTTCCCAGGCCAGAGCCAGCGCCCGGGCAAGGAGGCACTGACGGATCTGGGCGAGAAGGAAGCGGCAGTGCGGGAGCTCTTTCCGGGGCACGGTCTCGCGGATCGGGCAAGTCAGCCGAGGCTGCGAGACGTACCTTCTCTCCAGGCAGGAGGCGAGAGCCCATTTAGCGAGCTCATCATCTTAGCTCCGGTACCGGAGGGGTTCCGAGAGCCCGACATGTCCTACTACTCGGGGAAGGATGACCATGTACAGCACGTACAGTGGTTTGAAGACATTGTATCGATAAGGCAGATGACAGATGCCTTCAAGTGCCGGCTGTTTGCCATCACGCTGAAGGAGAAGGCTCGGGACTGGTTCCACTAGTTGCCAACAAGATCGATCTACTGTTTTGAGGATCTGCGGAGAAGTTTCCTGTTGAGGTTCTCTACCTCGAAGAAGCGGAAGAAGGAAGCGGAGTGTCTGTTTGCGGTGAGGCAGAAGCCGGAGGAGACGCTGGGTCACTATGTCGACCGATTTCAGGAAGAGATCCTCCTGGTCCAGGAGGTCCCAGGGTACGCACTGATGCTGGCCTTCACCCTGGGGCTGAGACCGGGATTCTTTAGCATGAAGTTGAAAAGGGTGCCTCCCCTCTCCTTTGAGGAGCTCATGGAGAGGGCGGCAAAGGAAATTGACTTCGAGAGAGCAAACCCAGCATTCGCCAGGAAGTTGGCCAAGCTAGAAGAGGACGATGTGAAGGAACCAGCAGCGGGAAGGCAGAAGGAGCCGAGGGAACAGAGGGAGCAAAGAGAAGAAAGGAGAAGGGAAGAGCCCCGAAGGTTTGGGCAGCAGCAGGGTTGGGGGCCCGGGAGCCGAACAACCGGTTAGGTTGGAGGCCCCAGGAGGGTCACCCCCAGGGGCTGGGAGAAGGCTACCAGGGGAGAGATAACCTGCGGGAGCCCCGGAGGTTCGACCGACTGGCATGGAGGCAGGAGTAGAGGGGTCGTCCCCCACCACCGCAGGAGGCCATGGAAGTGGGAAGAGGAAGAGGAGCTGGGAGAGGAGCTCGAGGAGGAGGTAGAAGAGGGAGAGGAGAGGGAAGAAAGGGCGGGGAGGCGTTGCCTTTTTGTGACTTCCACCAGGAGGAAGGTCACGCAACGGCCACCTGCCCGGAGTTCTTAGAGTTAAGAGAGGCAAGAGGAGCAGGGAGGCAGGATCCACCAGTGAGGATAGTGGAGGTGCAGCAGGGCGAGGTGGAAGATAGGTGCGAAGACCGGGTGGATGTAGGGACCCGGGGAGGAATCAGGGTGATTCACGGAGGAGTGGGGATTGAGGCAACCCGCAAGGGGAGCCTCCAAACCATGTACCGAAGATGGGTGGCCTCTACCTCCCAGGTTCCCCCACCAGAAGAAAAGATCACTTTCTCATTAGCAGACATGCCAGACTATGAGGATCCTTTCTGTGACGCCCTGGTGATCCAGACGGCGGTGGAAAATTATACGGTCTCGAGGATACTGGTGGATAACGGGAGCTCGGTAAATTTCATCTTCAAGAAGGCCTTTGATGAGATGAGGGTTGAAGGGAAGAGGGTCTTGGCGTCGGATGGACCTCTGTTCGGGTTCTCCGTAGAGAGGAAAGAGGTAGAAGGAGGAGTAGGGTTACACGTAAGGTTGGGGGGCGTGTCACGGAACTGTAGGTTCGTGATCGTGTACGCCCCGAGCAGCTATAATGCCATCTTTGGGCGCCCCCTCATCAACGCCTTTCGCTGCGTCCCCTCCTCGTTCCATCAATGCCTCAAGTTCAACAATGGGGGGTGCAGGTCAGGGTAAGAGGGGACCCAAAGGTGGCAAGGCAATGTTACGTTACAGCGGTCAACACCATTTCGTGGATGGCAGAGGCAGAAGAGTTGGAGATAGAGATGGCGGCCCTAGAGGAGGTTCTTGAGGAAGAGGAGATGGTTCTAGAGGAGGCAAGAGGGGTAGCAGGGGAGGAAGTCAGAGAAGAGGAGACTGAGAAGCTGCAAGGAGATGTGCAGGTGGTCCAGGGGGACGAGGAGCAGGAGAGCCCGGAAGGGGCGATGTAAGTAGGAGAACAAGCGGCATGAGGAGTTGAGGGAAAGGCCCCGAGGGGCATAGGAGTTGAGCAGCAGCAGGATGGGCTGGTAGAAGCGATGGAGATCGAGGAGGAGGGAGAAAGAGGAGAGCTGGAACTGGAGGAAGAGGCAAGGGCCGAATGGGAGCAGTCGTGGCTGGAGCCGGCCGAATAAGTGGTGGAGATGGAGGTCTTCACCAGCGCAGGACAAGTACAAAGGGTGCGGGTCAGTGGGGGCTTGAGTCCCGAGGCCCGGGAGCAAGTGTGGGCTTGCATTCAAGGCAACGTCGACATCTTCGCCTGGAGCGCGACGGACATGTCGGGCATCGACGCAGACGTAGCCTGCCATCGCCTGAACTTGGACCCCCACACTCTCCCCATACGTCAGAAGATGAGAGCCACCGCCACCAAGCTGGAGGAGCCCATTCGCGAAGAGGTCAAGAAGCTCCTGGAGGCGGGCTTCATCTCAGAGATCCAGTATCCAGGCTGGATCTCCAATGTGGTAATGGTAAAGAAGGGAGGTGGTAAATGGAGAATGTGTATTGACTTTTCTTTGTTGAATAAATCATGCCCTAAGGATTGCTACCCCCTGCCTCGGATCGACGCGCTGGTTGATTCAGCTGTCGGTTTTTTTGGCATGAGCTTTTTAGATGCTTTTTCAGGTTATCACCAGATCCGGATGCATCCTCCTGATACCAAGGATGTTTCCTTCATCACGAGGGAGGGATGCTTCAGTTACAAAATGATGCCCTTTGGGTTAAAGAACGCGGGGGCTACCTATCAGCGCATGATGGATCGAGTCTTCCGGGATCAAAGGGGGAGGAACTTGGAGGTCTACGTCGACGACCTAATGATCAAAATCAAGTGCATGGTTTCGCACCTGCAAGATCTGGAGGAAACATTCGCCACCTTGAGAAGGTTCAAGATGAGGCTGAACCCCTTGAAGTGTGTCTTCGGGACCAGCCGCGGGAAGTTCCTCGGGCATCTTCTGACTCCGGAGGGGGTGGAGCCCAACCCGGACAAGGTCAAGGCCATCCTGGATTTGGAGTCACCTCGCGACGCCAAGGAGGTCCAGCGCTTGACAGGCAAGCTGGCTGGGCTAAGCAGGTTCCTCTCCAGGGCAGGAGACAAGTGTTCTTCATTCTTCAAGGTGCTGCGGGGGAATCAAAGGTTCGAATGGACAACCGAGTGCGAAGAGGCCTTCCAATGGCTGAAAAGACAACTCTCTCAGGCTCCTCTCCTTCAGAGCCCAAAGGAAGGAGAGGACCTGACCTTGTACCTCGGGGTAGGAGCAGAGGCGGTGAGCTACGTCCTAGTGAGGGAAGAAGGAAAGAAGCAGCTGCCCATCTACTACGTCTGCCGGATATTGAGGAAAGCAGAGCTTCGCTACCCCATCCTGGAAAAGCTCGCTTACGCCTTGGTCATCTCGGCAAGGAAACTCCGGTCGTACTTTCAAGCGCATTCGATTAGGGTGGTGACCGACAACCCTCTTCGCAAGATCTTCGAAGGAGTGGAGCACTCGGGGAGACTGACTAAGTGGTCCATTGAGCTAAGCGAGTTCGACATCTCCTTTGTCCCAAGGCTCTCCATCAAGGCACAGGCAGTGGCGGACTTCCTAGCAGACTACATCATTGAAGTCGAGGGGGAAGAGAAGCAACCTCGAGAAGCATGGAAGTTGGTGGTTGATGGGGCCTCGGGAAGGCACTCCCTCGGGGCAGGGGTGGTATTGACAAGTCCTCAGGGGGTAACCATATAGCAAGCGGTCATTTTACATTTCCCCGTGACCAACAATCAAGCGGAGTATGAGGCCATGATCGTCGGCCTCCGCTTGGCAAAGGAGCTGGAGATTCGGGATGTGGAAGCTTTCACTGATTCAAAGGTAGTAACATCGCAGATCCGGGGAGATTTTGAAGCTCGGGAGCCTACCCTCATCAAATACCTCTCCAAGGTAAGGGCGATCATCGGGGGTTTCCGATCATTCTCGATTCAACATGTTCCAAGGGAAGAAAGCGTAGTCGCCGATCGATTAGCCAAGTTCGGACCTCGAGGGGGAGGAACCTTGACGGAGCTATTCCGACCGGCTATCGAGGAAGGAGAGTTGATGGTGGTGGACCGGCAACCCTCGTGGGTGGATCCATTTGTGACCTTCCTAACCACCGGTGAACTTCCTGAAGGGTCCAAGGTTGGGAGAAGCTTCAAGCGCAAAGCAGCTCACTACTTAATGATGGAGGGGGCCTGCATCGTAAGATGTTGTCAGGGCTCCTAGCTAGATGTGTGACCGAAGAAGAGATCCCGAAGATATTGAGGGAGGTGCACTCGGGCGAGTGCGGCAGTCACTCAGGAGGAAGGACGTTGGAGGCAAGGGTGGTCAGGCAGGGGTACTTCTGGCCCACCCTAAGGAAGGATGCCATGGAGTTTGCCAGAAGGTGTCAAAAATGTCAGCTCTACGCCCCCCTTCAGCTCTTGGCAGCTCAGAGGCTCCGGATTATCACGGAACCGTGGTCATTCGCTATATGGGGAATGGACTTAGTTGGGCCCTTTCCTCCGGCTAGTGGGTAGAGGAGATTCCTCTTGGTCATGGTTGATTACTTCTCGAAGTGGCTAGAGGTTAAAGCCTTGGCCAAGGTCACCTCGCAGGTCATAAGGAACTTCGTCTGGGGGGAGATTATTTGCAGACATGGGTTGCCCCAAGCCATAGTGACTGATAACGGCCCCCAGTTTGCCAGCGAGGAGTTCATCAGCTTCTGCGCCCAACTAGGGATAGACCTCCGGTTTGCCTCCGTCTACCACCTCCGGAGTAATGGTCAGGTGGAGGCAGCAAACAAAATCATTGTGAACCAATTAAAGAAAAAAGTGGAGAACCTAAAGGGGAATTGGGTGGAACGGCTCCCCTCGGTCCTGTGGGCCCTACGAACGACTCCGAACACGGCCACCGGTGAGACCCCCTTCAAGCTCTCTCATGGGTGTGAGGTCGTCCTACCAGTGGAGTTCGAGGTCCGGTCCCCGCGAGTCACAGCCGCGGGAGAAGGAGACGAGGCTTGGAGGGTGGAGAATGAGGAGGGGCAGCGCCTCTCGTTAGATATGGTGGAGGAACTGCGAGACGTGGCGGCTATCAGGCAAGAAGAGATCAAGCGACGGATGGCCAAGCATTTTGATAAGCATGTCAGGGTCAAACAGTTTGCTAAGGGGGATCTGGTGCTGAGAAAGGTCGACGCAGCAGGAAGGCGGCTCCCGTGGGCAAGCTCCACCCGAACTGGGAAGGTCCATACATAGTGAAGGAAGTCCTCGGAACGGAAGGATACTACCTCCAGGACGTGGAAGGGAGGGCCCCAAGCCACACCTGGAGCGGTGATGACCTAAAACGCTTCTACCCGTGAAGGGGGAGGATGTAACCATGTATCTCAAAAATAAACTTATTATACTACATCAATTGATTTTCTCTCATCTATTGTCAAATTTTTCATAACATAACGTAATCGTGTGTTTTGTAATACCCCGAGCTCGGCTCGGCCCCAGGTAGACCCGCTGCGCAGGCTCTCATCTAGCTGGCAGGTCCGTAGGCTCGCCTGTGGGGGATAAGTTTGGTTGGTTTGAGATCATCATCGGCACCCCGAGCTCGGCTCGGCCCCAGGTAGACCCGCTGCGCAGGCTCTCATCTAGCTGGCAGGTCCGTAGTCTCGCCTGTGGGGGATAGGTTTGGTTGGTTTGAGATCTTCATCGGCACCCCGAGCTCGGCTCGGCCCCAGGTAGACCCGCTGCGCAGGCTCTCATCTAGCTGGCAGGTCCGTAGGCTCGCCTATGGGGGATAGGTTTGGTTGGTTTGAGATCTTCATCGGCACCCCGAGCTCGGCTCGGCCCCAGGTAGACCCGCTGCGCAGGCTCTCATCTAGCTGACAGGTCCGTAGGCTCGCCTGTGGGGGATAGGTTTGGTTGGTTTGAGATCTTCATCGGCACCCCGAGCTCGGCTCGGCCCCAGGTAGACCCGCTGCGCAGGCTCTCATCTAGCTGGCAGGTCTGTAGGCTCGCCTGTGGGGGATAGGTTTGGTTGGTTTGAGATCTTCATCGGCACCCCGAGCTCGGCTCGGCCCCAGGTAGACCCGCTGCGCAGGCTCTCATCTAGCTGGCAGGTTCGTAGGCTCGCGTGTGGGGGATAGGTTTGGTTGGTTTGAGATCTTCATCGGCACCCCGAGCTCGGCTCGGCCCCAGGTAGACCCGCTGCGCAGGCTCTCATCTAGCTGGCAAGTCCGTAGGATCGCCTGTGGGGGATAGGTTTGGTTGGTTTGAGATCTTCATCGGCACCCCGAGCTCAGCTCGGCCCCAGGTAGACCCGCTGTGCAGGCTGTCATCTAGCTGGCAGGTCCGTAGGCTCGCCTGTGGGGGATAGGTTTGGTTGGTTTGAGATCTTCATCGGCACCCCAAGCTCGGCTTGGCCCCAGGTAGACCCGCTGCGCAGGCTCTCATCTAGCTGGTAGGTCTGTAGGCTCGCCTGTGGGGGATAGGTTTGGTTGGTTTGAGATCTTCATCGGCACCCCGAGCTCGGCTCGGCCCTAGGTAGACCCGCTGCGCAGGCTCTCATCTAGCTGGCAGGTCCGTAGGCTCGCCTTTGGGGGATAGGTTTGGTTGGTTTGAGATCTTCATCGGCACCCCGAGCTCGGCTCGGCCCCAAGTAGACCCGCTGCGCAGGCTCTCATCTAGCTGGCAGGTTCGTAGGCTCGCCTGTGGGGGATAGGTTTGGTTGATTTGAGATCTTCATCGGCACCCCGAGCTCGGCTCGGCCCCAGGTAGACCTGCTGCGCAGGCTCTCATCTAGCTGGCAGGTCTGTAGGCTCGCCTGTGGGGGATAGGTTTGGTTGGTTTGAGATCTTCATCGGCACCCCGAGCTCGGCTCGACCCCAGGTAGACCCGCTGCGCAGGCTCTCATCTAGCTGGCAGGTCCGTAGGCTTGCCTGTGGGGGATAGGTTTGGTTGGTTTGAGATTTTCATCGGCACCCCGAGCTCGGCTCGGCCCCAGGTAGACCCGCTGCGCAGGCTCTCATCTAGCTGGCAGGTCCGTAGGCTCGCCTGTGGGGGATAGGTTTGGTTGGTTTGTGATCTTCATCGGCACCCCGAGCTCGGCTCGGACCCAGGTAGACCCGCTGCGCAGGCTCTCATCTAGCTGGCAGGTCCGTAGGCTCGCCTGTGGGGGATAGGTTTGGTTGGTTTGAGATCTTCATCGGCACCCCGAGCTCGGCTCGGCCCCAGGTAGACCCGCTGCGCAGGCTCTCATCTAGCTGGCAGGTCCGTAGGCTCGCCTGTGGGGGATAGGTTTGGTTGGTTTGAGATCTTCATCGGCACCCCGAGCTCGGCTCGGCCCCAGGTAGACCCGCTACGCAGGCTCTCATCTAGCTGGCAGGTCCGTAGGCTCGCCTGTGGGGGATATGTTTGGTTGGTTTGAGATCTTCATCGGCACCCCGAGCTCGGCTCGGCCCCATGTAGACCCGCTGCGCAGGCTCTCATCTAGCTGGCAGGTCCGTAGGCTCGCCTGTGGGGGATAGGTTTGGTTGGTTTGAGATCTTCATCGGCACCCCGAGCTCGGCTCGGCCCCAGGTAGACCCGCTGCACAGGCTCTCATCTAGCTGGCAGGTCCGTAGGCTCGCCTGTGGGGGATAGGTTTGGTTGGTTTGAGATCTTCATCGGCACCCCGAGCTCGGCTCGGCCCCAGGTAGACCCGCTGCGCAGGCTCTCATCTAGCTGGCAGGTCCGTAGGCTCGCCTGTGGGGGATAGTTTTGGTTGGTTTGAGATCTTCATCGGCACCCCGAGCTCGGCTCGGCCCCGGGTAGACCCGCTGCCTGGCTCCTACTAGCTGGCAGGTCCATAGTCTCCCCTGTGGGGGATAGTTTAGGATAGGTTAGGGTAGGCTAGGTTAGGTTTGTGGAAACATCATCGGCACCCCGAGCTCGGCTCGGCCCCAGGTAGACCCGCTGCGCAGGCTCTCATCTAGCTGGCAGGTCCGAGGGTTCGCCTGTGGGGGATAGGTTTGGTTTGGTTGGCTTGGTTTGGACAAGGCAGAAAATGCATCAGGAATACAAAACGGAAAGGGTAGGAAAGGTCTCGGCAGGGATAGATCTCGAAAGGGAAGTCCTCGCCAAAAAGGTCTCGTAGAAAGGGCGGGACCTTCCGTCGAGAAGGCTCCTCTTAATGTTCTCGGGCAAACAGGCGGGGTCGTTATACGACGGTCCTGAAGGGATTCGCGCAGGCTAAAGGGGACGGTTCCGACCTAAGGGTTCGTAAGCCACGCTTCCGGCGGGTCGTTTGCAGCAGGTTCCCGCCTAACCATCGCTAAGGGAGACCATCCTAGGAAGGCCAAGGGGCTCGGCGGAAGCACGCGCAGAAAACATTCGACCACAACAATTACATCGGGCACATTCACAATAACAGAGCGAGATGTTTACAATAAAAACATTTGCATTAAATATATTAAATGTAAGAACAAACTGGTAGCGTCTCGCGCTTTACATTGAGGCGGAGAGAAAAAGCAGAGGCGGAAAGAAAAAGAAGAGGGGGCCCCTCATGGAGACAAGTTGTACCCCTCCGAGCTCCCGCTTGAGCTCCCGCTGGAGCTCTCGCCGGAGCTCCCCCCGGAGGTCTCGCCACCCGCTGCAGGGGACTTCGGGACATTCGAGGGTGGGGTATCAGGGGCGCCCGGGGGCTTTGGAATGGGCTCGAAAAGCCATGGAACGAGCTGTTGAGCAGTGATGTCTTTGCCCCTCCCATCCCAGCAGTTGATGTCTCGCAGCGTCTCCAGCGTCAACTTTACTGTAGCTTGCGCGTTCCCCTGGAGCAGCTTGTCAATTTCATAAACCGAGTAATGCCGGCTCTTCAGTCTCTCGTCCAACGGGGGGGGGGGCACTCGCCTCGAGACGCGCAATCTGCTCCCGCAGGAGAACTTTATCATATCGGGCTTGGGACAGCTCCTCGCGAAGTGTGGCTTGGGCGGAATCCTGAACAGCGGAAGGTTGGCATAAAAGAGAAGAGTTAAGGTGGCGAGAGCAAGCGATTGTGAAAGATCTCGCTTACCCCTTCCGCTTGGCGCGAGGATAACAGTTGCTGGGCCTCGGCCAGCTCCTTGGCCAGAGTGGCCGCCTGAGCCACCGCATCGTCCCTGGCCTTGAACATGTCCTGAACGTTGCAGTCTATTGTGATGCTCCGGCGGGCACACATGTGCGCAAGCTCCAGCCCACGCATCAGGGCGCGAGTGGAGTCGTAGGCCAGCAGTCGGGTCGACATCCTGTCGTAGACGCTAGCATCCTCCCGGCTGTAGAGGCAATAGCCTAAGGCGAAAGCCTCGCTGGTGACCTCGTCTCACTCTGCCCAGCTTGGCAAGAGGGACGAGATCGAGACCTTGTTGGCGTCAGGATCCCATTGCAGCAGCGGCATGTTTTCCGCGTCCAGGCACCTCATGCCGAGACCGAAGTTGCGATGGCCCCGCGGCACCTCTTCACACAGGGGCTGGCCGGAGGTCCCGGCGGCGGCACCCTCGCTCTCTGCGGCACCAGGGGCCTGAGGGTTCTCGACAGGGGTCTCGGGGCCACCCCTGGTGGCCGCAATCTTGCTAACAGCCTGCAAGACCTCCTCAAAGGAGCGGCCTGCAGGGAGAGGTTGGGCGGGCGGCACCACGACGGCCTTGCCCTTCTCGGTGTCAGTCGTTTTGGGTCTCTTGATTGGTTGAGGCGCAGGGGCGCCGGGTTTCCGCTTCGCAACTCCGGATGAAGAAGGCGGGGGCGGCTCTTTACGGCAGGCATGTGCAGCGGCCTTTGCGTGAGCCAGCGGGTCTTTTGGAGGTTGGCTCCCGCCAGCGCGAGCCTCGTCAAAGGGTTGGCGTCGAGGGATCTCGCGCTCTTCTACGAAAGAGACAATGACACTAAGTTCCAGCCTTGAAGAAGACAAGGAAAAGCAAGATAAAGGCGAGACTTTTACCTTCTCCTGGAAGCACAGGGAGGAGGGTATTGACGTCTCGCCGAAGGTAGAGGACGTCGAAGTCCTTGGTTCCAAAGAACTCAAGGAGGGCGCTCTCGCGCGAGCCCAAGGAGGGGGGCTTGTAGGCGGCATCCTCGTATTGGATGGGGACAAGGGGTACGTTCCCGAAGTCGCCAGAAACGTAGATGAACCTCTCGCCCCAGTGATGGTGCTTATTGACGAGACCGATTGTCTTGAGCAGTTGCCCGGAGAAGAACACCACACCTCCTTTCGCGCGGAAAGTAAACAGCTTGCGGAAGATCGACAAGCTAAACTCGATCCTCTCGGACCGCATATAACATATGAATGCCACGAGAATCGCCACTGAATTTGGGTTCAGCTGCGTGGGAACCACCCCGTAATATCGGAGGGCCTGCCGCATCTCGGGCCACAGCGGGAGGCGGAAGCCCACCTCGAAGTGCTCGATGGGGATGGCGAGCTCCCCCTCCCCTGCGGAGTTTACCTTGTCGTGATTGCCCGGGTTCCGCGCAGTGAAGCTGGCGGGAACGTGTTGAGACTTGATCAGGTTGAACTCATCAACGGTGAGAGTGCAGGAAGGAAAAAGATGCTTCTGGAAAGCTTCCGCGCAGTTGGAACGTCCCTCGCCTCCGCCCGGCATCGCGGTGAAGTTTGAAGGCGAGAACTACGAGAAGAAGGCGAGAGCGAGAACGGTACGAGAACGGAAGGAGAAGGCGGAGACAGGCGAGAGCTTTGGAGAGACCGCAAAAGCAACAGGAGAGGAGAGAGATTGGAATCGGAGAAATGAATGTGGTAGGTGAGCTTCCCTATTTATAGAAAACCATGGTAATGATGGCTGTTTTCAGAAAGGCGGCGGGGGTACAGCCGGCGCGCCCTAGGTCAGCGACGCTTCGTTTTTCCCGCCCGAGTTTGACAGTGACCGATTGATTAAGTGACTAGCGCAAACGTTGCGAGATGACATGCGACGGGCAAGGTAGGCGGAAGCAAGGTGGCTCTCGCCACCCAAGAACCCAGGAAAACAACACATACGCATACAATATCAGAAAGTAATAAACACCGAGTTATTGCTCTCGCTGAGCGTGAACGGGATAAAAAATAAGCGATAAGTGCAGAATTATTAGTTACAGTTCTAAGTAAATAAAGGTACATCTGAGAAGGGAAGGCCTGGAGAAGAGAAGGGGAGGTCTCGCGCTTCAGTAAGGCTCCCAGCGCCATTTTCCTTCCTCCCACCGCCATTTTCCTCGGTCCCGCAACTTTGTCCGGGGTGGCGCCTGCGGGTTGAAGTAGGACGACATAACACTGCATCCCAGGTCAACCCGGCGAGACAAGTCTCGGATTCGCTCGATGCACCGCTCGGGTGAGGATCCGGCGGTAGCTCCCCCCGGCCGGTCCATCTCGCCGATGAGATAATCCCGCTCCAGTGTCTCTAGCCTCTTCTCCACGGACTGGCGAAACTCTTTCGCCGCAAGGTCGCGGACCCGTTCTCGCCGGATGAGCTTCGATAGGACGGCGGCGACCTTCTTCCCCCGTCTTTTAGCGCTCCCGGCACCAGCCAAGATCTCCTCCATCTCTTCAGACGAGGGGAAGGGAGAGCTCTCGCCATATTCCCCCTCTCTTTCTTCTTCTTCTTCTTCTTCTTCCTCTACCTCAGCTCCAAGCCGCGAGCCCATGTCCCCTGGCAAAAGAGTTCCTGTTATGGCGAGAGCTAACGGGTAGATGTGATAAAGTTTCCATATACCTGCAGCATGACGAGGCCCCCCGGTCGACGGCAGGCGAGAAGGCCCACCCCCCCCCCCAGCTCCAAAGAGGAGGTGGATTGGCTTTCCTTTTCCGGGGGGGGGGGGGAACTTTGCGAATGGTGATCCCGGCTTGGTCGGGAGCGGGGGAGTGGGTCTCCTCTCCCGCAGGAGGGCTGGCGTCTAACAAAGGCGCGGAGGACTCGGCAGTATTTCCTCCCACCAGTAGGGAGGAACCAACCACGAGGGGATGCCGATTCGCATCTCTCGCCCCGCTCTCCCGGGTGGAGAGACCCGGCGGTGCGAAAACTGGCGCTGCGAGGAAACAGTTAAGCATTTAAAAATTTAAGTTGAGCGCGAGAGAAGAAACCGTTACCTGCGGTGTTCGGGTCAGGTGGAGGGGCCACCTCTGGAACCCGTGGTTGATCCTCATGGTGGCTAGAGGATGGATCCAGGGGTTCTCGCGGGGACGCGGCAGCATCGGGAACCGTCTCCTGCGAGAGGTATCGCGTCAACTACTAAGCAACTGGTTTTCAATAATTGGTAAATCGGGCATACCTTCCGCGGCGAAGGGCCATCCGCACGGCTAGGGGTTGGGGTAGGCGGGCTCCTGTTCTCGCGGGGCAGGTCCCGCTGAACCACCTTCGCCCTCTTCTTCTTCTTCTTGGGCAGAGAAGGCTCAGCGACCGACGGATGTCTCGCTAGCCATGGGGCAACCAGGGCGCTGTTAGCCTTGGCTCGCGCCTGTGCCGCGTTGATACGGTCTTGCAGATCCTGTGGAAGCGCGTTGTCGGCTCGCTTGGAAGGCATCGCGAGAGGAGGCGAGAGCTGAGGCGGAGAATGACGACTCGAGGGAAGTGTTATGGCGGTCTATCAGCACACATATTTATAGGCACCGTACGACCCACCGAAAGATTCCCTGATGTTGACACGTGCTCAGCGAATATTTTTGGGTTGGACATGTCTTTTCGAGCGCAGAGCTAGCTCAAAAAGAGCGGGGATTGTGTACAACCTCATATTCGCTGAGCCAGACCAGGAGGCACAAACGGTCAGACAGGCTAGCCGGAGAAGTTCTCGCCCAAGTAGGCGGGAACGCTTGCGCTAAGCGATAAGCTCCCGCCACATATGAGCTCTCTCCCGCAAGGCGCCCTGTATTCGTCGAGCCCAGATCGGCGAGCGCAGCCAAATCGTCGAACGAAGATCAACGCGCGAACGCTTGCGCCAGCCCCAGATCGTCTTAAAGAAACTCTCGCCTATAGGTAGGAGAGACCGCTTCCGCCAGGCTCTGGCAGAAGGTTCTCGGCTCGGGGCTCTCGCCGAGTGGGGACCAGGGCCCTGGGTGGAATGACCAAATTGCCCTCAGGAGAAATTACTCCAGTACCCTCAGAAAAACAGCGGGTTTTGGCTATTGGCAGACCAACTAGGGGCTTTTCAGTAATTTCAGGACGGCAGGATGCTATAAATAGACCCATAAGGGCTCCTCAGAAGGCAAGCTATCATTATCTCTCAAATTCTAGTGCTTTCTGAGGAGCTCCTAGCCCAGCTTTGGCTTTGGAGGGGAGGCTCTCAGAGATCTTCCGGGTGTGAGGTGGGACCTCCCTGTTGAGGCTATTGGGTCAGTCTTAGGTCCTTTGAATCCGGTCAAGGGTTGAGACTTGAGAGAAGTAGGTTTTGGCTGCACCCCTTTTTCTTCGAACTTCAGTTGAGGTCATATTTGGCTTCAACAGCATCCTAACATAAATCCTTCCCAGAGAGCAAGTATAAACATGTAAAAAATAATAGCAGTAAAAGCAGCAAGTAGTCTACCACAGAAAAAGTCAAAGGCTATGGGCGTCAACAACTGACACGAACTCATAGTAAAATCTGACAAGTCTAAACAAAGTCAACTACATCAAAGCTCTGAGGTGGAAGCAAACGGCCGCAACAACCCACGGCACCAGAAGCATAACACGGTCAGCTAAACCTGCTACTACTCAGATCCTGAGGAATTCAAAAGAAGAACACCTCAGAAGCAAGTTACAAATGGTACAAAGAGTAAAGGCAGACCAAACAAACCTCGAAGTGAAGAAAATTTGTAAAACGACTACAACAAAAGGGTCAGCAGCAGAGTAAAAGTAAACAAACAGTAAATCTAGCAGAGCAAGAATGGCTAATCACATCATCATGATAGAACAAAGTACCAACATCAGAAGTTCAAACTTTCATCTTTCATTAACATTCATATTATTCATCAATAAAAATGTGACTGATCTGCTCAACCATAAAGAGTACTGTGCTGGGGAAAAAGGTCCCCAACACGCACAAACCCAGCCAAAAGGCACCATGCCGAGGGAGAAACCCCAACGCGCACGGACCAAGCTAAGGTAATATGTCGGGGATGAAAGTCCACAACGCGCACAGACTCAACCATAAGGCACTATGTCGAGAGAGAAACCCTAGCGCGCACAGTTCATCTGTGTTTCTTTATTTATATAATTATACAAGCAGAGTTTCTCTTTATTCATCACAGACTCACGGTCAACAAACAATGTGGACTGCATAAGGATATTTCAAGGTCAAGCAAAGTGAAGTTTAATCAAAACAACGAAACGCACAAGGTATCACTACGATCAAGATGACTTGATAGTTTAAACGACACGACAACCAATTTGTTTATCAATTCTACGGAATAAAAATTGGGGGTATAGTTTTAGGGGAAACAAGTTTCAATTCAAGGAAAAGAGAACAAAATAGAATTTAAGGACAAGTTTCTATGTAATTGAAACATGACAACCTCAACCAAATGTGGCCAAAATTTAGAATAAAGGAGCAAGAGAGAGAGCAAGAACACCACTTGCCTCGGTTTTACCGGAAAAATTCATCTTAATCACCCCACGTCGCAGATCGGGGCAAAAGAAGACGGGAGGAGTCGAAATCTGAACAAAAATGAACGAAATAGAAGATATGGCCGAAAAACCCTAACGAGAAAACTCAAGAAATGGGGAAAAATTTACCACGATGGCGTAGCTATCGACGAGAGCTTTCCAGATCTATGATCAGTTTGCGATTCCGAGCACCGTAGCTCCGACAGCGGCGATCCTAAGCTTCACGAACGGACGGTCTATCTCTCGCTCTCGCTTCTCTGGTTCGGTGAAGACGTGAGGAAGAAGATGAAGATCTTATCTAAAACGGACTATCTACAAGCGGGTGCGCGGAAAACGAAAATAGAGGTTCAGGATGGCTTCAAATCGAAATGTGCCCAACATGAAAGTTGTCGATCTCGTCGTAGTCGCCTTGTACTCGAGTAATACCCTTGTATTACTCGAGTAGTCATCTTAGTACTCGAGTATTCGCCTTGTACTCGAGTAATCCCCTTGCATTACTCGAGTAGTCGTCTTAGTACTCGAGTCATCCCCTTGCCGTACTCGAGTAATTGTCCCTCAATACTCGAGTAAGCCTTTCTGTCTCGGGAAAACTGGTTCAGCCGAACCCAGTATATTTTGTTGTTTATCCTGTTATCACCCTAAGTATAAATACCATCTTCTCCTTCTTCACCTTTTAACCGACCGAGATTTTTTGGTCTACCTACTGATCCAGAGCAGCGTAAGCGAGAAAGAGTTTGTCCGCCCATACTTCTTCTGGTGGCTGTCGACGGTGCTCCGGTGCTCGAAATTGCGAACCGATCGTAGATCCAGAAAGCCCTCGTCGTGTGCTACGCCATCGCGGTAAGATCATCCTCATTTCTTAAGTTTTTCTCGTTATGGTTTTTGGCCCTAACTTCTGTCGAGGCTATTTCTTGTTGGATTTTGACTCCTCTCGTCTTCTTTAGCCCCTATCTACGACAAGGAACGATTTTAAGGAGTTTTTCCGGTGAAACCAAGGCAAGTGGTGGTTTTCCTTTCTCCCTCTTCTTTCCAATCTTGATGACAACTATTAATCTCCTTGTTCTTCAATTTTCTGCATTAATGTCCTTTCTGTTGTAGATATATTTAACTTTTTCTATTGAATTCACTTGTGTTATTATTTTCATCATGATAATTTAATTGTGTTAGTGTTGTAGAAATTCGGTGAAAATGTTCAAACGATGGTTTTTAATCGTTCCTAACTATTATGTAGGATGTGTTAAGAGTTGTTTAGGACCGTGAAATCTTTCTTAAAGGTTGATCAACCGCTTCTCATTCTAGGATTGTCTAGTAGAATCTGACGTGTCGTTGTTGACTTGAGATGTCTATCATGGTTTTTCTTCGTGGCGATGTCGTGGGACGAGAAAAGCCACTAGGACCCGATTGGGTTGTGGTGTGCCTCTGAGCTCTAAACCCGGATCGTTACGGGGTTTTCCTTCTGGGTTTTCTTCGTTGCGGATGTTATTAGTGTGTGAATCCACGGCCGCAACGTTCAATCTCCCTATTAGCACTTTGTGGGACTCTACCGGATTTTGAGGTATTTGCGGCGTTTGGTGGAGTGTTTAGTCTACCCCGCATTTAGACGGATATTT
The DNA here is from genome assembly GCA_039583875.1 of Platanthera guangdongensis. NCBI lineage: Eukaryota > Viridiplantae > Streptophyta > Magnoliopsida > Asparagales > Orchidaceae > Platanthera > Platanthera guangdongensis. The sequence goes on from CM077153.1 coordinate 292,293,434, forward strand.
GTCTTTGGGGTTGTGTCCAGATGAGTTGACCACCTCGCCCGTGTTATTTTTGGTGGAATTGACCACCGATGGCTAATAGGGGTTTGTTTCTCCTCCAATGATTAAATCTTGATCTGTTCTCCCTTATAGCCTTGTGTGTTTGGGGTAATTTGTTGTACGTGACACTTCACGTAAGTTTTCTCTTTTACTTTTGCACCCTACTGTTGTTCTTGTTTATGTACTTTACTTTGGTCTTGGGTTGGTACCCCTTGACTTTTGTACTTGTGGCTTATTTCTTTTGTCATCACTTGTACTTTCTTGCTGAGGTGTTTTGTCTTTGGAATGCCTTAAGTTCAGAGCTATACCTGACTCTTCGGTGCTAGTTTTGGAGTGCTTGTGCGGCAGTGTGGGCCGTTGTTGTTGCCTCGGCTCAGCGAGATAGTTTGTTGTTTTGTTTTCCTTACTAGTTTCAGACATACTTTATTTTATGTGGGTTCGTGTCAGATTGTTGACGCCCACAGGATTGTTGATTTTGGCTATTTGCTAACTGCTTAGCTCTCTTTCGTGTATAAGATTACATGCTCTCTGTGATGTTTTATGTTAGGATTGCATAATAGTTAATTTCAAGTACAAAAATTACTATTATTATCTCAGGCATTACATATTTTAAAATGTAAAATCACTATATTTAACGACCGTACAAAACTACTTTTACTTTTACTAAATGTAGAACTTGTATGCCTTGAAGAGTCCTTTGGGAACCTCTATGCTCTTGTAGGATGCTTAATTTGATAAAAGAAGTACTTTTCCGCACCGTTTAATTATTTTTCTTGTGGACAAGATGAGCCATTAAACCGAAGGATACGGCTAACTACTGCACTTAAACTGATTTTACATTTAAATAACTTAAATAACTTTTCTTCTCATTTAAGTAGGTGTTTTGGCTGAGCGTCCGCAGTTATCCCCTGCTGACATGGCATCATGATGCGCATTTTTCCTTACTCTGATACTCATTTATTGGCGGTGAAAAATGCGGGCTGTGATAGCACCTACGGCCAGAGGGGGAGGCGGAATCCCACCTCAAAATGCTCTAGGGGGATCGCGAACTCCCCCGACGGCATGAGGTTGACCCTATCCTCATTCTTTGGGTTCTGTGTAACGAACTCTAGCGGGATGAAATATGCGACTACCTGAAGGTACTCCTTCTCGGTCAGCCGGCATGGCGGAAAGTTGTGGTCCAGGAAGGCTTGCGCGCACTTAGAGCGACCTTAGGTCTCGCTAGGCATCTTGAGATAAGTCGAAAGGGGAGAGAGAAGACTAGAAGGCAAGAGGCTCTGAGTTGCAGAGGGTGGCGAGAGCAAGGACAGGAAAGACGAAGGCGCGGAGTCAGAGAAGTAAATGAGGTTGATGGACTTGCCTATTTATAGAGAGAGAAGTAATCATTATGGATTTTCTGGGCGGCGAAAGTGCGGTTAGAAAATTTTGACAATTGACTCTTCGTATTCCACCTCGCCTTGCCGACGCCTCTCGCATATGCAAACAGCGAAAAGCTTCCGGGAGCAATCTCGGGTAAGAGCAAGGCAGCATACATATACGAAAATAAAAAGGTGCGGGAACCAGGCACTCGACAAGATAGATGAAATAACAAGACATATAAAATCACACTAAAGGCGTCTCACTGGGCGAGAAGGGTAGGCTAAGAGATTGGGGTGGGAAAATGCGAGATCCTGCAGAATTCAATACTGCTCCCAACTCCATCGGTTCCGACCTCGCCTTCCTGATCTCGGCAATACCCGCGGGTAGTGTTAAGCGGTCAAGGTGGTGAGCCCCTGGTTGGCCAAGCGCAGCTTGTCCCGAACTCGCGCAATGTGCCTTCTGGGGGACATCTCTTCGCACTCGACCTGCCGCTCCTGCTCGCCGATAAGGTGAGTGTAATGTTGGGTTTCTCTATGAGGATGGCACAACGCTTGTGCACGCAGTGGAAAAATAAACATCAAGAAAAACCCAAAGAGATGTGGATCGGGCTATGAACGTTGAATCAAGAAGTTAGCAAAAACTAGGCAAAAATTACCTCGGTGGCGTTGAGTCACAACTCAACGGAGATGCTCCAAACTTTGATTTCTGCTGGTGGCGAGTTCTACGTGGAATAGTATCCACGTTTCTGCAGAAGTCCACACGAGCGGGAGAACACCGGGCTTTCCGTCACACGGAAGATCGGGATGGAGAAGACCGCACCTCTGCTATTCCACGGACTGCTAGGTCCGCGCCAGGAAGAGCAGCACCAGCGACAGTCGCCGGAGAAGAGGAGGTCGACGGAGCGAACACGGCGGCGGAACTCTTCCGGCGGCGGGAATCGGGATCGGCGGAGCGAACGAGCGGAACTCTTCCGTCGGGTTCGATTCGCTACAGGAGAAAATCCAGCAAGTACCCGAAAACCCTAAGTGTCCTATTTATACCAAAGGTATAAATAAATCCAGGAAAATCGCTATCCGCAGACCACCCCGAAATAGGGTTCAGAATCGGCGAGTATCAATCGGCGAGAGTCGGCGAGAATCGGCGAGAATCGATCAGCGAGCATCACCATGGATCGACGAGAATCATAGTACAATACTCGACGATTCTCGCCGATCGTCGAGCATCACTTGACGATACACGTCGAATCTCGTCGACCGTTGAGCCGCGGTCGACGATACTTGTCGAAGTCGTCGATCGTCGAGAATCAACATATTGATTCTCGACGATTCTCGTCGATCAGCGAGAATCAAAGAGACGATTCTCGCCGATCGGCGGGAATCAGAAAGACAATTATCGACGAATGCCATCGACCCCTCGGACGACAATCTAACCAGCCCTCCAAGACAACATTTGTCCAACCCGACGATCCTTTTAAGGCAACACTTTGCCTACAACCCTATTCAGGTCGGTGATTGGTAACCTTTACCAACACAGTCAATCAACCAACTTCTCCACATCTCTTATATGTGACCCTGCAGGCTCATATCGCGTTGGCAGTGAGATCATATGTTTGATCACTTCCAGATCACAATGGTAACTCCAACAGACTCCCACTTGATCTCGAAAGTATCAAAGCAAAAACCTCGCAAACAATAAGCGGCATCTAGCAATGCATCATTGCTCCCCAAGCAATAAGAGTTCATAACTCATAAGCCTTTATGACCAATGTATCAGCGTTGTCTTTGTCCCTTTGTCCCTTACATCCGGAAAAAACTAGAGGCATGGACCGTGTCACCCTCGTAATAGCTCAATCCAAGTTTCTTGATCCAGGACGGACTTCCAGAGAATGGTGAGTTCAATATCACATATTGACTCAACCAAGCATGGTCATGCATTTCTCAGTCCAGTTCCATCAAGGGGCCCATGGATGTAACTCCTGTCATACAGGAGGACAAATCCCATATCTGCTCACACACAAACACCCAAGTGATTCGTAACATGCCCAACAACCACCCTTATCATCAACCTTTCTCAAGGAAGACTTTAGATGGCATCAAAGCACGCTCTTCCTCACTTGATGAATGCTGTGACTTCAGGTTAAAGGACTACAATACCATTGTCAATTGAGACTTACTCGTGACACGATTGGATGACAATCCACAGAGCAGTCTCAGGTTGGGTCTGTCCAGTACAACTTATTCACTAACAAGTACCCACGTGATGACTTGATATCACAATATCATGACCTGTGAGAACCGCTCATCAGTCAACGCACGTGCTAGCCTTCATGTATCATCATCACCCTTAGCTTCTATGATGATACTCGACCAGGGACCTTTAAGAATGAAGCTTCAAATAAATCATGGGCTCTCACATTCAAGTCACGTACTTGATGTCCCATGGAAGCGAATATTCTAAGGGTATCTATTATGTTAACATTTAACTATCATATAGAAAAACATAATAAAAGAATTTGTCATTAATTGTAAAAGGAAAATTAGGTACACAGTTCATCATATGAACAAACAGCCAACAAAATACAAGATTACATGCAACCCACAAGATTCTCGCTAGAGTTGATCATTTAGGTATCGTATACCCATCGATCTAGTATGACCATCATGCTTTCTCTGCGCGAGAGGCTTTGTCAGCGGATCCGCAATATTTTCCTCAGTCGGCACTCTGCAAATGTTTACATCTCCTCGTTCGACAATCTCACGAATAAGATGAAACCGCCGGAGTATGTGCTTGGAGCGCTGATGAGATCTAGGTTCCTTAGATTGTGCAATTGCACCATTGTTATCACAGTAGAGAACTACGGGACCAACAATGCTAGGAACTACATCAAGCTCGCCGATGAATTTCCTAATCCATACAGCCTCCTTCGCCGCATTAGCTGCTGCGATATACTCGGCCTCTGTTGTAGAATCAGCAACTGTCTCTTGCTTGGAACTCTTCCATCTCACAGCTCCTCCATTCAGGCAAAACACAAAACCTGACTGAGACTTGGAGTCGTCTCGATCAGTTTGGAAGCTAGCATCCGTGTAACCACTTACAACGAGCTCTTCCTCTCCACCATATACCAAGAACACATCCTTAGTCCTTCTCAAGTACTTCAGTATATTCTTGACTGCAATTCAGTGACACTCACCGGGGTCTGACTGATACCTGCTAGTCATGCTCAAAGCAAAGGAGACATCGGGTCGAGTACATAACATCGCGTACATGATTGATCCAATTGCCGAAGCATATGGAATCAACTTCATGCAGTCCTTATCTTCACAAGACTTTGGACACTGTTCCTTAGAGAGATTCACACCATGAGATATGGGCAAAAATCCTTTCTTGGACTCAAGTATGTTGAACCGCTTCAACACCTTTTCGATGTACGTACTCTGGGTCAAACCCAGCAACTTCTTCTATCTATATCTATAGATCTTAATACCGAGTATATAAGTCGCTTCACCCAAATCCTTCATTGAAAAGCAGTTCCCTAGGTTGTTCTTAACAACTTTCAGGGTAGGAATGTCATTCCCAATCAACAGTATGTCATCTACATACAATATCAGGAAGACAACAATGCTCCCACTGATTCGCTTGTAAACACAAGGCTCATCTTCATTCTTGATGAAACCAAACTCTTTGATTTTCTCATCAAAACGAAGATTCCAACTTCGAGAGGCCTGTTTCAGTCCATAAATGGACTTATTCAGCTTACATATTTTAGTGGCTTCATCTGGGGATACAAAACCCTCGGGTTGTGTCATATACACTTCCTCAAGGAGGTTTCCATTAAGGAAAGCCGTTTTGACATCCATCTGTCAGATCTCATAGTCATAATACGCAGCAATAGCAAGCAATATCCTTATGGACTTTACCATAGCAACAGGGGAAAAGGTCTCATCATAGTCAATACCATGAATTTGCTTGAAACCCTTAGCCACTAGTCGCCCTTTGAATGTCTGTACATTCCCATCCATGTCGGTCTTCTTCTTGAAGACCCACTTGCACCCTATGGGTCGTACGCCTTCAGGTGGTTCCACCAAGTTCCAAACTTGGTTTGCATACATGGAGTCCATTTCGGATTTCATAGCCTCAAGCCATTTGTCGGAGTCCGGTCCATCCATAGCCTCTTGGTAGGTTGATGGTTCATCATCATGATCCATAAGCAACACATTACCTATTTGAGACACGAGAAATCCATATCTCTCAGGCTCAAACCTCGGTCTACCAGATCTACGTAGGACTTGTGTTCCCTGAGCAGGTTCTCTAGCTACAATATCTTGTAGTCCTGTCTCAGAATCCAATTCTGGTTCATTCACTACATGTGGTTCTTGAACTTCTTCAAGCTCTACCTTTTCAGTCTTTCTTGATAAGAACTCTTTCTCCAAGAAGACACCAGTACTTGCGACAAACACTTTGCCCTCAGACGGTAGGTAAAAGTAATACCTTTTTGTTTCCTTAGGATATCCCACCAGATAACATTTATCTGATTTGGGTTCCAGCTTGTCAGGCATTTGACGTCTCACGTATGCCTCACAGCCCCAAATTTTAATGAACGACATACTAGGACGCTTCCCAGTCCATATCTCATATGGTGTCTTCAGAACCGTTTTAGTTGGAGCGCGATTCAATGTCATTGCAGTAGTCTCTAAAGCAAAACCTCAAAAGGAAACAGACAAGTCTGCATGACTCATCATCGAACGTACCATGTCTAACAGAGTACGATTTCTCCTCTCAGACACACCATTATGTTGTGGTATTCTAGGTGGAGTGAGTTGTGATACAATACCACACTCTTTCAGATGATCACGGAACTCATGACTCAGGTATTCGTCACCTCGATCAGATCGGAGTGCTTTAACCCTTTTACCCAACTGGTTTTCTACTTCATTCTTGAACTCTTTGAACTTTTCAAAGGTCTCGGATTTGCACTTCATAAGATACACATATCCGTATCTACTGAAATCATCAGTAAATGTAACAAAGTAGAAATACCCTCCTCTAGCCATGGAACTCATGGGTCCGCATACATCACTATGTACTGTTGAGATTATATTAGCCAGCAGGACACGTGTGTGTGGGACCGCATGTTTGGGCTTTCCCCATCGCGTTCCAGGTCTGGGTGTTGACCCCGGTGGGCCCCCTTGTGTGGCGGAATATCCCCGCGGTCCTGTGGTTGGGGTTAATCCCACATCGCCCGCAGACTTCTCCACTTTGTGTTCATGTACCCCGCCACCCTTCATCTCAACACCTGGGTTTTGAGATGAACTAATGGGTTGGCGGGTTCTAACTTGGTATCAAAGCGAGGTTGTTCTGCTGCGGGGGTGTGTTGAGATTATATTAGCCAGCAGGACACGTGTGTGTGGGACCGCATGTTTGGGCTTTCCCCATCGCGTTCTAGGTCTGGGTGTTGACCCCGGTGGGCCCCCTTGTGTGGCGGAATATCCCCGCGGTCCTGTGGTTGGGGTTAATCCCACATCGCCCGCAGACTTCTCCACTTTGTGTTCATGTACCCCGCCACCCTTCATCTCAACACCTGGGTTTTGAGATGAACTAATGGGTTGGCGGGTTCTAACTTGTACAACACCCAAGAGATCCTCAGCCCTCTCAGTATAACCAGTGAAAGGAGCTTTAGTCATCTTGCCTAACAAACAAGATTCGCATCGCTCAAATGATTCATAATCAAATGAGTCCAAAAGTCCATCTCTATGGAGCTTGGATATGCGCTTCTCGCTGATATGGCCCAAACGATAATGCCAGAGAAAAGTAGGGTTCGAGTCATTTGTTCTTAGTCTTTTATTATTATCTACATTACAGATCAGATGGTCCAAGTTCAAAACATAAAGACCATTAAACAATTGTGCTACAGCATAACAAACATCATTCTTAAATATAGAACAACAGTTGTTCTTAATTATAAAAGAAAATCCAATCATGTCCAAACATGAAATAGATATAATGTTTCTAGTTATGGTTGGAACGAAATAACAATTATCAAGTTCTATTACAAGCCCACTGGGCAAAGAAAGACGATAAACCCCTACGGCTACAGCAGCAACTCTTGCTCCATTGCCGACGCGGAGGTCCACCTCCCCTTTACTCAGCAATCTTCTCCTTCCCAGTTCCTGCACATTTGTACAAATGTGAGAACCACATCCGGTATCCAATACCCAAGATGAAGGAGCAGAAAGATTTATCTCTATAACGTAAACATTTGAAGCGGAAGTCATACCTCCCCTCAATTTCTGCAGACCCTCAATGTACGAAAGACAGTTCCTCCTCCAATGACCAGCCTTGCCACAGTGGTGGCATTTCCCTTCCTTCACCGTGCTTTCCTTTTTCATCAGTGCTGAAGACTTGGGCTCAAGATATGACTTAGGTCTCACCTTCGTTTTCTTGGAACCTTTGGCTTTGCCCTTGCCCTTATGCACCATCAGTATGGGGCTGGCAGGCTTGGCCTTCTTCATGTTGATTTCGGCAGTTCTCAACATGCCTAGGAGTTCGGGCAGTGTCTTGTCTATCTCATTCATGTTGTAGTTCAAGACGAACTGTTCATAACTGTCCGGCAACGATTGCAGGATCAGATCCGTGGCTAACTCTTGACCAAGAGGAAAACCCAGCCTTTCAAGGTTCTCGATATACCCAATCATCTTGAGTACGTGAGTCCCTACTGAGTCTCGAACTCCCATCTTGCACTGAAACAACGCTTTCGTGATGTCGAACCTCTCTTGACGAGCCTGCCCTTGAAACATTTTCTTGAGATGCTCGTCAATCTCCTTGCACCCCATGTTCTCATGTTGCTTCTGAAGCTCAGAGTTCATGGTGGCAAGCATAAGGCATTCAACATCCAAAGCATCGTCAGTATACTTCTTATAAGTATCCTTCTCAGCACGGGAAGAGTTCCCGGTCGGCACCTCGGGGGCTTCTTCTTCCAAGACATAGAGCTTTCGCTCCTGCCTGAGAACAATTCTCAGGTTCCTGTACCAGTCCATGTAATTTGTCCCACTGAGCTTATCCTTCTCAAGGATGGCTCTCAGAGACAACGTGGAGTGTGAAACACTTGCCATGGAATTCTACAAGAATTTATGCAGAATAAAATCAGTACCAAATTTCAAATACAATTTATTTTAATTTGAACTTCAATTAAAATACTCCCACTATTTTATTCGAAATGATAGCCCTCACTAACAATTCGGAGAGTTCATGCGAGCTACTCTCTTAGTGGACAAGATCCGTATTTCACCAACACTATGAGTCCGCTTTGGCGTTCCTCTCACGATGCGGTTATTTAGGTAGGCAACGCTTGTCAATTGCATCCTCATGCAATTCTTGTATGGTTGGTGAATAACTCCTTATTCGCATCCAACATATGGTGCATGCCAACCATATGCCTCTAGGCACTCAACCTTTGAGGTCACCTAGTTAAGTGTGACCCGATGTCGACAGTGGGATATCACAATTATCCGCTCGCACCCTTACTAAGATAGATTAATGCACCTTGCTTTGGCAAGCCCACACTTCATCGATCGAGGCAGGAAGAGTGTCATCCATCAGAAGGCATCCGAACACTTAATATTAGATGAAGGGATTTTTCAATTATAGGTTAACAATTAACCATGATCAACATTTGATCAATGTGCACATCCAAAGAAAAACAATTCTTCTAAAACCACATGCATCCCTTATGTGCACATCCTAACACCATCAACAATTGATAGAAGGAAGGGCTAAATCTGAACATCCGGAAATTTCCAAATCCTCAGATTTACATGCATTGGACAAAGGCAAAGACAACTCAACTTAAAGCAGTAGACAAGCTCATCTCTCTATGTTGGATTCACAATCCAAAACATACTCGAGGGATGGTTACTGCTAAGGAGACAACAATTTCTAACACTTAGAAATTCTCACGAAATCCCAGACGTTCTTGGAGGAGACCAAGACTAAATCTAGACATTTAGAACACTTCTAAATCCCTAGGTTTACACGCACTGGAATAACAAACTTCCAAAACAACGATCATGGCCGAAACCTGGTTCTGATACCACTGTTGGGTTTCTCTATGAGGATGGCACAACGCTTGTGCACGCAGCGGAAAAATAAACATCAAGAAAAACCCAAAGAGATGTGGATCGGTCTATGAACGTTGAATCAAGAAGTTAGCAAAAACTAGGCAAAAATTACCTCGGTGGCATTGAGTCACAACTCAACGGAGATGCTCCAAACTTTGATTTCTGCTGGTGGCGAGTTCTACGTGGAATAGTATCCACGTTTCTGCAGAAGTCCACACGAGCGGGAGAACACCGGGCTTTCCGTCACACGGAAGATCGGGATGGAGAAGACCGCACCTCTGCTATTCCACGGACTGCTAGGTCCGCGCCAGGAAGAGCAGCACCAGCGACAGTCGCCGGAGAAGAGGAGGTCGACGGAGCGAACACGGCGGCGGAACTCTTCCGGCGGCGGGAATCGGGATCGGCGGAGCGAACGAGCGGAACTCTTCCGTCGGGTTCGATTCGCTACAGGAGAAAATCCAGCAAGTACCCGAAAACCCTAAGTGTCCTATTTATACCAAAGGTATAAATAAACTCAGGAAAATCGCTATCCGCAGACCACCCCGAAATAGGGTTCAGAATCGGCGAGTATCAATCGGCGAGAGTCGGCGAGAATCGGCGAGAATCGATCAGCGAGCATCACCATGGATCGGCGAGAATCAGAGTACAATACTCGACGATTCTCGCCGATCGTCGAGCATCACTTGATGATACACGTCGAATCTTGTCGACCGTCGAGCCGCGGTCGACGATACTTGTCGAAGTCGTCGATCGTCGAGAATCAACATATTGATTCTCGACGATTCTCGTCGATCGGCGAGAATCAAAGAGACGATTCTCGCCGATCGGCGGGAATCAGAAAGACAATTATCGACGAATGTCATCGACCCTCGGACGACAATCTAACCAGCCCTCCAAGGTAACATTTGCCCAACCCGACGATCCTTTTAAGGCAACACTTTGCCTACAACCCTATTCAGGTCGGTGATTGGTAACCTTTACCAACACAGTCAATCAACCAACTTCTCCACATCTCTTATGTGCGACCCTGCAGGCTCATATCGCGTTGGCAGTGAGATCATATGTTTGATCACTTCCAGATCACAATGGTAACTCCAACAGACTCCCACTTGATCTCGAAAGTATCCAAGCAAAAACCTCACAAACAATGAGCGGCATCTAGCAATGCATCATTGCTCCCCAAGCAATAAGAGTTCATAACTCATAAGCCTTTATGACCAATGTATCAGCGTTGTCTTTGTCCCTTTGTCCCTTACATCCGGAAAGAACTAGAGGCATGGACCTGCCAGCTGGTTGGCCAAGCGCAGCTTGTCCCGAACTCGCGCAATGTGCCTTCTGGGGGACATCTCTTCGCACTCGACCTGCCGCTCCTGCTCGTCGATAAGGTGAGTATAATCCCTCTCAATCACAACCATCCATCGTTCGACCCTCTCCTGGAGCCTGCTTACCCCCAGCGAATCGGCCTGGCGCTTCCAAAAGAGCTTTGTCAGGATTCTCATTATCCTCTTCCGCCGAGTTCTATCGTTCCCGCAGGCATCGAGGTAGTCCTCCGTATCGCTGGGGTAAGGCAGGGCGAGATCGTCCGCTCTTTTTCATCAGTTTCCGCCTCCGCAGTCATCGGATCTAGCAGGGAAAGTCCAGTCAAGTCGAGCAAAGGCGAAAGTACTGGGCAAAGAACGCTTACCTATGGCAGGGGGTGGGCGAGAAGGGTCGGGCTTCCCTTCCGCGCTTTTTCCAAAGAGCAAGTGGAGAGACTTGCCTTATCCCGGGGGGATACGCCACGCGCTCCAGGGTGATGGTTTCGGCCAGTTGGGGAGCGGCGGTTGACACGGGTGCGGTTGACACAGTAATAACCCTCCCGGGCGAGAGGGGAAGACCAGTTACTGTGTTGTCGAGATATTTGAGAGCGAGAGTTTGGGGGCTCTGGTGGATGAGCCTTGGGATGTCGAGGGCGGTTGCTGCAAAGAAACGAGTCAGCAAAAGGACAGCAAGCCATGCAAGACGAATTACAGGAGATGTTACCGGGATGGATCGCGGGTTAGACTTGGGTAGTCGGGGGCATCCTCCGAGACCAGCGACAGGTTTTCGCCGAGGGGGCGAACCGGCTGGGTATCCGTCGGAGGGTTATCAGCGGAAGCTTCCGGAACTTGTTGGCGAGAAGGGAAGTGTGTCAGACACAGCAGAGCGGGTTTCACACCAAAGGGTGAAGTGTTGAAGCCAAAACACTGGCCTCAACGAGAGTTCGGACCTTGGGGTGTAGCCAACACCTATTTCTCCCAACCCCCGACCCCTTGCTAGCAACGAAGAACCGAGAACTGACCCTAAGCCTCAGGTGGGAGGTCTCTCCTCTAACCCGGAAGATCTCTGAGCGATTCCCCTCCAAAACCAATTGTTGGGCTAGGAGAACCTCAGAAAGCACTTAGAAGGAAGATGAGAAAATATCCCCAAAAACCTGCTTTCTGAGGAACTCTATGGGTCTATTTATAAATTTTCAATATCTGGTATGCAAAAAAACGTAATTTCATTGTTCTAAAATTACTAAAATACCCCAGCTTGGTCTGCCAATAGTCAAACTTCGTTGTTCTGAGGAGTTAAATGCAGACATAGGGGCATCCAGGTAATTTCACTCCGGGACCCCACCTGGCGGAAGCCTTTCCACTGATCTCTGCGGGGGCCCCACTTATCTCGAGCGCGAGCCTTCTTGCCTACCCCGGGTTGGATCTAAAAGACTGAAGGGGGCGTTGAGTGGAGAATCATCACTCAGTGCTGAGGGCTGGAGGGCTCCCGCCGGCCAGAGGCGCAAGCCCCTTTTGTCTGGGTTGGAACCTTCTCACCTACTTACTGATCTGACCGAGTTTCAGCCCAAAGCTAGTCTAAGGCTAGCCTAATCCGAGTCCTTGGGGCATCTTGGTTCCACCCAACGAATATGGGGTTATACACGATATATATTGAGGTTTTGTATCACTAAATAATAAATATCTTCTTTAACTCATGACAAGTGAAGTTTATATTAACTTTGTAAAGCTTAAATGGGTGGGCTGTAAATCCTATTGGGCATAGCACAATAATTTCGTAACAACTTTATTATTATCAGAGCACGATATTTATTTATTTTCAACGCTTAAATGGGTAGTCTATAAATCAAATTGTTGGTAACAAGCTTTAGTATTGAGTAGGCTTCTCTCGCCTGCAATATGTGTCGTGAAGATCGGATCCCAGTCTTGCTTGACACCCTCTCATTTGAATGAAGGAATTCACTGTGCTATAGAGCATGGAGATTAATTCAATGTCTTTTTTCGAGCAAGAAGACCTCCAGTACTATCGTGCGGGACACAAGAATTGCCCACCCTCTTGATAATTTAAACTTTAGATCATAATCCCATTTCATCACCTAGAACAAATCTCTTACACATTTACTGACCTTAAGGCTCCGTTTGGGAGGACTTATTTTCACCGGTCAAGCGTTTGCGACCGCATCAATCGGACCATAATTATGATCCGATTCATGCAGACGTAACCGCTTGACCGGTGAAAATAAGTCCCCCAAGCGGAGCATAAGACTATATTTGGGGGGCTTGTTAGCTCTTTTTCAATTTCTGAAAAATGTAGATGCTTGGAACTTCTCACAATTCTTCGAGTTATATGTCCACCCAATTCTAACAGGGAGAGAAATTTGATTTGATCAAGGCTCAGTTTGTTTCCACGTTAAACCTCCATTGCGGTCCGGCCGGAACGGAAAATTTTTTTTCCGCCTGTTTGATCCTGCGTTGTGTCAGTACCGGAGGAGTAAATCTCCGTTGTCATCGCAGATTTTTGACCGGAGCTCCAAGCAGCTTTTCAACGCCACGTTCACATCGCAACCAAGAAATCAGGCGGCTTTCCTCCCCCTTCCTCACGGCCATGGACGCCGGAGCTCTTTCTCCATTACCCTCGTCGAAGAGAAGTCGCACCTCCCTCCCGCGAGAGCTCTTTCTCCATCTGTTCCAGTACCCCCTCCGGCCGGAGAGAAGCCCCCCCCCCCCCCCCCCCCCCGACGCCGGTGTGATGCTTCGCAGCGTCGATGTGGAAGTTCCGGTTTATATGTTATCATTGTTGAAGCCAGAAAAATTCCCAACCTCGAATTCGGACCAATGTCGCCTAAGGTTACCGGCTCAGAGGTTAGATCAGACGACTAGGATGAAGACTGAAAGATGAAGGTCAACGGGACCCCAGATGTTGCGTCAGGAAGGTCTCACCACGTACCCGAATGCTTGAAAGGAGCAGCTCTTTTCTCAACCAAAAATGGCCAAACTAGGTACGAGTGAGACTAGCTGATGACAAGTAGCAAGGTCGCGACCTGACCTCTAAGGAAAAAGAATCTGAAGACTTGGCTAGTATCCTGAAAAGAGAGCTCGCGAGTATCCTGCAGAAAATTTCAAGTGTCTCGCCTCGTACCCCCGGGGTCATATTTATAGGGAAATCTAAGGAGGGGGGGTCATATTTATACCCCCCCCCCCCCCTCGGCGACTAGGCGACTTCCGGGTGAACGCGCACGGGCTGGGTGAGTATCTCGCCTAGTCGCCTACCTGGCGAGTATGTGAGGGGAGCTCGTCATACTCGCCCAGGCCTTTTAAGGTCTTGCGCGATAATGCTGACTTCTGTCTTGACTTTTTGACCTTGACTTCTGCTGACCTGACCGTGGTAGGGCCCACCCTCGACGAATATGTGTTGTACAATCATATTATTTTTTTATATTATTCTATTATTATTATATTATTATTATTATTATGATAGGATATGGATCAAATTGATCTTAATCATTTAATAATTTAATCAAATTGATTTTATTATTATTATTATTATTAAATTAAATTTATAATAAATATTAGTTATCATTCATTTTAGTAAGTATAATTAATTGTAACAGAAACACCACCACCGTTTTACCAAACTGTTTGTCCATTCTGAACAGCTCTGTCACCGCTATTTTACCAAACTGTTTCTTCATTGTGTACAACTTCATTCTCATAGCTCCATTCCCACAACTTTATTCTCACAACTCCTTTCATCACCGCCATAGCCGAAACAAACGGACCCAAATCAAGTTCAAATATTTGATTTTGAAGGAAGGGAGAGGATAAGTTTGTGGGCTTCAGTGGCTCAGGGTGTTCTCCAATTGCCAAATGGCTTGAATTGCTAGTTCCCCGACTGTCGTAAAGCACGCAGTGCTTGACGCCCGCCATCTTGAACGCAAGAACGCAGGTTGTGCTAGAGTGCACGGGCGCGTGGTTAGGGGCCGAGTTGACTCAGTTGGTGGGCTTGTTTAGTTATGCTTGTGTAGGCCTGGTCAATGCTAGCTACTTAGGTCTTGTTTATCGCTGCGTTTGGAGCAAGGCGTTTGTGGCAAACGCTGTCGCAAGGCGGCAGTTTTTGTCGCGCTTGCTCCCGCCGCGTCATGAGAAATAGAGCCAAACGCTCCATTTCAAACAATTGTCTTCCACCCCCTGCCAGTTCCAACGGCGGCGCGTCTCCGCCCCGTCTCCTCCATCCGCGCCAAATGAGGCCTTAAAGATGAGCCAACTTGATTAAAATAGGCTCCAGTGAGCACATTTTCATCTTTGACGTTGAGGATCAAGGCAATTTCAATAGGTTTTTTTAGGGGTATCAAATATTTTAGGCGATTGTTATTCGCAGACCTATTTTGGTTATCCGCAGATCACGAATCAGCCGATTTTTACCTTTAAGTTTTCAATTCGAAATCTCGCTCTCTCTATTCACAGATCAGCCGCCTCTGTGCCCTAACCTCTCCCGAACCCGATGCGATAGCATCGACGCCGACGAAACTCGCCGTCGACGTCGACATTCCTCCTCCATCAGCCGCTCCCACTCGTCGTCGGCGTCGCTGCCTAAATGCCCTACATCCTCACCCGCGATTGAGCCCGACAGATCTGCTCCGCCAAGTCTCCTGTCGCGACACCGCCCCCCTGCAACCTCATCTCCCATTTGGTCTCCGACGTCATTCTCTGCAGAGAGACCTCTGGTAATTTCGTCATTTCAAGCCTCCCTTCTCAACTTCGTATTCCAAGTATCATTTCTCTGTGTTTTTTCCCTGCGATTTTTTTCCCTTCGAAGCATCACATTCTCTGCGATTTTTTCCCATTACTAGGTTATTTTTTACCCATTTGTAGGTTCCCCCTCTCAGCCCCATTTCTTGGTTATTTTTTCCCCTTCACTGCAGGGCCTTTTTTCCCCTTCACTGCCCAGCATTGTTCCTGGACTTTTTTCAGATTGTTGCAGTGGATGTTGAAATATTTTTAGATTGTGTCATTGTGCAATGGTTGTTGAATTTTGTTCAGTTTGTGTCATTGTGAAATGTGATTTCATTCTCCCATTAACCCTAGATTTATTTTAGTTTTCACCAAAATTAGGACTGTTTTAGCATATGAAACCTGCTGTATTTCTATTTATTTTGTATTTCAGTTTATGAAACCACCTTCATCAGCAGCTCCTACTCGCCGTTTATTTTGTAATTTGTGTTTAAGTATATTAACCCTGGAATGATTTCAGTTTTTATGTCTACTGTCTTCATCACTGACATAGAGTTAGCTCTTATGAATGCTATAAAGGTAGTTTTCCCCCCATTCCAAAAATATCCTATGTCCTGAAAAAAAAAAGAAATGCAGGAAATATATGACCCAGAAGCAATATTAGTGAGTGTCTAATGCATTTGCACATATTTGTTGGAACTTTTTGAGTATTCTCTAGCTGTGGACACATCACAGTAAGCAATCAAATGCATTTGCACTATTACACAGTAAACAAGTTGCAACAAATGCATTTGCACTCAATTTCCTGCACTGATACACAGTTTTTTTATACCCAATTTCCTGCACTGACTAATGCATTTGCACCATGCAGGAGAAGCTTGAGGCAATTCATGACAGAAATGGCAATAGATATTGATTTTAGTTTTTGCTGGGATATTACTTTTGTGGAGGAGCTCTGATATCACTTTTTGTAGAGGATCTCAAATATCTGTTGCAACAAAAGGGACTAGTATTTTATTTGAAAATAGACATTTTATTCTAACTTATGATCCACTTTGGGGTTGAGCTATGGATGATTAAGTATATCAGTAAATATTATGGACTGTTTAACTATATCAATATACTTGCATATATCAATATATCAGATGAGCTCTGAACTGTTTAACTATATCAATATACTTAATGATTCATTCCTATAGTGTTGTATAGGATATTATGAACTATTTAATTTTTTTGTTTTTTAAAATAGTTTGCGAATAACAATTTTATCTGCGAATAGTAATTCTGAGTCCCTTTGGATCTGCGGTTAGTAAAAATCTACGAATAATCAAAATAAATTTGCGGATAACAATCGTCATATTTTATACTGTGATCAAAACACATGCGCAATTCTGCGCATTCGTTAATCACAATTAATTCGCATAATTTTGTCTTCAAAAATCGTTATTACGAATATAAAATAATAATTACAAATATATATAAGTCATGAAAACGGAAGCTGACGGCAAACATGCTCCACGTGTTGCATCACAAAAAAATGCCACGTCAACCAAGACCCAGGGTGCTGCGTCGCTATTTGCCTAGCTACTTCTTCTTTCTTGCATTATTTTAAATTACGCGTGACGCGGAATTAAAAGCAACGTGGTGAGTGCTCGACCGTAGGCGGTGGTCCCACGCGGTTTAGTATAACACGTGTGATATCGTCCATGGTTCGGGAGTTCTATCTTCACAGTGAAGGTGTCACGTCTACCTCACAATTACACATCACTCCTTCTAACCTTGCTTAAATTATAAGTAATTTTGGCTCCCTTTGTTTCGGTGGTGGAGATCATGAACAACTGATCAAATTGCCATCCCTTAACACTCATCTAAGAAACTTCATTTGTTTTTATGTTCAAACGGATGATGTGTGTTACGTGATTCTTAACGCATGACATTTTATCTGATGCATTTTTGGTCGTCATCACCGTGCCAAACGGAACCTTTATCATCTGATGAAAGTGAAAAGTTTCTTCTTATTATTATTATTATTATATATGCAGACTAATTTATGCTGCTGACAAATCAAATCACCTAAAAATCACTAACTTTTCTCCCCCTCATATCGACCAATAACAACCCTCTTTTTCTCTCCATGGAAACTCCTAATTCTCCTCTCCTTTCTGTTTTCTGCAAATATGCGGTCTTATGAAAGATGAAATTATCTTATGAATTCTTAATGTTGCTAAAGGTGTTGGGCTTATTATTACAATACAAAGCGTAGATAAGATGATCTCTAGAAGCAAACATAGAGTAATGCTTATGTGCGATTGAGCATGATTTAAACATTGCAATCAAAATGATTGGGTGAACAAAATATGAGAAAATCATCATCTAAACGTTGTGGGTGCTCATTTTCATTGAAAGGTACAAAAGATATAACCGATAGTGAATAAACACTTGAAGTAATATGTGGTGTTCATAATCACAAAATGATACACCTAGAAACTCACTCATATGTTGATAGGTTAAACAAAAATAAGCAAAAATTTGTTCATGAGATGTATTGTGCTAAAGTGAAACTTCAAAAAATTGTTCAATGTTCATGAGATGCATTTGCTAAAGTGTGTCTAATTTGGACTTTATATTCCATTTAAACTATGGACTTTATTGTTGCGGACAAACTGGGTGTCCCGGTCGGACCGGAATAGGCTGTACCGTCTTAGCTCTCGGGACGGTCGAGCATGCACACAGTCAATGAAAAGAGAGAGTTAACACAAGAGGTTTTTACGTGAAAAAACTCCTCAATTGGGTAAAAAATCACGTGATCGGATCTGTGCCGATCAAAGTCTACTTTCAGGTTGCGATTACAATATGTTTGGAGAATCGAGGGCGACAGATCGCTGCTCGTTACAACTTGGAGGTGAGAGAGAATTTCTGACTCACACCGGACTACAGGCTGCGCCGAGGGAGAGCTAGATGCTAACTTGGTGGGTGGTGCGCTTGAGCACTGGTGATGGTCGTTTTCTTCTTTTCTTTGTGCACTTGGGGACTTGAACATTCTTCCGGCTCATAGGCGACTTGAAGATGACCCGAGGGAGGAGTTCGACAGAGCCCTGCCTTGAGGAAGTAGAATACTACATAGCCAAAAGATGAGAAATGAGGAGGCATGAGCCTACTTTTATAGCCTCCAAGAGGTGGTTATGGCGGGTCCCCCCACTAACCTTGAGGTTTAGTGGGTGGCTACATGTAGATCGGACGGCGATCGATGCTCAGTAGCGATCGGATGGTGGCCAACCTGCAAGCAGCGGCGGTTGCGGCCGGCTGCGGTGGAAGGCGACGGCGATAGGCGGCTGCGGCCGGTGACGGCGGCGGCCGGCGGCGGCGGCGATAGGCGGTGGCGGTAGTTGTTGAGTGGGAGGCCTTCATGATTCCTCCTATTATGGTGGAGATCATGGGGAGTGTGTTGACGGGTCAAACTCATGATCTCCACAATAGGAGGGATCATGGGGGAGATGGTTAAGTGCACATCCAAGCCTATAAATGGGGTGTCATTCCCATCAAAACTATGGACTTTATATTCCATTTAAACTATGGATTTTATATTTAAACAATACTCTATATTTGATTTAAGTTGCTTACTTAAATTTTTAATTTTTATGTTGATGTACAAATAATAATTTGGTTTGACAATAAGTGTTTCAATCTGACATTAATATTTCTGATCTGTAATTAACCTTAAGCTGTCATTAGTTAAAATTAGTTTGCCCATAATACCATCTTTTTAATGGTAAAATGGATGTTTAATCATCAATAAGCTCAAGGTGGATTAAATCCAATACAATAGATCGTAGAGACAAATGCATAGGAAAAGAAAATGAAGCGAGCACATGTGCAACCTGATTAGACAAACGTCGAGAGAAGATGAAGTCGATCTTGAGGATCCCCCGTGTTGGATCTTTATGTTGATAGAGTCGCTTGAAGCATCCAGATGGAGATCAAAATGGAATCATCGATCTGTTGCCCCCAGGTGGGTATAAATAGGCAAACCCTATAAGTTTCTATGTGTACCAGATATCTGTGTATCCGAACCGGCCCGTTAAGTCTCTGAACTCGTTAGTTGTTCAAATATACACTAACAATCTCCTTTTATATTTGTGACAAATAATGTGTACGTGTCAAAGTGCAGGAAGTAGAGAGTACGAAAAAAAAGTTTTAAATTTTACACATTTTCATAAGTGTTAGTGTTGAAGCCAAAAATGACCTCTGTGGAGTTCGGGGTCCCAAAAGAGGGGTGACCGCGCACCTAATACCCTCAAGCGAACAATCTAGGCACAAGATTAGGAACACAAGGGACAGACTCAAGGTCTCAGCGTGGAGGACCCACCGCATACCCGGAAGACTAACAAACTCTTCCCCTCACAAGCCAAAGACTGAGCTAAGACACCTTCGGAGGGCGCTCTTGGCCGACCGAAATATCTAAGGAGAATCTCGAGATCAACTCTCTCTTATCCAGATGTGTCTCCTTGGGTCTACACAAAATGCTCCTCACCTGCCCTACTGATGGCGCAAACTCGCCGAGCAATTCCACGACACGCTGCCCAAGTTGGGTCACTAACATCGTAATTCCGCTATTCTAAAGGCTGTCAACAGGCCATCAGGGGCTTCCCGGCAACTATACCTCGGGGCCCCCACGGGGCGAGCGGTTCACGAGATCACCGCCTGCCTAATACGAAGAAGAAGTAAACTACACATACACAGAGCATCACAGATATTATAAAATATTACAGAAATATGAATTCCATACTTCGGCACGCAGGCCGGCAATATAAGCAAAAATAGGCCTTCGAGGGCCGGCACAAGCTTGGGCTTAAGCCAACTACTCCCTGCTTGGTACTGCAACACCTGTACGCCAACGTCTCGAATGGCGACAACAAGCCAAACATAGGTCGACTAAAAGCGAAGCAAAACATCGCACCCACCCCTTTTTCGGGGGTTGTGGGGCGCATTCCCTGCAAATGGATAATATACAACTTCCCCGGAGTCTTCTCCGGGAACCCCAGAACATCACCAACCCGGCTCACACGTCCGGATGGGCTTCACACATCATGCCTAAACCCGTACTCACGCTTCCGAGTGCTAATGCAGTTAATTTCAGGGACGTACACATCAACCCGTCGGAGAGCTCCCTTCCCCCACCCGTTGGTGGAGAGGGGCTTCCGTGCAAATATGTAAACTGAAGGCTTCACCTGCCCAAGTAGAAACATCGTTACCCTTGACGCGTGTTTTTTGTCGGCGGTGCCGGGAGAGGAGCCCCTGGCTAGCTTGGCCCTGGGTAGCTGCGGCGGTGGTCGATCTCCACTCCAGACCGAGCCCTGTTGGGAGTGGTAAGAAATCCCCGTCTTCTTCTTAATGACTGAACCCTTGCTGAGTACTTTTGGTGGCTGAGCCCTTGTTGGAAGAGGAAGTAAATCTCCCTCTTTAGCTCCATTTTTCCATGGTGGTGGCCGATTCGAGCTCCAGGCGGCGCCGGGAGAGAAGCTCCCGGCCGACGTTGCTGTAGGCGGCGTCGGGAGAGGAGCTTCCGGCCGACCTTGCTGTAGACGGTGTCGGGAGAGAAGCTCCCGGCCGGCGATGCTGTAGGCGGCGCCGGGAGAGGAGCTTCCGGCCGACCTTGCTGTAGGCAGCGACGGGGAAAGGAAGCCAAGGTCCAGCTTACTTTGCCCTAGGCGGCAGCGACGAAGAGAGGGGGAGGGGCTCGGCAAGCCCTTGCTCCTGGCGGCTGCGATGAAGAAGAGCGGAGCTCGGGCTGCACTTGCCGGCGGCGGCCTGGACAGAGGTTGGAAAGGGGCGGCTCGAGCTGCACTCCTAGCGGTGGCCTGGACAGAAAAAAGAGGAGGGGCTCGGACTGCACTTCCAGGCGGCCGGAGAAAGAGGGAGCGGCGGGAGGCGGGGTGCTGCTCCAGGTAGACGGGAGGGAGAGAGGGGGGGCGGGGTGCTGCTCCAGCCGACGAGAGAGAGAGGGAGGGGTGGGGTTGTTCTGCTCTAGCCGACGAGAGAGAGAGAGAGGGCGGGGTTGTTCTGCTCTAGTCGTCGAGAGAGAGAGGGGGCGTGGTGCTGCTCCAGCCGACGAGAGAGAGAGGGAGGGGGCGGGGTTGTCCTGCTCCAGGCGACGAGAGAGAGAGCGAGGGGGCGGGGTGCTGCTCCAGGCCGAACCCTAGCCGGGGAAAAACCTGATCCCCCTTTCCTGCTGCCCACCCACCCGATGCCCCCCCCCCCCCCCCCCGCCCCCCGTGTTCCTCCATCCCCTCATTCTTCTCCTTTCTCATTTCTTTCTTTCTCCATTTCCCAACCCGATCTGCCTCCTTCCATCAAATCCCCCTTCTCCTCCTATAAAATATATAATATATATTTATATATATAATAAATATACATAAATATATATGATATAAAACATATCTTCATGTATATGTATAGGATATGCATTTATATGCATATAAATAGATAAACCAAAACCACTCAAACATATACCCCGCAAAATCTCCACACGCACACACGAGTGCCCGCACGTCCTCAAACGGGGGCTGCACCAAAACGTCGCTCATAGCATGTCCCGAGCGCGCCGTTTGGGGAGGATCCCGCTCGACCGGATACGGGGTTGTACAGTTAGCACAGTTAGAGCATAAATAGAAGTTTTCAAAAAACAGTAACATAAACATCTAAACATAATGTGGTACTCAGAAATAAATAAATCTGAAAACAAAATAACAGCAACGGTCGTTTTTTCTCCTATTTTTTTTGTTTTTGTTCTTCATGATCGCGATCAGCCAGAGCAGCGGGACTAAAACAAAAAAGGAAAAAATTCTTTTCGGTTCCAGGCGGTGGCGGGACAGGAGAACAGTGACGGACAGAAATTCTCTCAATCTGCAACATTCTCTGAAAAATTTCAAAGTTTTAATTCATAAAACCCTTATTCACTCCCCCTCTAAGGGCGCATATGTTAGTGTATATTGGACAATTAACGGGTTCAAAGGCTTAACAGGTCGGTTCAAATACACAGATATCCGTTACACATAGAAATTTCTAGGGTTTGCATATTTATACTCACCTAGGGGCAACAGATAGGTGATTCCACTTTGATCTCCATCCGGATGCTTCAAGCGACTATATCATTCTCGAAGTAACTGCCCCGTTGCTCGTACATCATGTAACTATTTCCTCTCCCGTTTTTCGCTGTCGCAGTTTTGATCGGAAAATTTTCGCAGGAAGAGGGATGGCCCGTCGCTCCTTACGTATTTGGTCCCGTCGGCGCTCGGTAGGAAGAAAGAATATTGCACAATAGCCGCCGCCTGGAGGAAAGTGCAAAAGGAAAAACTGTGTCGTCGTCGCTGTTGCTGATCCGAAGGAGAAAGAGCATTCTTCCGCAGTGAGAGCAAGAGAAGTGGACTTCTTTGAGGTAATATCACCCACAGCAGTGCGAAGATGAGGATGCTTGACGTAGCAGTAATCAACATGGTGACCAATCTTGCCATAGTGAGAGCAAAGATATCTAGAGAAAGCACGTCCACCGAAGCGGCCTCCACGACCACTGAGAATGTCATTACGAGCTGGATGAGCAATAGTATCAGGAGGAGACGGAGAGACAAGCAGAGGACGCTGAAGAAGAGTACTAAAAGCCAAAATGCACGCAATAGTGACATTCAAAGTATGAGTGTCAGCCTCTCCAAGAATCTGTTATTGAATCATATCATAAGATTCTAGTAAACGAAACAGATAACACACTACTAGAAGTTCCTATAAGTGCTTATATTGTTTAGCAAGATCAGCAGAGAAAGAACGATGCTAAAAAAGTTCAGCACCAAGAATTTGCACCTTCTGGTAAGCAACAACAAGTGTCATTGTAGGACGAGCAAATAAATCAGCACTTAACGTGTATATGCGTGAAGTCTGAGCTCCTTTGGAGTATAAAGTAAACAGATGCATCCAAACAACTTTATGTCTCATCATGTCGTATGACAGGAAGGCATTCATCAGAAAGGCTATTTGTAAGCCACATACGGACTAGAGCACCACTTCTTTCTCAGTCATCAAAGACAGTCTATCCACGCGGAAGAGGGTCATCCGTAAGATGATGACGTTTCATTGAGATTGTAACAAAAAAAAGTGAAAGAAACACTCCAGTTCGAATAATTGAGACCAGTCAATTTGGAAGCAGTTCCAAGATTGCTGGATGAAGTGGAAATAGAAGCAGTGGTCGGAACTGTTTGGACGGACAAAAAAGAGGAAGAGAAGGTCGGAGTATCGATAAATAGCAAACCGCGTGTTATTAACAAAGTTTTAAATATAAATATAAGTAATTTTAGAATCTCAAATCTTAAGAAGAAATTTTTATTTTTATTTCTTAAATTTATTATACTATTTATTATATATATAAGGGGTTATCCTGTGCGGGCAAATAGGCGTGCGGGCGTGCAGGCGTCAATTAACAGCTGTATGATTCAATTAATTCAATACATTATAATTCGATTAATTAATCCCTAATTCAGTCATGGATCGGGCAGGGGCGGATCCAGGATTCGAAATAAGGGGGACCCAAATAAATTGTGAATCAAAGTATAATAAGCAAAAATTTTCTAATTTGAAATTTTAGCATTAACAATAATAGAAAAATTACAATATAATGTTATCTAATTTTAGTTGTGCATGCCATTTTTTCAACTCATAGAATTCATCAATGAGCACATCTTTCTCGATCTTCTCTGTTATTTCTCGTTCTATGTAGAGAGTCATATAATTTGCCAGAAATTCATCCTCCATTTTGTTGCGCAGTTTTATTTTAAAAAACTTCATAGCAGAAAATGACCGTTTTGTAGTCGCTGTTGAGACCGGAAGTGTAAAAATAAGCCGAATTAGCTTGTCAACAAGATATTAGGTATTTGATTTCTTCGTTTCGGCCAATTTCTCACAAAGTTTAGAAATTGTTGACAAGTTCTTTAAATCGAAATGAGAAAGAACGTCTAACTGATAATGGTGCAGCTGAGGAGAACTTACAGTGAAATTTATGGAAGGAAAAAGAAGAAAACCCAAAGGTAAAGTCTGATTCAGAATTACACCAACCCAGCACAACCGACGTCGCCCAAATCCCGCGATAGCTAGGCTGGATTCACGCCAAACAGCACAATACGGCTTTGATTCCGCCGAAGGAGGCCGCCAAATCGCCAATTAAGGAAAGAGCTCTTCCTAAGAGGCTCTCGGCCAGGCCTAACGGAAAGGGGAGAGGGAGACGACTCAGACGAGAGAAGCGAGAGAGACAATCTCTTTCTGTATAGGGGGGAGAAATTGGATCTGAAAATAAGTTCGCAGGAATTATTAACAATATATATATATATATATATATATATATATATATATATATATATATATATATATATATATATATATATATATATATATATATATATATATAACTTATATTTTATAATTAATAAATACTAAAACTACATAAACTTCAAAATCTTTGGGGGGGGGGGGGGGCGGGCCCCCCCCCCCCCCCCTGCCCCCCTCTGGATCCGCCACTGGGATCGGGCAATGGCCCTTTACCCGGTGGCGGACGGCGGCCGCGGGCTCACCGGCCACAGGCCGCCGTGGATCCGCAGGCTTGAACGTCGGAGAATCCAGGGAGGCCGGAGGCTGCCCTGCCCGCAGCCGTCGGCCTCCCCTTGGTAAAAAAATTTGCCCTCGCCGGCAATTTGTTTTGCCCAACGAGGCAACCGGCGGCGTGGCTCGCCGGCCACCGGCCGCCCTGGATTCGCTGGCGTGCATCGCCGGCCACCGGCCGCCCTGGATTCGCCGGTGTGCATCGCCGGCCACCGGCCGCCCTAGATTCGCTGGCGGCCTGGATTCATCGACGTGCACGCCGACAAATCTAGGGCGGCCGGTCGCCGGCGAGCCATGCCGCCGGTTGCCTCGCTGGGCAAATATTTTTACCCAGCGATGGTCGGCGACTATAGGCTCGCCGGCCACCGGCCGCCCTGGATTCACCGACGAGCATGCCGATGAATCCAGGGTGGTCGACGAGCCCGCAGTCGCCGATCGCTGTTGAGTTCGCTGCCTGTTTTCTCCCGCTCGCATGTCCGCACAAACGCCAGCCCGCAATTGATACATTTGGGGGTTGATCATGTGCGGGCAAATAGGCGTGCGGGCGTGCGGGCGTGCGGGCGTCAATTAACATACGTATGATTCAATTAATCCACTACCTTATAATTCGATTAATTAATCCATAATCCAGTCGTTGATCGGGCAATGACCCGTTACCCAGTGGCGGCCGGCATGCGGCCGCCCTGGATTCGCCGGCGTTCAAGCCTGCGGTCGGTGAGCCCGCAACCGTCGGCCGTCCCGAGGTAAAAAAATTTGCCCTCGCCGACAAATTATTTTGCCCAGCAAGGCAACCGGCGGCGTGGCTCGCCGGCCACTGGCCACCCTGGATTCGCTGGCGTTCAAGCCGGTGGATCCACGGCGGCCTACGGTCGGCAATTCCACGGCCGCCGGCCGCCACTGGGTAAAGGGCCATTGCCCGATCCACGGCTGGATTAGGGATTAATTAATCGAATTATAATGTACCATGGTTTGAATTTTTTGGCTTTTAACGCTTTATATCATATTATTTACTGATTTTTTTTTGCATCCTTCATCGAACCAGGATCTCTCGTGGACACTAGATGCAACTTACTGTAGTAGGGTTTGGATTGCTGCGACGGAGGGGGATGCCGCTATATTTCTATGGATTCAACATCGTGACCCCGATGAACTTTTTGTGTGTATTTGCGGATTTTGGGTGTTTGATTTTTTTGTTATTCAGTTTTGTAATCAGCTATGTCTTTGCAGTATAAGTACTACTTTATTCATGATAGTTGGACTATTGATACCACAATATTTGTGCTAAATCATGTCTATCTTCCATCTAAAATTTAGAGGTTTATATACGGTTGAATGTGGGATGATCCTGTAAATAAATATTCATGGGACTAGGATTGGATCATATACAGTTGATGCACTTAATTGACATATGTCACCTTCATGGTCAAGGACGATTAGTGTACTTAATATTCCTTTAATTTTTTTAATAATGTTTATTTAAAAAGTTAATAATGCTTTTTTCTACCCTTCCGGTGAAGCCCGTTGGGGACGGGCAGGTACTGTGGCGCGTAATCATAGGGGCGGAGCCCCGTGTCGGGCATTTGCTTCCCCTAGCGCTAGGTCGTGCATAGTTTTCCACGGATACCTCCGACACCGGTAACCTACTTCACAACGGCCTTTCTACTTTCCTCTGACACCGCTTTGCTACTTCACCCACGGTTTTGCCGGTGTTGCAGACTTTCCTACCCTCCGTTACACTTCCACGGCGAACTCCTTTAGTACAACAAAGCCCAGCAGATCGTCTCAAAACTGAACCACTTCACCGGCGGCCTTCCAGTTACACATGTATATTCAAGTTTTTGTCATTTATTGTCATATCTAATGCTAAAAAAACATTCCATTTTTTGTAGTTTGTAATCTTCCAAATGATTTGGTTGTGAATCCATGATGAATTTGTAAGTTTTGAATGTATTTGTTGATGTTTTTGATGGATATATCTGCCAAAAAATTGGGTTGTGATTTGGAGACATTCAGATGTTCTTCAAGCTTGGGTATATTTCTACTTTTTTGTGAGATGTTTATTGTTGTTGAACTAAGTTATCTATTATGTTTGACTTTGACTCCGGTTGGCATGGTGGTGGCGGTTATGAACGAGGTTAAATTGTCATTCATTAACGCACACTTTAGGAACTTCATCCATTTTTATGTTTAAACTGATTGTGTTTGTTAGTTGATTATTAACGAATGACGGTTTAACTCACGCATTTATGACCGCCACCACTGTGTCAAATGAAGCCAAAAATGTTCCATCTAGAAATGATTTGATAGGTCACATGGGTTTGTGAGGGTATCTTCTACTGCATTTTCAAGTTGACATTAATCAAGTTGTACATGATAGAACTTCGAATTGTTGAGATTTCTGATTCTGAGAATACGATGTATAAAAATTGCCTCATTTTCAAAATATTGCAGGTGTTGAGTGCACTCAACGCCCCACTCCGAGGCATTGAGTGCACTCAACGCCTGTCCAGGCATTGAGTGTGCACTCAACGCCTGTCCAGGCGTTGAGAGTGCACTCAACACCTGCTTAGGCGGATATTGCAAGCGTTGAGTGCACTCAACGCCCCACTCAGGGGCGTTGAGTGCACTCAACAGAGTTGAGTGTGCACTCAACGTCTGTTCAGGCGTGGACTCAACGCCTGTTTAGGCGTGCACTCACCGCATGTTCAGACGTTGAGTATGAACTCAACGCATGTTCATGGCACTCAATGCATGAACAACACCTGTCCAGGGCACTCAATGCCTGAACAACGCCTGTTCAGGCAACGCCCCACTCAACGCCCCAGGCGTTGAGTGGGCATTCAACGTCTGGGGCGTTGAGTGCCCTCAACGGCACCGCAACAGCCTGGGGGCTTGCGACGTCCACCGTCGCTGGATTAGGGTACTGTCGCGGAGCGACCTATCGGGGGCGGGCGAAGCCCGCCGTCGCGGGTCAGACATTGTGGCGTAGACATAGTAGCAGAGCCCAACGTCAGGCACTCGTGTGTGTGTACACACACACAAAATATCTTAAGTATGAGTGAAGGTGTGGTTAGTGCGAAGAAGGCACCTGTTCCTTCCTAGTAGCAGCCAGTGTTTGTTCATTTTTCCTGCTCCACCTTTTAAATTAAGTAAGAATAGTAATTCGACTGCCACGACACACAATCCTCCCCCCACATTTTTTTACTCCGGCGATCGCTTTCCTTCCTCTCCACTCTGTAATTCGTGTCTCCAATCCAATTCGAACAACAAGCAACTGTCACTGTAGCAACCCTAACCCTATCTTCCTATTAATGTTCAAAACCCGAAGAATCATCCCAACTCCTCCCCAGCTTCAACATGTCGCATGATCGGAGACCTATCTCCTCCACCTCCGCCGATGATCCCTCCGTCGAAATCCGTGACATACATGCTCTAACGCCGCCGACGGCCAGCGGCCGATCGAGAGATCCATGGGAGGCCGCCAGCCACCGATCCTCCTCTCTCTCCGTCGGAAGCGAGGTCGAGAATTTCACCACCATGAGCCGCGAGTTCAGCGCCATGGTCGTCGCCGGATCCAATATTCAGGTCGACGGAGTCGACCGCGGCTCAGAAGACGCCGGTAACTTAGGAAGGATCGGCGAGGACGAGCACGAGGAGACGAATCCCCTGGCCATCGTCCCTGACACCAATATCCCTTTCTCCAATCCCCGACGCCCTCCTTCCGCCTCGCCGTCTAACTTTTCGGCCGGCGAGGTCTCCGTCCACCGCGTGAAGAAGGATGAGGTGGAGGCGAAGGTGTCGGCCTGGCAGGGGGCCGAGATCTCCAAGATCAACAACCGATTCAAGAGGGAGGACGTCATCATCAATGGCTGGGAGAGCGAGCAGGAGGAGAGGGCGACTACTCTGTTCAAGAAAATTGAGGTATGTGACAAACCACTCAACAATCCCCAATTCTGTACTGATCGCCGGAGCAAGAATTGATGAATCTTTTTTTATATGGTGTTGAAGAGGAAGCTGGAGGACAAGAGGGCGAGGGCGACGGAGAAGATGCAGAACGAAGTTGCGAGGACTCACCGGAAGGCGGAGGACAGGCGAGCGTCGGCGGAGGCGAAGAGGGGGCTGAAGGTGGCCAGAGTGTTGGAAGTTGCTAATTTGTTGAGGGCGGTGGGCAGAGCTCCTTCAAAAAGATCCTTCTTTTGAATGATTCTCCTCTTTTTTTGCTTGCAGAATCTTTCACTTTCGCCTTATAAGCAGTAATTAAACACAAGTTGAAAATTATTACTCTAACTTGTGTTGTTTTATTCCATCTTTAAGCTTAGAAACAGAAGAAGGTAAGCTTATATTGAGGAATTTCATGAAGAATAAACAGCGATTGATGGAGAGGATTTTGTAATTATGGAAGGCTGACAGTTGCTGTAAATTAAGAAGGAAAATGTATCGGGGGATAATATCTATGTGCTGACAGTTGGTATTGAGAGGTTTGCTTTAGCTTATTATTTTCGGGGTTCTCAGTGTTTGAATGCCTCTTCTTCTCCTTTTTTTTCTTCTTCTACTACTTCTTCTTCTTAGTCATGGCTCTGCATATTTTAGTCATGGCTGCATATTTGAAGTCTGGCATCAAAATTGGAATATTCAGTTAATTTTTTCACTGATGATTTTAGTCTTGGTTTTACTAGTCATGTGCGTATGCCATATGCTAGATATGTGTATCGATCTTCATGGGTTTGCAACTCATTTTTACAACTCCCTTTATGTAGCGACCACCCGGAGTAGAAGTCTGTCGACCCATGAAAGGTTGTCCTTGATGCCAACAAAGTGGAGAAGTGTGGTCACAATTCACAAATGGAGACGATCCTGGTAAACATTGAAAAAATAATGTGTCCGATAGGTTGAACTTGATTGAAGTAATAATGTGTTGCGGGTCACTTAATGAGTTCGTGAATTGGTCGAAAACGAACCGTTCGAGCTCGTGAGCGAGTCGAGTGCGCAAGCAGTCATAGAGAACTGTTGACGGATGGCAAGCGTGTTTTTACGGGAAAGAGGAAAAATCACGGGGCCGGGTCTGTGTTGGCCAAATTTCACTATCTTTGGGGGAGTTACAATAGTTATTTTTTAGAGGGTGACATGTCTCCGCTCGTTACAATTGTTCTTCCATATTGTTGGAGTCGGCAGGAAATACGATGGTGAAGAATGTGCTCGGAAACTATCTGAAGTGGTGCGATCAACAACAGGTGCTCTAGACCCGAGCGGTAGAGTCGAGAGTAGTCATTGAGTTGTCCTCCGGTAGATCTTCGTAAAGTGGTAGAGAGCTTTGTGTCTCTAATGCAAGTGTTAGGAGTCGGAAAAAGTGGGCCTTTGGTACTCGGAAGGGACCGTCAGGAGCTGAACCGAACCTCTGGTTCCCGGAAAGGAGCGTCGGGAGCAGGAGGGGATCATTGGTTACTGGAAGCCCGTGTCGGGGGCTGAAGGAGATCTTCAAGCCCTCGCAGGAAATCTTCCAGCAATCCTCTAAGCGTTCGAAGATCTTCAAGAAAATCTTCGAGCACGTTGGGAGATCTTCGAAGAAATCCTCTGGAGCTCTCTTAGGCGTAGGAGACAATGTGAGATCAAATGAGATCTTGAGGGACATTTTATAGATTTTGAGGATATCATTTCCATAATTATGTGACTAGAGAGTTTGGTTATGCGCACACCCATAATCATATAATTTTTTATGGGCACACTCATTATGGGTGGTTTTACCACTATACGTGCATCCATGATGAGTTACATCATTATGTCACACTCATGACGGAGTATTTGCTATTACGTACACCCGTGATGAGTTATATCACTATGCGCACACCCATGTGATGGGCTATAAGCACACCATAATCACATAATTTCTTATTCGCACACCCATCTTGGGGATTATCACTATTCACACACCGTCATCGTATAATTTACTATATCTATACCATAATCATATATTTTATTATTTGCACACCCATTATGAGAATTTATCATACACACACCTCATAATGGGTGGTTCTGAAAGTAGTTGGGTGTGATCGCGGCGGCACGGAAGTTACACGGCTGAGGTGGTTGATGGCGGGCGGCGGTTAGCAGGCGGTGAAGGTCGAGTGGCGACCGGGAGGCGGTGGTCAGGCGGCTGCCGAATGGCTGGATGGGGAGCGGTGGTTGGAGGCCAGGAGGCGGGCGTGTGGCCGGCGCGGCCGTCTCCAAGTGGTTGGCTAGATGGCTGGCTACACGCGGCCAAGGGGCCGCGCGGTGGTGGTTGGCCTACAAAGGACGTCGGTCGGTGGAGGCCGGCCGACAGCGCCGACAACGCGACTAGCGAGCGGATGCACGGTTGGTCGCACGTGGCCAAGAGGTCGTGCGGCAGCGCAGCCTAACGTTGTGCAACCGGTCGGCAAGGCCGCGCGGCCCGCACAGCTGCGCACCCCGGGAGGGCACTCGTCCTGGGAGGCCGCGCAGCTGGTGCGGCATTAGCGTCGCTTAACCGTGTGGTTTTGGCCAGACAGCGATGGCGGTCGCCCGACCGAGGTGGCTTGTTGGCGGTGGTTATCGTCGTTCGTCTTTACGCGCGGCCCGCTGTCGTGATATGTGTGGGCGGTGGAGTGACTAGGTTGACTTTGATTGATCAACCCCACTCACCTTCATTTTTCACACTACATTAGTAGGGGGGGTCTTTTGGCTATCCACGGCCCAAATTCCCTATAAAATTAGGGATCCCTATAATATGGTTGCTGATTTGATGATGTGGTTGTGTAGTCTTTCACTCTTTCTAATAATTTGTTGTGAAGAAATTTGGCCTCATGCTGAAATTTTAGGAAAATGTTTAAAAATACTTTCACGGGTCTATTCAGCACATGATAGATCTTGTTCCTGGAGCCTCCCTCCCTCATATGTTGTATTATCGACTGAATGATGCCGCCTACGAGGAGCTGCAGAGTCAGATCGGAGAACTTTTAAATAGAGGCTTTATTCGTCTTAGTCTTAGTTCATGTGCGGTGTCTTCCCTTCTTGCCCCAAAAAAGGATGGTACTTGGTGGATGTCGTTGACAATCACGTTGTCAACAAGATCACAGTGAAATATCGTTTCTCGATACCCTAACTAGATGACATGTTAGACATGTTATCTGGAGCCACGATCTTTTCAAAGATCAACCTTCGTAGTTGTTGAAGCAAAGAAAATCCTGACTCCAAATATTCAGATCTAAATGCAGACCAAGGGTACTTACCCAGCAGTTCAGCTAGCCCTGCTCTGAAGATAAAATGAGAGAGAGAGATAGAAACTTAAGACCCCAGGCACTGCAGCAGGGAGGTTCCACCACGTACCCAGAAACTGAGAAAAGCTTCCCCTCCATTACGAAAGATGGCTGAGCTAAGTATGGGAAGACACCGCCTAAAGAGTACTGAGTCTCAAAGGAGGGTGGAAGTGGGCAAAATAGCAAGATTTCCAAGGTGTCATTCCTAGTACCCTTAGAGTCCCATTTATAGACAAAACCTGGGAAGGGGATCTTTAGGCGAGAAGACCCGTCCTTGCGAGCTTTCCTTCTTGGTCCTAATGACTTCATGGCTTGCAGGCTGGCAACTATCTTCTGGCGACCATCTACGTACCTTGATTGTGCCTGCTGAGGTACTGCTGAAAGTCACCAACTAGGCGAGTATTGATGATGCTCGCTAAAACCTCCTGCTCAGTGGTCGCTCAGACGGTCAAATAATTGATGCTCTCATGTGCGGCTGGATGGTCGTGCCCTTGGGCGAGTATGATACTCGCTCTTAAGTGATGAATACCTCCATGGCCTGTTGTTGGTTATTGAGATGCTCTTTAATATTGACGATGCTCCTGCCTTTGTGGCCTCACTGGTCCCTCCTTAACGAATAAGGGTTGTACACAATCTCTGCTCTTTTCGAGTGATCTCAAAGGTCGAAAAGAAACATCCAATCCTATATTTGGCAAGGTTGTTCGTAATATAACTCCCTGTCTGGCGCTCAGCTAAAGCCCCCCCCCCCCCCCCCCCCCTTCCCAAATCTCTATAAATAGAATGGGAGGAGATGTTCCCTGAGCGCTAGTTTTGGATAATCGCGAGATGTTGTTCATAGATGAAAAATCGCCAACAAGCTCTGAATCCTGGGGGAGGTGCTCAGCCCACTGGTCCCTCCTGCCAAGAAGCGCGAATGCAACGACATTTATGAGGAAGATGATCGATGAAATAAGAGAAGATGGCGAAGAAGAAGAACACCCTTGATTGGGAGGGATCCTCTGTCCCGGGTGAGGGTATTCAAAAACCCGCGGAGCATTCCACAATCTCGGTCGTGATCCAAGAAGTGCTTATTCAAATGGGTATGGACGACAACGTCGACATCCGTGTGCGTGAGCCGGTTCACCCCCAGCCCGCTGCCGAGTGATCTTGATGCCCCGATACCCACGCAATCGGAAATGGGGTGGCCACCCCACCTGATCTGACTGATGTCGCCTACTTTACCAAGGTGTTTGCCCCCTCGTCTGTGTCGTCCAAAGTCAGCTGCTCTTCTGAGATGCTGACCACCCCACAAGGTATGGAGAATACGGACAAAATTCACCTCAGTGGATCTAATCCACGGCCACCTCTTCTGATGAGTTCCACTTTTCGCAAGGACGATGCCACTTGTGAACCCAAAGGACCAGATCAGTGCCTCGCCGAGAAAAAGTATCCCGCCGACTACTCCATTTATCATTCAGATCCCTCCATGCTCACTGCACTAAAGTGTTGAACCCAAGAAAATCATGACTCTAAACATTCGGATCTAAATACAACTCGAAGCTATTGACCCAGCGGTTCGGCTAGCCCGACTCTGAAGATAAAGCATGAGAGAGAGAGAAACTAAGGATCTCATCCATGCACTGCGGTAGGGAGGTCTCACCACATACCCAAAAACTTAGAAATGCTTCCCCTCCATAAACAATGATGGCTGAGCTAAGTAAGAGGAAGGCACCACCTAAAGTGTAGTGAGTCTCAATGGAGTATAGAAGTGGGCAAAATACTAAGATTCCTAAGGTGTTAATCTTGGTACCTGTAAGAAAGTAGAGAAAAGAAGCGAAAAGTAGAAGACAAGCGAATAAACTTTTGAATAATTGAAATTTTATTATCCAAAAAGATGTCATTTACAAAGGTATGGCCTCCCTTATATAGAATGGAGGAGATAAGAAAGAGAGTATACAAACAATGTGGGACTAAACATTTACAGTACTGGGCGGCTAGACTAATGGAGACCGCATAGGCCGCGCGGTTAGACAGATGGGCTAACCGCTCGGCAACTCCAGCAGGATAGAACAGGCCGCAGAGGTAGACCGATAGACCGCCCGGTCTCCAGGCACCAGATAGACCGCCAGACCGCCCGGTCACCAAACCGCTGGAACAGACCGCTAAGCCGCCCGGTCTAATACTTCAACACTCCCCCTCAAGCTGGAGCATAGATATCAATCATGCCCAGCTTGTCACAAATGCGGAAGAAGGAAGTAGAAACCGGCTTGGTGAAGATATCTGCCAACTCCTTGTCAGAGGTGACAAAAGGAGTACAAATCTGTTTCTTCAAGATCTCCTCCCGAATGAAGTGACAGTCAACCTCTATATGCTTCGTTCTCTCATGAAAGACCGGATTCCTGGATATGTGTATAGCGGCCTTATTGTCACAGAACATAGGGAGAGGACAATCATATACCTCGCCCAGGTCAAGCATGAGAGCCCGCAACCACTTTAACTCACATGTAGTTGACGCCATACTCCGGTATTCTGCTTCGGCACTGGATCTGGAAACAACAGACTGTTTCTTGCTCTTCCAACTTACGAGATTTCCTCCAACAAAGGTACAAAAACCTGACGTGGATTTACGGTCGCCTTTGTCATCTGCGTAACTGGAATCTGAGTAGGCCTCAACCCTCAGATGGCCATTCTTCTGAAAGAGTAACCCCCTGCCCGGTGCTGCTTTGATATACTCTAAAATCTTCAGGGCGGACTGAAGATGACATTCCCTGGGAGCTTGCATAAACTGACTGACCTTTCCTACAGCGTAGGCGATGTCGGGTCTAGTCACCGTGAGATAGATGAGTTTGTCTACTAAACGTCTGTACCGTGTGACATCAGATAGAGGAGGCGAGTCATCCGTCCACGTTTTGTCCTCTCCAACAGCCATGGGAAGATGAGCTGGTTTGGCACCTGTCAAGCCTGCTTCTTGAAGAAGATCAAGGGCATACTTCCGTTGAGAGAGAACCAAGGAGTCAGGCTTCCGAGAGATTTCTATCCCCAAAAAGTATTTTGGAGAGCCCATATCCTTCGTGACCAAGTGCTGACGGAGGTGCTTCTTCGTCAAGTCCACCCCATCTTGGTCATCACCAGTAAGGAGAATATCATCCACATATACGGCTAAAACTACCAGCCCCGAGGCCGTTTTGCGAATGAACAAGGAGTGATCGGCCGAACTCCTTTGAAAGCTGATGGTTGCCACAATACCACTGAATTTTTCGAACCATGCTCGAGGGCTCTGCTTTAGGCCGTAAATGGCCTTCTTCAAATGACAGACACGTGTCTCCCCTGAGCAACATACCCAGGAGGTTGCTCCATATAGACGTCCTCCTGAAGATCGCCATAGAGAAAGGCATTCTTCACATCAAGCTGGGAAATAGCCCAAGCCCGGTTAACGGCCACAGAAAAGAGAACCCGGATGGTGCTGAGGCGAGCAACCGGAGAGAAGGTATCAAAGTAATCAACGTCATAAGTCTGAGTAAAGCCCTTGGCCACCAGCCGGGCTTTGTAGCGATCCACAGTGCCATCGGGGCGAAACTTCACAACAAAGACCCAGCGACAGCCAACCACATCAGTGCCCACGGGAGGAGGAACCAGAGTCCAGGTACCCCGTTCAGTAAGAGTAGTCATCTCCTCATCCATGGCAGACTTCCAATGAGGGAGAGCGAGAGCCTCCTGGTAGGTACGGGGAGTAGAAGTAGCAGAGATAGCCAAGGCAAACGACCTGCGAGAAGGAGAAAGCTGATCATAAGAAACAACAGCCGTGAGCGGGTGTTGACTACACGCCCGCACCCCTTTGCGAAGGGCAATGGGAACATCCAGATCATCGGGAGCGTCGGCGACAGGAGCGTCAGCGACCGGAGCGTCCGTGGCGGAGAAGGCTGGCCCGGGACTAGAGAGAGACGGCATCGGAGAGGAGGGTGGAGGGGTGGGTGGTGAGACGGACTGGGAAGGAGTGGGTGGAGGAGTAGACGAAGGTGGGAAAACGTGAAGAGGTGTGGAAGAAACGGAGATATCAGAAGGAAGAGAAGAGGAAGGAGAGAAATAGGAAGCATTTTCGAAAAAAGTCACATCTGCGGAGACAAACTGCTTGCGGAGAAGGGGGTCAAAGCAGCAATAGCCTTTTTGAGTGGTAGAGTACCCCAAAAAGACACACTTGGTGGAACGGGGGGAAAGCTTGTCGCGGGTAGCGGAGGGAGCGTGAACAAAGGCCGTACAGCCAAAGACACGGAGAGGAAGAGGAAAGGGTTCCTGGTGGGGGTAGAGAAGGGAGAAGGGAGTCCGGCCGTGGAGGACCGTGAAGGGAATGCGATTGATGAGATAGCAAGCGAGAAGCACAGCGTAGCCCCAGTAGGAGCGAGGGACGTGCATCTGCGTCATGAGAGTACGCGCAACATCAAGCAGGTGACGGTTTTTACGCTCCGCCACCCCATTCTGTTGGGAGGTGTAAACACAAGTCGTTTGATGAATGAGGCCGTGTTGGTGAAAGAAAGCGGAGAACTCATGAGACAGATATTCCTTGGCATTATCAGAACGTAAGACCTTAATAGAAATAGCAAATTGATTCTGAATCATAAAGTAAAAAGATTGCCAAACAGAAAATAGCTCAGAGCGATCCTTTAATAGATACACCCAGGTACATCGAGTAAAATCATCGATAAAAGTGACAAAATAGGAACTGTCCCTGCCAACAGTGAGGGTAGGA
Organism: Platanthera guangdongensis; assembly: GCA_039583875.1. Classification (NCBI taxonomy): domain Eukaryota; kingdom Viridiplantae; phylum Streptophyta; class Magnoliopsida; order Asparagales; family Orchidaceae; genus Platanthera; species Platanthera guangdongensis. Next base: position 292,330,599 of record CM077153.1, read on the forward strand.
GCAGGACCCCATACATCAGAATGAACAAGATCAAAAATGCGAGAGGAGCCACGGCCTTGCTTCGGTGGGAAGGAGGAGCGATGATGTTTGCCAAGCTGACACGCATCACAGTTAAGCGGAGAACTGGTGGGAGGTAAGTGGGGCAGAAGCTGACGAATGAGTCGAGGTGGAGGATGTCCAAGACGAAGATGCCACTGAAGGAGATCGGTGGAGGAGGAGTAGGCAGAAAGAGCTGAAACATCGTCGAGGAAGTAGAGGCCGCCGCTCTCAGTCCCAGTAGCAATCGTCCGTTGGGTTCTCGGGTCCTGAAAAGAACAAGTAGTGGGAGTGAATAAAACGGAGCACTGAAGTTGCCGGCATAAAGTAGTAACTGATAACAAATTGCACGGGAACTTCGGGACATAGAGGGTATCCTCCAAGCAAAGCGAAGGAGTGAGTTGAACCATGCCCGTTCCATGAACCGGAGACGGGGAACCATCCGCCACACGAACTGGGGGTAAGCGGTCATGGGTCTCAAGACGGGAGAAGCAATGAGGGTTGCCCGTCATATGATTGGTGGCACCGGAGTCAATCAGCCATTTACCTTGGGTAACGACGTGGGCACTACCTGACGTCGTGGCCACAGAGGCAGACGGCCTAGAAGAGGCGGAGGCCGAAGAAGGAGCATCACCGGAAGGGCGAAGATGAGGATGTTTCTGCCAGCAGCGGTCAATAGAATGGCCAGTACGACCACAGTGAGAGCAGAAGAACCGGGAGGAACCCCGTCCGCCAGAGGAGCCACGGCCACTAGGGCCCCCCCGCTGAGCTTGGTGAGCAAAGGAGTCCTGGGAAGGGGGGGAGGCCAACAGAGGCCGTTGGAGGAGCGAAGTAACGGCGGCAATGCGAGCCGCAGTGGCATCCAAAGTAGGAGATTCCGCCTCACCCAAGATCTGCTGGCGGATCATATCATAAGAGTCGGGAAGACGAAGAAGATAACAAACAACCAGGAGTTCCTGGAAGTGTTTGTGCTGGTCGGCCAAGTCCGCGGAGAAGGGGCGATTCTGGAGGATTTCAGCCCCAAGAGCCTGAACCTGCTGGTAAGCCGCAGCGGGGGACATGGAAGGGCGGGCGAAGAGGTCCGCATAGAGAGTATAAATGCGGGACGTCTGGCCCCCCTTAGAGTAGAGAGCAGCGAGGTGAAGTCAGGCAGCCTTGACCGTCTCATCATGGCGAATGACGGGAAGGCACTCATCAGAAAGGCTGTTGGCCAGCCAGGTGCGAACAAGAGCATCACTCGCATCCCAGTCATCAAACTCAGGAGAGGTGCGAGGAGGAGGGTCATCGGTGAGGTGATGACGCTTGCGTTGAGAACGAAGGAGAAAGGTGAAAGAAACACTCCAATCGGGATAGTTGGAGCCAACAAGCTTGGACAGAGTGCCAAGGTTGCCCGAAGGAGGAGGAGGAGAAGGAGCTGCAGGAGTAGTGGTGAGACCGGAGGTAGTCATAGAACCCGGCAAGCAGAAGAAGCCGCGCGAACTGAAGCGGTTAGAAAAATAGACGAAGCCGCGCGAATAGTAGCGGTTTGAAACAGGCAAAGGCACAGGGGGAAGAGGTCGCGCGGACTGAAAAGGCCGGGCGAACAGCAGAGAGGAGAAGAGGAGGTGATCGCGACCAAGATGCGGGTAAGCAAGGAATAACCCGCACGGTCAGGCAGATCACAGCAGCGGCGAGAAGGCGGTCAAAGGCACAGCGGGGAAGAGGTCGCGCGGACTAAAAAGGCCGGGCGAACAAAAGAGAGGAGAAGAGCTGATGATCGCGACCAAGATGCGGGTGAGAAAGGAACAGCCCGCACGGTCAGGCAGATCACAGCAGCAAGCCGCGAGAGATAGACAACACACGCGGATAGGGACAGACCGCAACGACTAGGAAGTCGGAGCGGGAGGAAAGAACAAGAAGCGCGGCGACAAGGAAACAGGTCGCTGCGACAAAGAGCAGAGGGAGAGGAGAAGAAGAAGCAAGCCGCGCGAACAGGGCAGCGGACAGAAACAAGTCGCGCGGACAGAGAGAAGCCAAGTCGCGAAGCAAGTCGCAGAAGGCGGAAAACAAGCCGCGAACAACAGAGAGCGCACAGAATCAGAGGGAAATGACCGTGTGCTCTGATACCATGTAAGAAAGTAGAGAAAAGAAGCGAAAAGTAGAAGACAAGCGAATAAACTTTTGAATAATTGAAATTTTATTATCCAAAAAGATGTCATTTACAAAGGTATGGTCTCCCTTATATAGAATGGAGGAGATAAGAAAGAGAGTATACAAATAATGTGGGACTAAACATTTACAGTACTGGGCGGCTAGACTAATGGAGACCGCATAGGCCGCGCGGTTAGACAGATGGGCTAACCGCTCGGCAACTCCAGCAGGATAGAACAGGCCGCAGAGGTAGACCGATAGACCGCCCGGTCTCCAGGCACCAGATAGACCGCCAGACCGCCCGGTCACCAAACCGCTGGAACAGACCGCTAAGCCGCCCGGTCTAATACTTCAACAGTACCCCTGGGGTCATATTTATAGACAAACTCTGGGGGGAGTCTTCAGGAGAGAATACCCAGCCCTGCAAGCTTACCTTCTTGGTCTTGCTGACTTCACGGCTTGCGGGCTGGCGACTATATTCTAGCGACCATCTACGTACCTCAGTCGTGCCTGACGAGGTACTGCTGGAAGTCACCAACTATGCGAGTATTAGTGATGCTCGCCAAAACCTCCTGCTCAGTAGTTGCTCAGACGGTTAAAAGCTTGATGCTCACCTGTGCGGCTGGATGGTCGTGCGCCTGGGTGAGTATGATTCTCGCTCTTAAGGGAAGAATACCCTCATGACCTGTTGTTGACTGTTGACCTACTCTTCAATGTTGACTTTGACTCCTGCCTTCGTGGCCCCACTGGGTCCCTCCTTGACAAATAAGGGTTGTACAGTAGTGGATATCATCAGATTCGAATCTGTGAAGGAGACGAGTGGAATACTACCTTCAAACCGAAGGACGGGCTTTATAAGTTACTTGTGATGTCCTTTGGGTTATCTAATTCCCCCAATACTTTGCTCGGAAGATGACCCAGGTCTTCTGACCTTAAATTGGGAAGTTGTAATAGTCTATTTCGGCAACATCTTGATTTATAATCGGACTAATAGTGAGCACTTGACTCACCTATGTACTATCTTCGAGCTCTTGTGAGTCGAGCGACTATACATCAATTTGAAGAAATGTGTTTTTATTATTGAATATGTTATCTTTCTTGGTTATATAGTGAGCTCTGTTGGCATCACTATGCATCCCAAAAAAGTTCGAGTGATTCATGAGTAACCTACACCCTATAGCATTAACGGTGTCCACAGTTTTCATGGACTTGTCACTTTTTATCGTCGATTTATTAAGAATTTTAGTACTATTATAGCTCCAGCCACTAAGGCTTCATTTGTTTCGGCGGTGGCGGATCGATCCGGCGGGTGGAAACGGAGTGTTCGAAACGGAGGGGGGAGGTGGCTGCTCCAAACGGAGCTTTTTGGGGCGTTTCTCAAGGCGGGCGGGTGGAAACGGAGCAAACGCCGCCGGAGGTTCATTTGTTTACCCGCCTTCCGGCGCCGTTTGCCCAAAACGGAGCTCTGAAACGCCCAAACAAATAGAGCCTAAGTGTACGAAGAAGGGAAGTTTCCATCGGATTTCATTGGCAGTTAGAGCCTTCGAGATTATCAAGGATAAAATGTCCATTACACCTGTTTTAAGACTCCTTGATTTTAGTCTAGTGTTGGTGGTATCCCATGATGCCTCTAGGTAACGATAGAACGTCTATTTAGTCAAGAGGGTCACCCTATTGGATTTTTCATTGAAAAGCTTTTCGGCCCGAAGCTGAATTATTCCAACTATGAGCACAAATTCTATGTGATTGTACAGACGTTGCGTCATTGGAGGCATTATTTGTTTCCCAAGGAGTTTGTCCTTCACTCTGATCATTAGTTATTATGTTGCATCAATTCGCAACAAAAAATTGAACCCTCGACGGGCTAAATAGGGAGTCCGCAAAGACTTAGTCGAACTGCAATATAACTCGCCAGGCGCCAAAACAAGGACAGACCACACCAGGCGGACGCTGAGCCAGTCCACACACATGCAACATGCGGACACAGGATCACATTCATTGCGTCAGTCCGCACGCTACATGCGGACACAGCGCAGTCCACAAGCAAGCCACCAGTCCGCCACTCTGCACAGCACACGGACACAGCCACAGCACATACTGCATCAATCTGCATGACATACGCGGACATGGTGACAGATCGCATAGCTTGACAACAACACCAAGCTCGCCGCAAGAGTCCACGACCAAAAGGCAGACCGTCCGGTCAACAGCGGACTCTGCGGACACAGCGAACACCATGAACTTGTCACAGAGTGTGACCAAGTCCAACCCACCAAAGAACTGGTGCGATCTTGGCGGACACCAAAAAACCAGACTGCAAACACCAGGGTCAGTCTGCCGTCAAGAAAGCGACTGTACGATCTTCGAGCTCTTGTGAGTCGAGCGACTATACATCAATTTGAAGAAATGTGTTTTTATTGTTGAATATGTTGTCTTTCTTGGTTATATAGTGAGCTCTGTGTGCATCACTATGTATCCCAAAAAAGTTCGAGTGATTCATGAGTAACCTACACCCTAGAGCATTAACGGTGTCCACAGTTTTCATGGACTTGTCACTTTTTATCGTCGATTTATTAAGAATTTTAGTACTATTATAGCTCCAGCCACTAAGTGTACGAAGAAGGGAAGTTTCCATCGGATTTCATTGGCAGTTAGAGTCATCGAGATTATCAAGGATAAAATGTCCATTACACCTGTTTTAAGACTCCCTGATTTTAGTCTAGTGTTAGTGGTATCGCATGATGCCTCTAGGTAATGATATAAGGTCTATTTAGTCAAGAGGGTCACCCTATTGGATTTTTCATTGAAAAGCTTTTCGGCCCGAAGCTGAATTATTCCAACTATGAGCACAAATTCTATGTGATTGTACAGACGTTGCGTCATTGGAGGCATTATTTGTTTCCCAAGGAGTTTGTCCTTCACTCTGATCATTAGTTATTATGTTACATCAATTCGCAACAAAAAATTGAACCCTCGACCGGCTAAATAGGGAGTCTGCAAAGACTTAATCGAACTGCAATATAACTCGTCAGGCGCCAAAACAAGGACAGACCACACCAGGCGGACGTCGAGCCAGTCCGCACACATGCAACATGCGGACACAGCATCACATTCACTGCGTCAGTCCGCAGGCTACATGCGGACACAGCGCAGTCCACAAACAAGCCACCAGTCTGTCACTCTGCACAGCACACGGACACAGCCACAGCCCATACTGCATCAGTCTGCATGTCATACGCGGACATGGTGATAGATCGCATAGCTTGACAACAACACCAAGCTCGCCGCAAGAGTCCACGACCAAAAGGCAGACCGCCCGGTCAACAGCGGACTCTGCGGACACAGCGAACACCATGAACTTGTCACAGAGTGTGACCAAGTTCAACCCACCAAAGAACTGGTGCGATCTTGGCGGACACCAAAAAACCAGACCGCAAACACCAGGGTCAGTCCGCCGTCAAGAAAGCGACAACCACCGCAATAATGCAGAGCTCGGCAAGGACCAATGTGACCTACAACACCAGTCCGCAACAGCGGACCCCGCGGACTCAAAACCAAGCCCGATGCAACTCCGCGGATATAACCTCTAATCCTCCTGGCAACATCAAGAGCAAGAACTGCAGAATCGCAGGTCGAGCTGAGCACTGCATCACAAGTCTGCCAAGTACAGGCCGCACGGGCTGCTCCAAAAGAACAATCATTCCACTAAGCCCAACACCAGGCAAGACACCCATGCCGCAAGGCCAGTCCGCGGACTCAGACCGCGCAGTCCGTCCAACTTATTCCATCACCCACTTACACTTCACAATTTTCAACACATCATAGGGGGGTGAAGGGGCCCTCTACTTGTGCCTTGAGGTTCTATTTATTGGCAAATCCTAGGAGAGGGGAGTTAAGGTCTGTGAATATCTTCCCTGATGCGCTCACCCTAACTTGTCGAGGTCTCTTCAACTCACCCTTTGCTGGAGCGAGGTCTCTTCTACTCGCCCCCTGCTTGGGCGAGGTTTCCTCGACTCCCCCGGGCTGGGGCGAGGTCTCCTCTACTCGCCCCCTGCTCAAGCAAGGTCTTCTTAACTCCCCCCGGCTGTGGCGAGGTCTCCTCAACTCGGCCCCTGCTGGGGCGAGGTCTTCTCAACTCTCCTTGTCTAGGACGAGGGCGAGGTCTCCTCAACTCACACCATACTAGGGCGAGGTCTTCCCAACTCATCCCCAGCTGGGGCGAGGCCTCCTCGACTCACCCCCTATTGGGGCGAGGTCTTCTCAACTTGCCCCAGGCTGGGGCGAGGCCTCTTCGACTCGTCCCCATGCTGGGGAGAGGTCCTCTCAACTTGCCCCCGGCTAGAGCGAGACCTCCTCGACTCGCCCCCGGCTGGAGCGAGGCCTCCTCAACTCGCCCCCGGCTGGAGCGAGGCGTCCTCGACCCGCCCCCTGCTAAGACGAATTGATGAATCCTCTCAACAAATTCACTAGTCCTCTCGACTAATTCACTCTAGGCCTGATCTAACTGCTGTCCCGTGGCCTTGGGTTCTCTTCCAACATTTTTTTGCTAGCTCAAGTCACCATAGTGACACCAAAACACATGCGAGGGATCTAGCTCGAAATGGGACGTTACAAATCCTATAAACAAACAAAAGATTTCGTCCCTAAAATCGAAGCTAAGTCTACTGTTAACAAGTATGATGTATACAAGGTAAGTGTTTGAATTTAACTTGGGGGAACAACTCCGGGTTGCGTTGAAGCATATGGTCCATAGGCTCCCAGGTGTACTCTTTCCCATGGTTGGACCACGGGACCTTCAATAATAGAACACTTTTTTTGCAGCCTTCGTACTTCAGAATCTATTATCCGCACAGGCTCTAGTTGAACAGATCTATCATAAGCCATGAGATCAGATGTAGCGGAGACAAACTGCTCAGGCCGAAGCAGTGCCTTGCGAAGGGGAGACACATCAAAGACATCGTGTAGGTTCTTCAATTTTTGCGGTAGCCCCAGCGTATAAGTCAAGGGACTGATTCTCTCCAAAATATCACGGGCTGAGCTTCTTCCTTCCACGAATACGCGACATATTGATTTGCATTTATTTATTTTAGTGCAACATATTTACTACTTAAATTTAAGGAACCAAGAACCGAACCCGTACCGAACTAATATTTTCGGTACGGTTCTGGTTCTAAAATTTAGAACCGTCGGTCAGTACCAGTTCGAAAAATTTGAAATCGAACCTATATGAAATTATGAATCAGTTCTTGATTCTGAGTGGAACCGAACCAATCCGAATTACACCACTATCACGTGAAGAGGTCTCGTAAGATATTGTTCTTAGACATTTCGACATTTTACATGTTATCCGCCTTTAATCTGAATTCCGGGAACAAAATTTTCAATAAGATCAACGACCACCATGTCAATCCTATATTTTATTAAAAATTTAATGAAAAATCATTATATATAATATATAAGGAGAAAAATAACATTAAGTTATGTGATTTTTTGATTTTTTTTTTCTTCATAAATTCAGCCGTACACTGGGCACTGCGTGAGTCCACCCTACTTTGAAGGAGATGTGAGTGCTCTCTCACAAAGAAATAAATACAAACATAATGCATCCAAGAACAAAAGTTAAGGGGCGGCGTTAAACGCTGTGACAGGGCCGTAAAACAAACGGATCGCCGGCTCCGTTTTCTCCTGCCGGACAAACGAAATGACCCCCGTTTCAATCTCCACCTCCCCGTCCCAATGCTCCCTTTCGAGCAGCCGGCTGCTCCCGACCCCGCCCAATCAAACAAACCCATAATCAAGACATTTCCCATAGAGAGAAATCCATCCTATAAACAAAACAAAACAAAAAACTTTCAAATCCAAAGAAGAGAAGCCCATTTAAACCCTAGAAAACATGATCCTCGAACTTTTCGGTGAAACAGTCGACTACAGAACGCATAATTAAGCAAAGCATTTAAAGTAGCTTCTACGAGCAAAATAGCAAATTGTCCATGCATTAACTACCAAAACATAAAAACGCGCAATCAAACGGCATTCAAGAGAGTTTGCCGACGCTATTCCCGCCCAATTTCACTTCACGACACAGGATAAACCCTAACCCCATCCAAAATCGGCCCACAGAGAGTCCCCGCATCATTCGCCTTGGTGTGATAGAAGGAGCTGAAGAAGGTGATCCTCGTCCTGTTCCCCGTCGCCTTGAACTGCAGACTTGCGCTCACATACTTACCGCCGCCTCCGGAGAGAAACGGCACCTTGAGCGTGCTGTTGGCAGCAAACGCCTCCACAAGCATGGATCCGTGGCAGCCGTTCTTCGCATCTCCGACAACGAAGGTCAGGTTGTACGCCTTGCTGACAACGGTTCGGATGACCTGAGCCACCGCGCTCTCTCTCCCGGCGAGAAGCTCCACCGCATATCGGCCGAAAGGCACCGAGAAGTGCGGCGAGTCGATGTATCTCACGGCCCTGAGGGACTCGATAATCCATCCGACGAGCGGCGAGTTGACGTCCACCTGCTTTGGAGGGAGGAGGGTCCCCGATGTTGAGTTTTTGAAGACATGCGGTCCTACTTCAAATCCCCCATTTCTAACCAAATTTCCTGCAGAATGAAAGAGTTCAGATCAACATTTTCATGAATTCCGAGAATGAAAGAAGCATTATTGTACCTCCGGTAGGGATGACGGGAAGAAGCTCTTTAATGGCCACGGAATCTATTAAAGGGCCGCACGCGGGATCCTCCTGAACGCCGATGTTCAGGAAGGTGATCTGTGCAGTTCTATTGACGGCCCTGAAGCCCCAAGCATAGGTGTCTCCTCCGTCGCTGCTGTAAAGGGTTTGAAGAGGAAGATCGCCGGAGTAAGGCGGCACGGAGACTCTGAGGACTTCGTCCTGAGCGCAGGTCCTCGATGCGCCGAACGTGAGTGCGTAGAAGGAGCCCGTCTTGGAGCTGAAGTTCTGAGAAATGGAGGCCTCGTTGCCGAGGCGAACCGCATGGACACCGTGCGCCACCCGGAAGTACATCCCGCCGGGCTGGGGGCCGCCGGAGATGTACTCGACCAGGCCATGGATTGTCCAATTTGGGAGGGAGTGTTTGCCCACGATTCTGGTCTTGTTGAGATGTGCGGGATTGGGGGCTATCTCGAAGCTTCCATTGGGAAGGAACTCTGCTCCATTGAGAAGTAACAACGCACCACAAACATTAGAAAATCAAATTACTCTGCCAAAATGTTAATTTCTGAAAGCTTATTTGGCCTGAGTTGCGGCGTTCTAGTAAGGCCCGCAAAAATCACTAAACGCTGTATAATTTCAGCCATTTTACATTTGTGCGCATGATAAATAGTTGATATTAGGGTATGCTATTAAATTAATAAATCATTATATTAAGGCTCTGTTCGGAAGGACTTATTTTCATCGGTCAAACGATTATGATCGCATGAATCAAATCTTAATTAAGCTCCGGTTCATGCGGTCGTAATCACTTGACCAGTAAAAATAAGTACTCTCAAACGGAACCTAAATTTGCAAACATTAGTAACTTACATCCCTGCACAAGAGATTTCCAATGTCCACAGTGTACAACCCGTATTCGTCGAGAGTGTGCCCTACCACAGCCAAGTCAGCAGACGTCAAGGTCAACAAGTCAAGACATGAGTCAAAGTCAGCATTCAAGATCGTGGAAGGTCTGGGCGAGTATAGGCGAGCTCCCCTCGCATACTCGTCAGGCAGGCGACTAGGCGAGATACTCGCCCAGCCCGTGCGAGTTCCTCTGAAAGTCGTCTGCTCGCCAGGGGGTAGGGTATAAATATGACCCCCCCCCCCCCCCTGCATTTGCCTATAAATATGACCCCAGGGGTACGAGGTGAGGCACTTGAAATCCTCGACAGGATACTCGCGCGCTTCAGTTTCCGGATACTACCTGAATCTTTGAATTCCTTTTCCTTGCAAAGTGAGTCGCGACCGTGCGATTTCGTCGGCTAGCTTCACTCGTACTCAGTTCGGCCATCTTTGGTTGAGAAGGGGCTGCTCCTTTCGAGCATCCGGGTACGTGGTGGGACCTTCCTGCCGCAACATCTGGGGTCCTGTTTGACCTGATTCTTTATTCTAATCATCTTTGTCGTCTGATCTAGTTTCTGAGTTAGTAACCTTTGGCTGCTTTGATTCGAATTCTGAGGTTGGGATTTTTCCTGGCTTCAACACTTGGTGCTGTGAGCGTGGGTCGCAGCCAAGGAGGAAAGTTTAGAAGTTGAGTGAGATGACCATTGGTGGCGAGCAAGGAGAGTTGGTCGGCAACTCGGCAATAGGAGGAGACGCCGCGCGAGGTGGCGAGTTTGTAACAGTGGCTGCGTTTGAAGAGTTCGCGAAGAAGATCGAGCAAACCATTCTCGTCGGTTTCGCTCAGCGTCCAGAGGTCACGGCGACTTCTCCCCGCCGCCTGACGCCGCTAGAAGAGGAAGCGCCGCTGAGGCGAGCTGGAAAGGAACCCGCTTGGGCGAGGGAAGAGCGACCGATGCAGTCACGACATTACCCGACGAGTAGCCAGGGGGTTCGTTTTCGGGATCCAATGTCGTCGGCGAGGTGCATGGATACTCGGCACTATGGCGAGTACGACGTCTCCAGCGAGGATGAAACTCGTCACCGCCCGGAAGGGATGAGCCCCTTCTGTGACGAGATCCTTGCCGCTCCAGTTCCGAAAGGGTTCAGGGAACCCGTTCTCACTTACTACTCCGGTCGGGACGACCCTGTCAGACACCTCCAATGGTTTGAAGACGTCGTCTCCATCCGCAACATGTCTGATGTCTTCAAGTGCAGGTTCTTCTCCATCACCCTGAAGAGGAACGCCAGGGATTGGTTCCATCATCTACCGGCAGGGTCCGTGTACTACTTCTCAGATATGCGTCTGAGCCTTATGGCAAGGTGCGCGACTTCGAAAAAGAGGAAGGAGGCGACAGCCCTCTTCAAAATCGTCCAAGGACAGCAGGAGAGTTTGGGTCATTACATCGACCGTTTTGGGGAAGAGATTTTGGAAGTAGAGGAGGTGGACAGTTTTATCTTTATGGTGGCCCTCAAGTTCGGGTAGAAGCAAGGTTTGTTCAGTCTGGAGATGGTGTCCAATCCCCTGAGATCTTTTGAATAAATGATAGAGAAGGCGAACACCTTTGTTCGGGGGGAGGAGAAGAACAAGGACTTTCTAGCAAGGTTGGATGGAGAGATTACGACGGAAAGAAGGGGAGCAGGACCTTCGGGGTCGAAGTCAAGGAGGACACCAAAAAGGCGAGAGGAGAAGAAGAATGAAGAACCAAGGAGAGAGGAGAGAAGGAAGAGAAAGGAACCCAGGAGGGTTGAAGAAAGGAGGCAGCAGAGGCCTCGAAGACAGGAAGAGAGAAGGCCGGCGGAAGCTCGGGAAGAAGGAAGGGGGGAAAGGCGATTCCAGTATCCAGAGAATCGCCCCCAATGGAGACCAACAAGGCAGCAGTACCAGGAAGAGAGGAGTGGAAATCGGCAGGAGGGAGGCCGAGGAGGAGGAAGGAGGGAGACAATGGTCATCGCTCGCCAAGATAACAAGCGGCGTCGGAGGGAGCAGCGAGCGATGCGCCAGGAGGCGGTGATTCCCCTTTACTGCGATATTCATCGGGTAGAGGAGCACGGGACCTTGGCTTGCCCCGAGTTTTGGGAAGCAAGGAGAAGGCTGGAAGCAGGAGCGGCGGAAAGAGAGCAACAGAGACAGGAGGCCCCGGTGGGGCAGGTGGCATTCCAAGCCAGCAAGGAGGAGTAATGAGGACCGTGTCGACCTGGGAGGTCGCGGGGAAGTGATACATGGCCCAGGAGGTGGGCATGTAGGAGTGATCAATGGAGGGGTCGGGCTTGGAGCTTCCCGCAAGGGGAGTCTCCACCAAATCTATCGAAAGAACGTCGCCTCGACGTCACAGACCCCGCCGCCATTAGAGCAGATCACCTTCTCGGAGGAAGATATGTTGGGGAATGAGAATCCCTTCCATGATGCTTTGGTCATTCAAGCCTCCATTGAAGACTTCACCGTCGACCGAATCCTCGCGGACAACGGTAGCTCGGTGAACGTCATTTTCAAAAGAACATTCGTCGGGCTTCAGGTGGAAGCGTCTCGGGTCCAAGCTGCAGATGAACCGCTCTTTGGCTTCTCAGGAGAGCAGAAAGAGGTGGAGGGAGCAGTGGAGCTACTGGTTACACTCGGTGGGACGTCGATCTGATGCCTCTTCATCATCGTCGACGCACCGAGCGGTTACAACGCCATCTTCGGGCGGCCTCTTATCAACTACTTCAGGGCCGTTCCGTCGTCGTACCACCAGTGTCTGAAGTACTGCCGCGGAGATGTGTAGATCAGGATCATGGGAGATCCCAAGGCTTCTAGGGAGTGCTACTTGAATGTCGTCAGCACCATCAGTTGGATGGGTGACGCAGAGAAGCTGGAGGAGTTGCTGGAAAAAGAGAAAGGGTTGTGTGCTGCTAAGGAGGTGTAGGAGATAGAGGTGATCTCTCGAGGGGGAGAGCCGGGAATGCTGAAGGTGGGAGGATCCTTGCCGCTTGGGGGGGAAGATAGAGTTGGCTGCTTGCCTGCAGGACAATGTTGATGTCTTTGCATGGAGCGCCGCCGAGATGCCAGGGGTGGACGCCGATGTTGCTTGTCATCGACTCAACCTGGATCCCGTGGTGGCCCCAGTTCGACAAAAGCAGAGGAAGAGCGCCGCCATGCTGGCCGAGCCGATCAGGGAAGAGGTGGAGACGATATTGAAGGCAGGGTTTGTCTCGGAGATAGAGTATCCAGGCTGGGTCTCCAATGTTATAATGGTAAAAAAGCCTGGAGGGGGCTGGCATATGTATCGATTTTTCAATGTTGAATAAAGCTTGCCCGAAGGATTGCTACCCTTTGCCTCAAATCGACGCGCTGGTTGATTCTGTTGTCGGGTTTCCTGTGATGAGTTTTATTGATGCTTTTTCAGGATATCACCAGATCCGGATGCATCCCCCCGACTGCCAGGACGTCTCTTTCATAACCAGCGACGGCTGCTGTTGAAGCTAGGAAAAATCTCAATCTCAGAATTCGGATCAAAGCCGTCTAAGGTTACTAACTCAGAAGCTAGATCAGACGGCAAAATGACTAGAACAAAGAATCAGGTCAAACAGGACCCCAGATGTTGCGGCAGAAATGTCACACCACGTACCCGGATGCTCGAAAGGAGCAGCTCCTTCTCAACCAAAGATGACCGAACTGGGTACGAGGGAAGCTAGCCGTCGAAGTCGCAACGTCGCGACTCGCTCTCCAAGGAAAAGGAATCCAAAGATTCAGCTAGTATCCGGAAACTGAAGCATGTGAGTATCCTGGCGAGGATTTCCAGTGCCTCGCCTCATACCCCTGAGGTCCTATTTATAGGCAAATGCAAGGGGAGGGGGGGTCATATTTATACCCCACCCCCTGGCGACCAAGCAACTCCAGAGGAACTCGCACGGGTTGAGCGAGTATCTCGCCTAGTCGCCTACCTGGCGAGTATACGAGGGGAGCTCGCCTATACTCGCTCAGGCCTTCCGCGATCTTGAATACTGACTTTGACTTCTGTCTTGACTTGTTGACCTTGACTTCTGCTGACCTGGCTGTGGTAGGGCTCACTCTCGACGAATACGGGTTGTACACAATCTCCGCTCTTTCTGAGCGACATCGGAGCTCGGAAAGAAACATTCAACACTTATTCGGCGAGCTGCTCTGCCGAGTATCTGGGTTGCTCGCCTCTTGTGACTGCCTGTCGATCTCTATAAATAGGGGGGGCCTAGTTCTTTAGCCGGATCTCCAGAACTCGTGCAAAATGTCGGAAGCTGTGAAGTTTCTTCATGATAGTCTCGCCGCGCTGACTGGTGCGCGTGAGGAGGACGTCGTTGCCAACTCCCCCCCCCCCCTCAAGAAGAAGAAAGTTAAAAGGTCCAAGAAGAAACCCGCCTCTGGTGATGACAACTCGCTGCCACCTCTTTCTCAAACCGCGGCTTCCACTAGCAACCCCGTGCGCTCTGCTAGCACGCAGCGACTGCTCAGCGACCTGGGGCTTGACGACATCCCCAATGTCGCCGCATCTGATGCGGGCCTCCTCGACTCGCTCGACATTCCTGAACTTGCCACGACCTTGGCCCCGGAATTCGCCTCCACTCTGGCGGCACAGCAGGTTGAAGTCGTCGACCTGCCAGGTTGTCTTTTTTGACGAGATGATTTTCTGTTCTGACGGTTGTTTCCATTGCTTGCTAACTTGACAATGATACTCGCAGATTCTCCTTCGGGGGGCGTTGGCGCGGTTCTGAATGTCGCCCCGTTGAGCTCCGCGCCGCTGGTCGCCCTTCCCGCCGGGAGACAAGTAAAGACCGCGCATACGGTGCGGATCAGTATCGGCGGCAAAAGGACATTTGAGGCCTCGGTTCCCTTGGTGAGCAAGGAACTACCGTCAAAGGATCCGCCGCCGAGGAAGACGACACAGGCGAGTAAGGACCCTCTGCCAAGAAGGATCTGCCAGCGAGCAAGGGTCTCCCGGCAAGTTCTGCGCTGCCCGCGAGGAGTTCTGCTCCGCCCGCCGCGAGTTCTGCGTTGCCTCGGGCGAGGTCTTCTCTGCCCGAGGCGAGCTCTTCTCTACCCCCGTCGCCGCCTCTTTCAAATGTTGCCACCATCCAGTCGGTGACCGTATCCTTGCCGCTGCCGCCGCCTCTGGTCGCGCCTTCTCAAGTCGCCACGAAGCGACTTCCTCCGCCTCCTCCGCTGAAGAATCCTCAGCCATCGGCGAGTTCGTCGCTCCTTCCGACTCTTTCATCACATCCCGTGGTCGGTAAGCCGGTCAAACCTCGTCCGAGCTACATTCCGCCAAGAGGCGCGGATTCTGGACAAGGGGGGTGCGGGCAAGGCAAGGCGGCCGAGCTCACTGGGGGGCCATCTTCAAGCCGGCGAGATGAGCCAACTCGTAGATCCTCTACTCGCCGATCTAGATCTCCTCGCCGATCTAGGTCTCCTCGCAGCGGTATGTATCGTTATTGATGTCGTATAGGGCGGCTAAATATCCTGTCTAATCTGGCGACTTTCATTTGCTGTCAGATCGGTCGGCGACTCCAGGGGCGGCCTTCATCGATGTCATGGGGTTACCGGGCATGGAATATCGCAGTGCTGCTGCTCGCGCTTATCTGGAGCTGGAGAGCAAGTTTGACCAGCTGGCGATCTGCGAGCCTCATCGACGAATATCATCGTTGGAAGTGCAATGAAGGTAAGTCTTAGCGAGGAACGTCTATTGCATACTCGTCGCGATAGTTGTTTGCTCACATTACTTGGCCTTTTGCAGAGCCGAACGAGCTCATGGCGAGGCCGCTTCCTCCAGCCAAAGAAATCGTCACCTCGCTTCTTGAGCCCCACTCGCCGGCTGATATCGGCGAGAAGAAAAAACTCGCCAAGGGCAAAGGCAAAGCCAGGTCGCCGGGCCCTGCGACCAAAAAACAGAAGGTGTCGTCGCCGCATCTTGACGACCTGGATTCGTCGCTCCATGCTCAACTTCCCCACTTCCACCCTAATTTCAACCTGGGGCTGGACGCGGTCGACGTCTATGGTCGCCCGTTGGTGTCTTGGTCGGCGGACGAGCATCTGGTGACGTTGAGCACCAACCTCCCCTCCTGGGCGGAGTATCAGCTCCCCCCAGAGAGACGCACCTTATTGATGTCGTACGAGCATCTGGCTTTATAGCGAAACTTCCTCTGGTCTCCAACGATGATATTCGGCGATGAGGCTCGCAGATCGCCAGCTGGTCAAACTTGCTCTCCAGCTCCAGATAGGCGCGAGCAGCAGCACGGCGATATTCCATGCCCGGTAACCTCATAGCATCGATAAAGGCAGCCCCTGGAGTCGTCGGCCGATCTGACAGCAAATGAAAGTCGCCAGATTAGACAAGATATTTAGCCGCCCTGTACGGCATCAATAGCGATACATACCGCTGCGAGGAGACGTAGATCGGCGAGGAGATCTAGATCAGCGAGTTGGCTCATCTTGTCGGCTTGAAGATGGCCCCCAGTGGGCTCGGCCGCCTTGCCTTGCCCGCGCCCCCCTTGTCCAGAATCTGCGTCTCTTGGCGGAAAGTAGCTCGGTCGCGGCTTGACCGGCTTACTGACCGTGGGTGGGATGTGATGGAGGCGGAGGGAGCGACGAACTCGCCGGTGGCTGAGGATTCTTCAGCGGAGGAGGCAGAGGAAGTCGCGTCGTGGCGACTTGAGAAGGCGCGACCAGAGGCGGCGGCAGCGGCAAGGATACGGTCACCGACTGCATGGTGGCGACATTTGAAAGAGGCGGCGGCGGGGGTAGAGAAGAGCTCGCCTCGGGCAGAGAAGACCTCGCCCGAGGCAGCGCAGAACTCGCGGCGGGCGGAGCAGAACTCCTCGCGGGCAGCGCAGAACTCGCCGGGAGACCCTTGCTCGCCGGCGGATCCTTCTTGGGCAGAGTGTCCTTCGGCAAAGGGTCCTTACTCGCCTGGGTCGTCTTCTTCGACGGTAGTTCCTTGCTCGCCAAGTGAACCGAGGCCTCAAATGTCCTTTTGCCGTCGATATTGATCTGCACCGTATGCGCGGTCTTTACTTGTCTCCCGGCGGGAAGGGCGACCAGCAGCGCGGAGCTCAACGGGGCGACATTCAGAACCGCGCCAACGCCCCCCGAATAAGAATCTGCGAGTATCATGGTCAAGTTAGCGAGCAATGCAAACAACCATCAGAACAGGAAATCGTCTCGGGAAAAAAGACAACCTGACAGGTCGACGACTTCAACCTACTGTGGCGCCGAAGTGGAGGCGAATTCCGGGGCCAAGGTCGTGGCGAGCTCAGGGATGTCGAGCGAGTCGAGGAAGACCGCATCAGATGCGGCGACATTGGGGATGTCGTCAAGCCCCAGGTCGCTGAGCAGTCGCTCCGTGCTAGCAGAGCGCACGGGGTTGCTAGTGGAAGCCGCGATTTGAGAAAGAGGTGGCGGCGAGTTGTCATCACCAGAGGCGGGTTTCTTCTTGGACCTTTTAACTTTCTTCTTCTTGAGGGGGGTAAGTAGGCAACGGCGTCCTCATCCCGCGGACGTTTCGGCTTAGTGACGCCAATAGCACCAGTCAGCGCGGCGAGACTATCATGAAGAAACTTCACAGCGTCCGACATTTTGCGCGAGTTCTGGAGATCCGGCTAAAGAACTAGCCCCCCCCCCTATTTATAGAGATCGGCAGGCAGTCACAAGATGCGAGCAACCCAGATACTCGGCAGAGCAGCTCGCCGAATAAGTGTTGTATGTTTCTTTTCGAGCTCCGATGTCGCTCCGAAAGAGCGGGGATTGTGGATAACCCGTATTCGTCGAGAGTGGGCCCTACCACAGCCAGGTCAGCAGAAGTCAAGGTCAACAAGTCAAGGCAGGAGTCAAAGTCAGCATTCAAGATCGCGGAAGGCCTGGGCGAGTAAAGGCGAGCTCCCCTCGCATACTCGCCAGGTAAGCGACTAGGCGAGATACCCGCTCAGCCCGTGCGAGTTCCTCTGGAAGTCGCCTGGTCGTCAAGGGGTGGAGTATGAATATGACCCCCCCCCCCCCTCCTGCATTTGCCTATAAATAAGACCACAGGGGTACGAGGTGAGGCACCTGAAATCCTCGGCAGGATACTCGCGCGCTTCAGTTTCCGGATACTAGCTGAATCTTTGGATTCATTTTCCTTGGAGAGCGAGTCGCGACCTTGCGATTTCGCCAGCTAGCTTTCCTCATACCCAGTTTGTCCATCTTTGGTTGAGAAGGGGATGCTCCTTTCGAGCATCCGGGTACGTGGTGGGACCTTCCTGCCGTAACATCTGGGGTCCTGCTTGACCTGATCCTTTGTTCTAGTCATCTTTGCCGTCTGATCTATCTTCTGAGTTAGTAACCTTATGCGGCTTTGATCTGAATTCTGAGGTTGGGATTTTTCCTGACTTCAACACACAGCCCTACTAAAAGTTCGGTAAAAACTAAACAAAAAAACTCTTTTCCAAATTTATACAATAAACTCTCCCCAAATCTATAATAAAAAAGGTGATTGTTAACCGCAGCCCGGAATTGGCTAATCGCACCCCAAAATCTCTCAATTTTTCGCGCCTTTTCGAAAGACGTCTTGTACATGCAATTTCAGGAAAAGTATTCAACAACTTTCGTGACGAGATTTACAACTTTCGTGTTGAACACTTTTCCTGAAATTGCATGTACAAGGCGTATTTCGAAAAGGGGCAAAACCTTGGCATATTTCCAAAGTACGCCTTATACATGCATTTTTAGGAAAAGTGATCAACACGAAAGTTGTAGATCTCGTCGATATCTACAACTTCCGTGTTGAACACTTTTCCTGATATTGCATGTACAAAGCGTATTTCGAAAAGACGCGAAACATTGGGTGATTTTGGGGTGCGACTAGCAAAATAACGGGTTGCGGTTAACAATCACCTAAAAATGTGATCTTCGAATACGGCAAAATTGAGCGACAGGCGGAGTATTATGCATTTACGGAGTGCCTTCGCGCCAAGGGATAGTGTATGGATAGTGCACTGACAGTCTGTCACTAGTACAACAACAACACTCAAGCCTTTACCCCACTATAGTGGGGTCGGCTACTATATGGATCCTTTGTCGCCATTGTACCCTATCTTTTGTCATAATCTCACTAATACCTAAGTACAACGTGTCTTTCCTTATAGTTTCATTTCAAGTCTTTATTGGTCCACTTCCCTCATTTAACATGTCTAATGACTAGACTCTCACAGCGCCTAACAAGTGCCTCTAATGGTCTCCTTTGTACATGTCCAAACCATCTTAGACGAGCTTCTCACATCTTTTTTACAATTGGTGCTACTCTTGTCTTATCTTTTATACATTCATTCCGAATTTTATACAGTCTCGGGTGACCAAACATCCACTTAGCATTCTCATCTTGGCAACTAACACTAGTAATTAAAAAGATAAACTGTGACAATAAAGATTGGGTAGATACCTCATAATCATTAAATGACAGAATCTATAAGAGAAACAAGAGGAAATTGCAAGTATAGTTTGTCCTTCACATCACATGAAACCAGTTAGGAGCTCATGAAAGTGGGCCACGCAAACAATAAATAAAAAGAAGTTACTTCTTTTGGGGACTTCATTTTTCGGGACTTCATTTTTCGGGACTTCATTTAAGAGTAAAGTGCACCCTGCATTTTAAGATAAAGTGTGGGCATTCAACCCACACACATCTCAAAGCATTGAGTACACTTTACTACCGCGAATGGGACACCCATGATCACAAAAGTGCATGAGTCCGCTGTGTTATTTTGATTCGAATATGCGATATCCTTAAATAAACATTATTATGAGCTCATCTTTTTTGAGAAATTCTGGTTAATTTACTCGGGCTATGTTTGGAATTCCGACCGCCGCAGTGGTTTGGGGGCACGCGCCGCGGCCGCCGTCCGGTTGTTAACCAGCGGCACGCCGCGGTTTGGGGCTATTTTCCTGATGCGAAGAACAACCTCCAACCAGTGGTCAGCAGTCTTTAGAAAAATCTCAAGTAATTAAACAGAGCCTTAAAGCTTTTAGTGAATGATAGATCACTCCACATTCTTTAATGTGAGTGATAACACGAAAACAAACTTGTGTAGTTCAGGCCACTCTCAAGAAATAATGTAGCTCGGGCCAAACTTAACGTTCCAAAACGCTACTGTAACTATAAAAAACAGCTTTCTAACAACATTTCAGTAATAAAGCGTGATTCCTCGACCGGAAGAGCTTAGCTCAAGCAAAGAAGAAGGACAGTAAATAGTCAAACTCGCAAAAAAACAGAGAACAAACAGAGTAAATAGTATCTTGAACTGCAAAATACAAGCAAAAAATCACAGTAAAATGTAAACCGTCGAACTCTTTAACCGGGATAATTGAAGCAAAGAAGAAACACAGTAAATATTTAGCATCTTAGACTTCAAAAGAACGGGCACAAGTTCATGGTAAAAAAATCAAACCGTCAAGTTCTTGTTGAGCCGAAAGAACATGGCTGGCGCAGTAAAGTGAGATCAGCAATGCAGAAAGAGCCTTCATTTTTTTTGACTGGTCGATTAAAGAGGAGTCGCTGAGCAGTTTGTCCGGAGGACGAAGCATTATTTTATACACAGACCCGGTTCCGGTGCTCCGTCGGAGCATTGTTTGACCCCTGCATTCTCGAATTCAAATCGAAAAGCTCCATTTCAAATCTTTTGAGAGGATGACAATCCACCTGCGTAAGATGTTCCCGCGGTACAGCTTTGGGAACTTCAAAAAGTTTGCCTTCAAATTTCAATCACGTTACCTAACGAATATTTATTCCGTGAAGAGCTCATGGTATTCCGACCCAAGCTTTATTTGGGTTAGATAGTTTAAAATTTAAATACGGGAATTGTTATAGGTTTAGCAAAATTTAGGCTCTATTTGTTTGGGCGTTTCGCGGCTCCGTTTTGAGCAAACGCCGCCGGAAGGAGGGTAAACAAATGAACCTCCGGCGGCGTTTGCTCCGTTTCCACCCTCCCGCCTTGAGAAACGCCCCAAAAATCTCCGTTTGAAGCAGCCACCTCCCCCCTCCGTTTCGACACTCCGTTTCCACCCGCCGGATCGACCCGCCACTGCCGAACCAAATAAAGCCTTAATTAGATATTGTATATATTATTATATTTGTTAGTACTCTATTTTAATAAAAATAGTTGACAAGTCCCCTTGGAATGGTTAGCCGCACCCCATGCACGGTGCGGATTCTGAAAACTTCAGCTAACGCGATAGTGGTCCGAGACGAAACTGCGGGGCGCGCGCAGCGCGAGACCGCGCGGGCCCGGCCACCCGGTAACGCGGCCTGGGGGCCGCGCAAGCCGGTCACTCGCCCGCCTTGCACCTGCGCAGGTGCGCGTTCGGGCCGTTCGCTTTCGCTTGGTCTTTCCGGGTGCTTACTGTTCTCTGCGGGCCGCTGAACAGGTTGAGCTCACTTTTACCTGAACCGTCTCGGCTTAATAATTTCACGAGAACCTCATCATTATATTTTTAATTTGTGGATTAAATATTTTACTCTACAGATAAACGATTTGCTTAAATTATAGTAACAAAATAAGACTAATTACCAGCGTTTTTATAACTGGACCGGAGCGGCCGGTCTGACCGGTCGGACCGTGAATCTGCCCCGTGTCCGATCCGGTCCGGCCTCTAAAACTGGCCCCGCTCAGAACCGGTTGGACCGGTTCAAACTTGAACAAATCTCAGTCCCTATTTATAAAAAATAATCTACGCCGGTTAGATGTCCGGTCCGGTTTTCAAAACCTTGCTAATTAAATCTCCCTCCGCCGGTTAGATATAAATTCCAAAAAAATATCCCTTTTATGATTGTTGAAAGAAAAAAAGATGAATTGATTTTAGGCAAAATTATCAAATTGGTCCCTAAATTTTTGGACCTTTTTCAAATCAGTCTCTAAACTTTCAAATGATTCAAATAACTCCCTAAACTATTAAATCCAGTTCGAAGTAATCTCAAATTGGTCTCTATTAGGGTAGGCTCCTTGTAGTGATTTTAATAATTTAGGTACTTATTTGAATAATTTGAAAGTTTAGAAACTTATTTGAAAAAATTCCCACAATTTAGAAATCAATTTCATAATTTTGTCTTGATTTTAAAATTTTGTATTATAATTTTCATCACTTGTACCTTTAAATTCTACAATTTCTGAATTATGAATGAAAAAACAATGTTAAATCATAAACATACTAATTCGGAAAGCCACAGATTGTCATCCTCTGGCACGGCGATGCAGGAATGCCGAACAGAGAGCTGACTGCAAAGACCAACGGTGGACCATAAAATTTGACTGGCCAATAGAATTTTAGATATAAAGTTGAATAAAACTCGACCATCAAGTCACAAAATGTGGTCACCTTGGTTAGTGTCTGAAGGACGGACATTAAAATCTGCTGTGAGTTCATGAAGCCCGTTCAATTCATGAGTTTAAGGCTAGCGTACTTGGTTTCCGTGAATTCGGCTGTAATTTTACATAAAAGTTTATTTTGCCACCGAAATGCGGGAGGCCGCATACATGCATCATGCGGACACAACCCTATCGGGCATGGATCGTAATAATGTGAGCAACTCAAATCCGAATTGTGGCTGGGGACAAATAAGGATGTCTTATAGTACTTAAATTAATGGTTGAAAAATAATCACCGAATTGGTAATTTGCATTAATAATAATAATAAATTAAAACCTAATTAAATCCGATCAAAATTTTATATTTATGAGGAGCACCACATAAATTATAAAAAGTTTGTGCTGCCAATAGTGATGAGATATACCTCCCCCCTCTATCTTAGTGGGGAAAATGGAAAAGAGTGAGGTTGACCAAGGTCCACCGACTAACTCCATGACCGCCGTCACATGCGACAACAACCAAACTTTCATGACCGGGCGACTGCCGTTGTTGCCCAATCCGCCGCTTGGCCATGGTCGGGAGACCACCCAACCGCACGGCTGCCCTCAACTAGCAACGCACGGCTATGTGCAAGGCCGCACACGACCTTATCTCCTACGTCCAAGGGAGCTCATGAGGATTCCCTCAAAAATCTTCCTACATGCTCAAAAAATTCCTCGAAGATCTGCATCAGCTTCGAAGATTACCTAATGATTTTCTTCAGAAACTCCAAGATGCCCTCCACTCCCGAAGCTTCCTTCCGGGAACCAGATCCCCTCCAACTCCCGACGCTGGCTTCCGGGAACCAATGATCCCCTCCAGCTTCGGACACTCACTTCCAAGAACTAGAGATCCCCTTCAACTCCCGAAGCTTGCTTCTGGGACAAAGTTCTCGTTCATTTCACAGAGGTTTCCCTTAAGACTGCTCGAATACTTCTCTTGACTCTACAACTGAAGTATAGATCACTTATGAGAGCATATCCCCCAAAACATCACATTTTGACATCTACAGCATCCCAAAAGAACAATTGTAATGAGTAGTCACCTGTCATTCTCGAGAAAAAAATTTTCATAACTCTAAAAAAATAGTGAAATTTGGCCGGCACAGACTTGACCCAATAATTTTCCTCTTTTAGGGATTTTTTCAAGTACGAAATCATTTGTCAGCCGTCATTAATTTTTTATGATTGTTTGCACGCTCGACTCGTTCACGAGCTAGTAAGGTTCATTCAAACAGAATTACAAGCTCCTCGAATGACCCACACCAATTTAATTATAACTCCTTGTAAAAAAGAAGAATCATAAAACTATATTAACGGGCCGATATTAATGTACAGGATAGAACTATACATACCTAAATTATATCTAAAAATCACAAAAAGTGGGCCTCATACATAATAAAATATATTATTTGGTCTTTTTCACATCCTAAAACACAAAAAAAATAAAAATTGAGTTATTTTATTGTGTGTGAGACCCATTTTTTATGATATTTAGGTAAATTTTAAGTGTATGTAATTATCCTAATGTATAACCACACATTCTCCGACCATGTCTTCTCGTATCAAACAAATTGGGGAGAAGTTGGCCCACCTCACATGCACCCACCGGCCACCACATGGGCGGTGTGCGGCCGAGGCTGTGGACAAGAAATGGCATTCAACTTTGCTGCTCTGGTATTATTTATTTATATTTATTTGGCTCTCGATTTCGATCTCGGGCCTCTCGGCTGCCGTTTACGTTAATATAAATCACGACTCTTTCATTATTATTATTTTTTAGAATTTTAAATATAAAAATGAATTAAAACTTTTTATTATTGTCTCGAAACGAAGCCACGCCTTCATGTGCGATCATGGTCTTCAAAGTACGAGAAATATTTGATCCGTTACCTGGACCTAAACAAGAGGTCTGGCATGATTTGACCGTACGATTTTTGATCAATCATGAAGCAAAATACATAATATAAAATAAAATAAAATCTGATCAAAATTTAAAAAACAGATATCCGGCCGGATTTTTTTTAATTTTTTTTATATAGATTATAGAAAAATAAGATCTCAAAAAAAATTCTAATTAAGATTTTATTATTTATTTTAGAAAATAATATTTTTTTGATAGGATTAAAATCAATTTTTTAGGACTGATGGGACCTTCCTTTAGGTCCCTCTGCGTACCAAGAAATTTTTCTCAAAGTAGATTTTTTTTAGGATTTATTTTGTTTGGGGGAGCCGTGGAAGCTTGAAGATAGAGCAGTTGAAGATGTGGATATAATAGTAACTGTTGCTGCCAACTCGTAGGCTTCTGCAGACCGGTCTAAAATATTTCGTCTTAATTTGGGAGTGGTTGTGCGCACAAACAGTCGGAGAAAATGGGACGGTTGGCACAGATGTTTTTTTACCTAAAAAACGGCGGAAAGAGGTGAACCGCACGACCGAGATTGTGCCGACCGAACTTCACATTTGCAGGTATTGTACAGTGCTTTTATGAGAAATCCAGGGCGACAGACCACACCTCGTTGCAGTTGTTAGGGGGAGAGAGAGAGAGAGGTGCTCGAAGAGTGATAGGTCACCACTCGCACAGTTAAGTATTTTGTTTGTTGCAGTGGAGAGCACTGCGCTCTGGATGCCTCGAAGTTCTTGCGGGAGCTCAGAAGCCAAAGGCCGCACGGGGTGCGTCTTGATGTTTATCGCTTGTCTCTTAAGACGCGAAAAGAGGTTTGGATAGGTTCGCTTGCTGTCGACTTAAGGCACTGTGAATATTGAACGCGTTGCATGCAGGATGCTTGCTGCAGTGTGCAGGGCACTCGCTTGTAGGTGGATGAAGGTCTTCAAACGATCTACAAGTCGCTCGAAGATCTTCAAGGGTTCAAAGTTTTTCAAAGGTGAAGGAGATCTCTGGTAGAACTCTCACGCTCGTAGATGTAGCCAGAGAAGAGTACGATGAAGAATGGTGGAGACTCAGCGGTCATATTTATAGGCTTCCTGAGTGGTTATCCGCACAAAGACCATAACCAACTTATTTACTATTTGTAGGCTGAAACTTTATAATTTAATACATACTTATTATAGGAGAATTATTATGTGCACACCACCCATTATTTTTGGCTATGCGCACCCCTATGACTGATGGTTATGCGGCGATTGGACGATGGAGATCGTGTGACGCCGATTGGACGACGGAGGAGGGTCGATCGATGGGGGTGGTCGGCGGCGAGCCCTTGGTGGCAGGAGGCCGCCAGGGGAGGAGGAAGCGGTCGGTCGGGAAGTTGGCGGCGGGCCGAAACGGCAGCGCGCGAGCAGCGACAGCAGGCCATGAGGCTGGCGGCGGGCCCTAGAGGTCGTGGCCGCGGTCGGCCGAGAGGCCAGCAGCGGCTCCTCGCGATCCCGGTCGCATGAATGTGTGGTGCTGCAGCGGCTGACCGGGAGGACGGTCGTCGACGCGCGGTCGCGAGGTGCGGCGACAGGCGGCTTGGTGGCAGGCTGTGTACCCTCGTAGTCGCGAGACATGACGACCGTGAGGCGCGATGGCCGCTAGCCATCGCGGCTGCGGGCGTACGTTAGCGAGGCACAAAATTGGCTGTGTCCGACCGTGTGGTGGCATGTCGTGCGCCGCTTGGCCGCAGACGGTTGGGCTTGGCGGTTATGCTGTGATCGCGTGCAGGGATTGCGCATGCAGTGGTTTTGGGCTATTTTCTTCGTAACCTCCACTAACTTAATGAAGATCATAAGTGTTGGGGATGACACCATTTTATAAAAGTTGGGTGTGCACATAACCACACACTCATGATCTCCACCTTCAAAGAGGTGGATCATGGGATTGACCGCACGCGCGATCGCCGCGCCAATCCCCCGCACGTCGATCCCATTATGCGTAATGGGACAACCGCCACGAGGACTATATCGCGCGCGGTCGCCGCCGCCGCCTTCACGGACGCCGCCCGCCCGCCCTCTCTCCCCACACCGGCCCGGCAGCGGGAGAGGAAGCGGCCACCCGGGCCGGGGGCCCTCCCCGGCCGCCGTCGGCCGTCCTCCCTTGCTGACGAATTTGGCGGCGAGTCCGCCGGCCGCTCGTGGGGTCCCGCTCCTGTCATTCGATCGACGGGGGGCGCTCCCGGCCATCTGATCCACGCATAACCACCCACTAACCATCAGGTTAGTGGGGGCACTAACCACCAGGTTAGTAGGTGGGATTTAATTAATATTTTGTAATTTATTTAAATGGTCTCCAAATAGTGAAATACGCGCATTTAAACTATACCAAAATAATCATGATGGTGGTTATGGTGTGCGGATAGCCGCGTAACCACCATAACCACAATCTGGAGCATATAAAAGGAGCCTCAGGTCTTCTCATTTCTTACATTTTTCCTTCGAGTCTTCTTCTTCCTCGGGTCAGAGCTCTTCTGAATTTCTCCTACGAGCAGTACCCAAGTCACGCCCGAGCTACACGCGAGTCAAGTCATGGCCACCTGACGAAGCCAAATCTCCCAAGTCCCAAGTGGCCCCTGCAACCGCAAGTCCAGGTGCTCCGCTCCACATCCAGAATCGGCAAATCGTTATCTGAAGACCACCATCGCGAAACGCAATTTGTAACAACTCCCGGCGCAACGGCATGTCGTCTACCGCGTGCTAAGTGTTCTCTCACCCTCAAAACTGTAACGAGAGGTGTGCCGCCACCCTCGACTTCACGAATAAGTTGTAACAACAAAAAAGTGGACTTTGACCTGCACAGATCCGGTCACGTGATTTTTTACTCAGTTGAGGATTTTTTTCATGTTAAAATTGTCTGTGTACAATCGACCTACTATATTGATTGTGTGCGCGCTCGACCGTTCCGAGAGCTAAGATGGTCGAGGTTATTCCGGTCCGAGTGGGACGTCGAGTTATACCGCAACAATAAAAATTTTGACTATTTGTAACCCGAAATTTCTATAAATCAAGGAAGACCCATCAGTGACTATTCTTTGTGTGAAGGTGGCCAGTGGCAATACATATAATAACTATAGAGGGGATACTCATTCTCTGAATTCAATCACACATTCATCACACATCATTTAAAAGTAATGATCAAGAGCTTAGAGAATTTGATTACTTGCCTCAGAACAGTACTCAAAGAAAGCATGAATGATCAAAGATTTGATCTAATTCTTATTCCTTAAGTTTTCTTTAGCATTCTACATGTCTATTTTTGTCTTTCATATAAATTATGTTTTACAATCCAAGAATATTTAGGTTATTGACATTTGTATCATGAATCTTTAAAATTGATAATTTAGACCTCCAACTATTGATTTCTGGCATTTTGTTCCCCGGATTATTGGCGCTGCCAGGTCTAATACCATTAAATGAGTTTTTTCCATATTAACTGAAACTAAATACCTTTAAAATTTTGGTCTGACAGTGTAATGGGGTCCGGGGACAATAAAGTACAGTGCGATCCAATCGATGCGAGCCACTGCACTTTACCACGTTGTATGATCTAATGGATGCGAGCATGCGGAAATGCGTGCACATCTCAGTGCACACATCTCAAAGCCACTACACACATCTTCGTATGAGTTGAGATGTGCTTGCAGCCATTGAATCACTGTACTGCACGGTAAAATGCAGTTGCTGAACTTCACTGTCCCAGAACCCTAAGGATCCATTCGGCGGGACGGAAATGACTTTCTGGAATTAGCTTTGGGTCACAGTAAAGCCAAATCCTATGTTTGGTGGGACAAAATTGGAGCGGAATTGGTTTTGGGCTAAAAATCGTCGATTTTAACCCTAAGCTAAAAAGCACGAGCCCCAATTCTTATCTCCAGAGATAAGTTTTCACGTTTTTTCTCCCCCGATCGCAGCCGACGGAAGGCGTTCTGCCCCGACACCAGCGACACTCCTCCCCAATCGACCATGGCCTCTTTTTCCGCCGCAGGTATACCTCCTCCTCTTCTTCCTCCTCTTCTCTTCTTCTTCACCGTCTTACTCTGAGTCCTCCTATTCTCCCACATTTTCCTCTTCTTCTTCCTTCTTTCTTCCTCCTCCTCCTCCTTTCTTCTTTTTCACCTTCTTTGTTCCACAAAATTTTGTTTTGCCTTTTCTTCCTCCTTCTTCCCTCTTCTTTGTTCCATGCTTATTTGTTTGTATTTCATAATGGCCATTTGTCTTTCCTATCTTCTTTGCGCATCTTCATTACCACTCTGTATTCGTGTCTCGAGTTTTGGTTGAATGTTCATTCTTGGAAATGCTTCCAAATTCATTATATGACTGACACATTAAAATAGACCACAATCGAGAATAAATTTTGTAGTTGATGTGTGACCTGCATTATTACTGGCTAATTGTGTTTGAGTTATATCAAAATCTCACTTCACCTTCTCCAAATAAATACTACTTCCATAGTCCCCAGTGTATGTCTGACAACTTCAATTTCATCATTGATTTGTGAGTGAGCAACGTTCTTGAACTCAAGTAAGGAATCGAAACAACTTCAAATGATTCCTAAAAACACAGAAATTCTATTTGAAGTGATCATCTTTGGTACCTTATGTAATTGAACGACTTTGCTGTAATTTGGTAATATGGATCTCGTTGGTTGTGCACTTGCAAGATATAACATGTCATCCTCAAATGTGACAATAACATTCTTGTAATTGCAAAAAAAACTCACCTTAACTGGTTGTTAGATTATTTATCTACCTTATTTTTAAAGCTTGTTTTTTGATAAAACTCACCCTCATCAGTAGGTAGAAGTGGAGAATAATTTGTTCTACTATGCATAATCATCAAGATTATTGAAGCAGATTAGTATGCGTTACATTTCTTTCAACACTAAAATTAGTACAATCATATTAGGTGCAGACTTGCATGTGATGTAATGAATTATATTGTGCCCGTACTTTTGTACATTTTCATGGTTAGATATATGTTTTTTCGCTTTAATTTTTATTGGTTTTCACTTTGATTTGTAAATCTAGGTTTTGTCATGCATCATGTATAGTTACAAAAAAACGTAAGATGAATATTATAATCAAGTTAGCAGTTGCTGCGGCTTATGGCGCAGCTGTAGTGGTTATGGAATCTATTCCCAGAAACCTGGTTGATGTCGTAGATAAAGACTTTCTACGTAATATAATTTTAAAACGGTTATATGATGGACATGAGGCTAACTGCTTTAGCCATCTACGCATGAGTAAAACACCCTTCAATGAGCTTTGTGGTATTCTCCGTACAAAAGGATTTGTCTGCGACACACAGTCTGTATCCACCGAAGAATCAGTTGTGTTATTTCTACACATTTTGGCACATAACACAAAGTTTCAAATTGTTTGTGACACGTTTATCCAATCGACTGATACAATTAGCAGACACTTCAACATTGTGTTGCATGCGGTACTAAGACTCTCAAACGATTATATCAGATTACCAGAAAATAGACAATAACACAAATCTAGATGGTTCACAGATAACATTGGTTCATTAGACAGTACACATATTGACGTAACTGTTCCTATTGAAGATCAATACAGATATTGAAACAGTAAACATGTAATCACCACAAATTTGCTCGATGTATGTGATAGTAACATGAAATTCTTATGTGTATTACCTGTTTGGGAAAACTCAACATCTTACTCTCGAGTATTACGTGATGCATTGAAAACTCAACATCTTAATCTCCAAGATTTAGAATCACTTTCTCCTCTTTTTTGATGTTTGTAAAAACTTTTAAATCATATTTTTGCGGCATATGCCGAGTGACGAGCGAGTGCTCGTTTTTTGTTAACTCTATTTTATTTTCTATTCGCGAAGTTAATCTCTGGCTTGTTTGCCTGCGGGACGGTGTACCACTTCGTCTCGCCGCGTAACCTTTATATTTCTGTCTTTTGTGTTCTACGCGGGACGGCTTCTCGAACGTTTTCGGCCGCGAGCTGTCGCAACGCCTTGCCTCGCGCGTGCCCTTTCGCTACCGGCGAGACGATCCTCAACAGCCATCCGCTGCGAGTACTACTACCTGTCTCATTCCACACCCTTTTTCCCTTAGTTTATTTTTGTACTTTAGGACTAAGTCGAGATACTAAGGTGCAATGTTGCTTTAAGGGGACTTTTCACCCTATTCTGCCAAAGTGAATTCTCTGCCCTGTCGGTGTGATGCTGATGGAGATGGCCTGATCCAACCCTATCCCCCGCAGGCGAGCCTTCAGGCCTGCCAGCTAGATGGGAGCCTGCGCAGCGGGTCTACCTGGGGCCGAGCCGAGCTCAGGGTGCCCATGAAGATCTCAACTCAAAACCTATCCCCCACAGGCGAGCCTTCGGACCTGCCAGCTAGATGGGAGCCTGCGCAGCGGGTCTACCTGGGGCCGAGCCGAGCTCGGGGTGCCGATGAAGATCTCAACTCAAAACCTATCCCCCACAGGCGAGCCTTCGGACCTGCCAGCTAGATGGGAGCCTGCGCAGCGGGTCTACCTGGGGCCGAGCCGAGCTCGGGGTGCCGATGAAGATCTCAACTCAAAACCTATCCCCCACAGGCGAGCCTTCGGTCCTGCCAGCTAGATGGGAGTCTGCGCAGCGGGTCTACCTGGGGCCGAGCCGAGCTCGGGGTGCCGATGAAGACCTCAAACCAAAACCTATCCCCCACAGGCGAGCCTTCGGACCTGCCAGCTAGATGGGAGCCTGCGCAGCGGGTCTACCTGGGGCCGAGCCGAGCTCGGGGTGCCAATGAAGATA
The DNA here is from genome assembly GCA_039583875.1 of Platanthera guangdongensis. Lineage (NCBI taxonomy): Eukaryota > Viridiplantae > Streptophyta > Magnoliopsida > Asparagales > Orchidaceae > Platanthera > Platanthera guangdongensis. Next base: position 292,361,442 of record CM077153.1, read on the forward strand.
CCTCTTCCTGTCATTAGGACTTCACGAGAAATGATGAACGAGAAATAATTTGAGAAGTACATTATACTAACTATGCTTTGAGTACATATCTTCCGCTCTCCCCTCTCATGGGTAGAAGCGTTTTAAGTCATCCCCACTCCAAGAATGGTTCAAGGTTCTACGCTCCACATCCTAGAGGTAGTAACCCCTCGCTTTCAACACTCTCTCTACAATATAAGGTCCATCCCAATTTGGGTTGAGCTTTCCCACCGGGCGGACCTCCCTGCCGCATCAACCTTTTTCAGTACCAGGTCTCCTTCCGCGAATTGTTTTATCCTGATATGCTTGTCGAAGTGCTTTGCCATTCGTCGCTTGATTTCTTCCTGTCTGATGGCTGCTACGTCTCACAGCTCTTCTGCTAGGTCTAGTGAGAGGCGCAGGCCTTCTTTGTTTTCCATCCTCCATGCCTCGTCTCCATCACCTGCAGCCGCAACTCGTGGGGATCGGACCTCGAACTCCACCGGTAGTACCGCCTCGCAACCATGGGAAAGCTTGAAAGGGGTCTCACCAGTGGTCGTGTTCGGGGTTGTTCTCAGAGCCCATAGGACCGAGGGGAGCTGCTCCACCCAATTACCTCTCAGATTCTCCACCTTCTTCTTTAGCAAGTTAACGATAATCTTGTTCGCCGCCTCCACCTGATCGTTGCTCCTGGGGTGGTGGACGGAGGCAAACCTGAGGTCGATGCCCAACTGAGTGCAGAAGCTGATGAACTCTTCGCTAGCAAACTGGGGGCCGTTATCCGTGACGATGGCCCGAGGCAGCCCGTGCCTGCAGATGATCTCCCCCCAGACAAGTTCCTGATGACTTGGGAGGTCACCTTGCTAGCGCATTCACCTCCAGCACTTGGAGAAGTAATCTATCATGACCAGGAGGAATCTTCTTTGTCCACTAGCTGGAGGAAAAGGCCCCACCAGATCCATTCCCCAAATGGCGAAAGGCCATGGTGCTGTGATGCCTCAGAGCCTTTGAGCCGGCAAGAGCTGGAGGGGGGCGCAGAGTTGGCACTTTCGGCACTTCCTCGCAAACTCCGTCGCGTCCTTTCTCAGGGTGGGCCAGAAGTACCCCTGCCTGACCACCTTGCTTCCAACGTCCTCCCTCCGGAATGATGCCACATCCCCAGAGTGCACCTCCTCCAGAATGTGTCTGGTCTCCTCCTCTGTAGCATCGAGCTAGGAGACCTGAAAGCATCCTTCGGTGTAGTCCTCCTTCATGCATGAGATAGTGAGCCGCCTTGTAACATCTCATTTCCAACTAGACCCCTAAGAGTGGTTTTGGCCATGACTAGGTCATGACAAACCCTAGGAAGCCAGAAATGGGCCAAGAGATAGGAGGCCAAGGTAGGGATCACCATGGTCTGCAAATAGTAGAATTTTGAACAATGGTTTAGAATGACAATGGGGCTTCACCATGGCCCCAAGACCCTACCACAACACTCCCAAACATTTTGGGAGACCCATTAGAGCCAAAAAGACCATTAGGGCCAACCCAAGAGGCCCAGTTGACCAAGGTCAACCCTAGCCCTGAAAGGGTCAACCTAGCCTACTTAGGGCCAATTGACCCACTCCTAGTCTAGAGGACCCCACCTATGCCTCCTAACCCTAAAAGGAGGTCAATGGGTCACTAAGGACACATTGGGGTCAGCCCTAGAGGCCACGTTGACCCAAGTCAACTCAAGCCCTAATCTGGGCAAAGTACCCTTACTAAGGGTATGTGACCTCCAAGTGCAGGGCAACCCTACATAACCCTACCTAGACCCTAAGGGAAGTCAATGGGTCACCAAGGATCCATAGGGGTGAACCCTAATGGTCATGTTGACCCAAGTCAACTCTAGCCCTAAAATGGTCAAAATGACCTTACCAAGGGTCAAGTGACCTTTAAGGTGGCAAGACAACCCTACCCAACCCTACATAGACCTTAGGGGAGGCCAAGGAATCACCCAGGACCCAATGGGGTCAACCTAGATGGTCAAACTGACCAAGTCAACCCTCATTGAGGGTCAAGTCAACTTAGCCCAAAAGGGCTAACCCAAGCCCAAGCCACTTCTCCTTTAGGCTAAACCCATTCCCATGACCATCATGATCAAGTGGGCTGCCCTTAGCATATGAGGTTGACTAGTCAACCAGAGGTGACTAGGAGAGAGAAAAGAGCTCCTCTCCATGATAATGGAGGAGAGAGAAAATGGGGAAGAGGGAAGGGAGGAGAGAAGCCGGCCAAGGAAGGCCAACAGCCACTAGTTATGGCTGTAATCAACTCCTCTAGGGGAGAGGAGTTGATTCCAGCCATTTCCCGGCCACCAAGGGGTGGGTTCAGCCCCCCTCCACACAACCCGAGCCACACCTTTAATGGTGTTAATGGCCATTGAAGAACCAGCCTCTCCTCTCCCCCATTTGCCATTTAAACACCCTCAGGGAGCCGAGGGGATCATTTTGGAGCGTTTACCTGGAGGAGACAAGCCATTCCACTGTGCAGTTGCAGAAGCCGAGCGCCGCCGCCGTCGTCAATGGCATCCCGCCGCTCCTCTCGCATCCAGGCCGCCAGGAAGGTCTCCTCCTTCTCTTTTCTCATGGGTAGATCTTAGGTTTCATTAGGGCCAAGGTTCGGGCACAATTGAGCCCGATCCAACTCGCAAAATTCATGGCTTTCGGCCGAGAATTTATTTGGTGGGATCGCCAGAATCCGCCCCTCCGGCGGCTGTGCCGCCGTCTGGCGATAGCCACCACCTCAACGGAGGTGATGGTGGCGGTGGCCGGCCGGGAAAGGGACTGGGTGGCCGGCGGCAGACGCTTGAAGTCGGCACAGGAAGAAGCAATCCTGGCCGTTGGCTCATCGGGGACGATAACCCAGCGCCGTCGATCTGCGCCAAGATTCGCGCGGCATCAAATCAAATACTTTAGGATTTAAATAAAAATCATTTCATTTCTGTCACACTAGATGTATTTAATGTATTTAATTTTTAAAAATACTTAGGGACCCTGAATGGAAATCTGCCCAACATGAAATTGTAGCTTAGGGTGTCTAGTTTGTAGCAAAAATTGTTTGGACCCTTTTGGGCCACTGGTTAGACCAGGGTACCCTTTTTGGAAGGACCTATACCTAGGCCTAACAGAGATTATGTTTGGTGCCCACACTTCACTCCTTGTCCAAATAGTTGAAATTTGGGCAGTGAGAAGGTCTTAGCCATACCTAGAAACTGTCCAAAATTTAGAATTTTTGGAGAATAGTTTTCTATAGTTTTTAGGAAAATTTAATAAATCATGATTAATTTAATTATGTGACCTAATTAATTTAAAACTCCCCCAAATTTTGGTGGGTGGTCTTAGATGTCATGATAGGTATAGGTTAAAACTTTAGCTCATTTGGAGATGTTTAGGATAGGTAATTTACCCACCCTATATATGACCTTATAAGGGTATTTTGGTCAAAAGCCACTATGTGATGGTTGAGTGGCCAAATTCCCTCATCATAGGCTGAAATTTTGGCCACTGATATAACTTGACTTTTTACACTCACTTATGGAGTTTGGAGTGGATTGGACTAGGGTAGCCCTAAAATTTTAGGGTAGGCCCTTTAGGGTAAATTTCTAGGGTTTGAAGAAATTGGGGTCAAAGACCTTGGATGGGCTTGAAACTTGGGAATGATGTCCATAGGGTTACTATGGTCCTGTGGTTAAAATTTTAGGGCATTTGGAAGACTTAAAACCCCTTAAATCCATAACCCTAGTTTAGGGCACTAGCTTGAAACCATAAGATCTAATACCAAAACTTTCTGAAAAGGCCTAAGTCTTTGAATGGGTAGTTGCTTAGGGTATATGTATCTCTGGAAATTTTATAATAAATTTTGGATGAATATTTTTGGTACTTTATTCACAAAGTCATGTTTACAATTTCACTTAGGAATTTTAGAGAAAAATATACTTGATTAAACCTGATGAAACTTAGCAAAGGGGCTTGTAATCATGGTACCCATCTCTGTAAAGTTTTATGAAATTTTGAAGAATGATATTAGTAGTTGCTTCTTTAATTATTTAATTCTATGGAACTTTGGTAAATTTAATAATGACATTTAGATTGTCTGAAAAATTCTAATTTGTTCATCATGATGTTTCTAGCTCCTTATGAAGCCCTAGTAATTTTTACATAATTATTGGAGACATATTTGTGGCACTTCCTTCATTATATTTGATTTTAGGAATTATTTTAATAAATCCTTTAGAGGTCAAAACTATCTGGAAAATTATGAAAATTGGCAACCAATAATATTTCTCTGATATTTAGTGAATACAAATTTTAGGAGGCCATCACCTGAGAAAATCTTATGGTTAATGTTCAAATTGACTATGGCCTAGTTTTTGAGGAAAATTCAATAAATAGTAGATTAATTGGGAAAATATGATTTTCTGAATTTAGACTATATTTATCATAATAGACCTCTAATAATTATCATAAGGGTACTGGATGAGTATTTCATGTACTTCCCTTTTTACGGGTCATGTAGCTTAAGTGGTCTGCATATAGCAAAACTGCAGGATTTCATTTGGATGTGAATTAGGGCAAGTATGATGAGTCATGGTGGTTGTTGTAAGGACAAGTGGAATGGGCTGCGTCTTTGGAAGATGAGTGAGCAAGGTGTGGATCTGCCTAGGGTTATAGACGTTTGGGTCCGACGAAAGATCGTCCTACCCAAGGAGAGTGGAGTCAAATTACCCTAGGATTAGCATATCGAAATGTGAGAAAATAAAGGGTAAGGGAATCAACCAATAGTAAAATAAGTACCTTGCGAAAGGGAACGCTGGGCGTAATCCCAACATAGTTCCTAGTGCCCCTTGAGAGCCCTTCACAGGGAATACCGGGGGCAGTCCTGGGTTAACGTAAACTGTTTAACAAGCTGAAAGAGTAACTTAGTAATTAGGGTTGCACATTCCACAACACTAATGGCACCAGAGGTTGGATAGGAGCTTCGGCTCGGATGGTTAAAAAGGCGGACTTTGGGTCCGGGGAGCTTCAGCTCGATTGCTTGAGTCGGACGTGTTGGTCCGGGAGCTTCGGCTCGATTCTTGATTACGCTAAATTGCATGTGCATAACAGGAAAGAAAATTAAGGTGGTGGGTCTTCGGTATTGGAGGGTCGATGCACCGACGTCAATACGTTGACTCGGCAAGTGTGGTTAGCACTTCGCCAACAGAAGTCCGGTGCGCCGCCGGCAAGAGTACGCAGGAGTCCGCTTCGTGCACCAAGCGTTGAGGCGTACGATAGGTCTGACCGGTAGTGCTTTACTGGTTTAGAGGTGGGCGAGGCCCAACCCACCGCTTCCGTCTGCCACTACGGAGGTATCCTGGGAGGTTACGGCTCCAGAAAGGGGGAACTAAAGGTCTGTGTGCACAGAGTCGGGTGTGTGTGTTGCACTTGCATGTCCATCATACCCACTTGCATGTCATGGCATGATCGTTACCTTTAACCTTGACACCTAAAGTATAAGTGGAATGAGACGCTTATACCTTAGGACCTGTTAAACGACCCCTTAGTCTATAAGCTTGTGTGGGCAAGTTTATAAATTAAGGTTAATTTTGATATATTTAGTTACTGCTGTTTGACCACCGACACCCCAGCGTATAAATCGGTATGGGACTTTTTATACGATGGGAGCCTTGCAAAAGACCCCTTGGCTTATGTGTTTTTCACATAAGTGAAGGTTACATTTCATATTACAGCTTATCGACTTTATATACCATAGAACTTGCTAGAATAGGACCGCTGCCATCTGTTTTGACATTCTCCACCTTCAAGTCCTCCCCTTTCTTCCTCTCCGCTCGGTGCCTAGGAGCCGTGGGGGAAGGGGTGGGGGATGATAGGACTTAGTCTTTTAGACTAACGGTTTTCGAACCGCATCATTTAGGGGATCGCGGAGACCAGCATGGAGGAGCAGCCCCAGAGACCGGTGCGCTTGGAGGTGGGGCAGTCTAGCTCCGGAGTTCACACAGCCGGGACCGTGAGTCTCGACCCTGAGCAGTTTTCTACTTTTGTTTCTGCATGAGAGATCTTGTAGTGAGGATTTGATGTACCGGGCATAAGCCCGTTTTGCTACTCTGATGTTATTTTCTGTGGACACTCCCTTCATGGAGTTATATTTATTATGTCATGTGATTTTCTGTGGACAGATAGCTTACATTTACTTCATTATTTTGCTACTTTTCTGTGATCGAATTGGCCGGCAGAATCGGCGCTTTGTGGTGATGACTCTTCAGGGCGTGAAGGAGTCACCGCAAAACGGCGGTTCTGGGCCTAAGACCCCGGTGTCGAAAAAAAAAAAAAAAACGGGGGGTCTTACAAGTGGTATCAGAGGAAACCTTGATCGAAAAGTAGCCGTCCACAACCCTGGGTCACCCCCGCGCGGGTTTAGTTTGGGGACAAACTAAGCAGCGGAAGCAGTGGTGTGCCCATACGGGGGGGAAATCACATGTAAGTTGTCCACTTTCATTAGGCATTGAGTCGATTATCTACTAATGTAGTTCGTTTTGCAGCCCCCAGCTCAGCCCACCCCACAAGGTGGAGCTCAGCAGACTCCAGACATTGCACCACCTCCCATGGTCCCCACACCTTTCCTCCAGTCGGACATGGGGCAGACCCTTACAGCTATCCTTGAGGCCTTCCGAGCTTAGCAAGCCCCAGCCCAGCAGCCAAACCCAGGGGCCAACTGGATGAGCACCTTCCGAGGACTCTCTCCCCCATCTTACTTGGGGACAGAGTCGGCAGTATGGACAGAGGAGTGGCTGGATGTGATGTACGAGATGTTGACTGGGATACGATGCCCTTGGGAGGAGAGGGTGGCCCTAGTGGTATCTTGCTTGGAGGCACATGCCAAGCGGTGGTGGAAGACGCTGTTGGACACGACCTTTGCTGATAGAGAGATTGCAGAAATCACTTGGGAAGAGTTCAGGGCCACGCTGCTGGAGCACTTTGTTCCTCAGTCGGCCAAGGACGAGTTGGAGGAGCGGTTCTTGCAGCTGAGGCAGGGCACCAGGACGGTGGTGGAGTACCACCAAGAGTTCGATCATTTGGCCCGATATGCGGGCTCCTATCAGCTGGACGAAGCAGGTTACGTCAAGAGGTTTTATAAGGGCCTAAAAGAGGAGTTGAGGGAGGCCTTGCTTTTTGTCTCTGACGGGCCCATCTCCCGGATTTTGGAGATGGCGAAGAGGATTGAGGCCGACTGGCACACCACTCGGGGCCGGAAACGGCAAGCGGAGGACCAGGGCCGGAGGGCCCGAAATGACCAGCGGCGAGGCACCATACCAGATGGGAGGAGGACAGAGGAGCAGCCTCGTCAGGAGGTGAGGCAGGAGCCGAGAGAGCAGGTGGTTTTGGCCCCTCAACCTCTCCGGATCCAGGAGATGCAGAGACCCCGGGGTATGGCGTATCCCCCGCCGGAGTGCTTCCATTGTCACCAGGTGGGACATCTCCGGAGAGACTGCCCTATGAGGGGGGCACCACCTCCAGCACCACGGGGTGGCCCACCGGCCCAGCTTTTGGGAGGCCGAGGACGCGGCCGAGGACGTGGTTACCAGGGAGGCGACCGCAGGCAGAATGGGGAGCAGATTTACGCTTTGGACTTAGCACAGCCCCGGAACCCGGACAGGGTTATTGCAGGTATGAGAGTAATCTTAGTTTTGGATTTATTCTTTGCTCATATTAAGTGTTGATAGAACTACTACACAACCTAGGTTAGAAAACCTTACACCAGAGTTTTTCTTTCAAAACTGATTTAGGAATGGTGATGGTGTGCGGCAAACCTGCCCATACCCTGTTCGACACGGGGGCATCGCACAACTTTGTGTCGGAGGATTTCGTCAAGGACCTGGATCAGATTCGATGTTATACGGGACTACCCAGGAGGGTGCGCCTCCCCAATGGGATGGAGATCCAGTCCACAGAAAAGTGCCTCCTGGAGGTTACCATAGACAGGTTGACACTCGAGGCCCCGGCGACGATCCTGAGGATGCCGGACTTCGACCTCGTCTTGGGCATGACATGGCTTGTCTGGAACCATGCCCAGATTGATTGCCCAGCAAGGAGGGTCGTGCTGAGCCACGACGATACTTATGCGACATTCGAAGGTACTACACCGGTCTCTCGTCGCCTGCTTTCATCTATTCAGGTCGTTAGGGCTCATATGCAAGGGGACGAGGTATATCAAGTATTATTCGAGATGACTGAGGAGAAGGACCTGATTGCTAACATTCCGGTGGTTCGTGACTACGCCGATATTTTTCCGGATAAGCTGCCAGGACTGCCTCCGCATAGGGAGAAGGACTTCCATATTCAGTTGGTACCAGGGGCTAAGCCGGTATCCAAGGCCACTTATCGGATGGCTCCGAAGGAGTTGGCGGAGTTTCGGACGCAGTTGCAGGAGCTGGTGGAAGCAGGATTTGTTAGGCCGAGTTCCTCATCATGGGGAGCTCCTGTCCTATTCGTAAAGAAGAAGGACAGCACTTTACGCCTGTGCATCGACTATCGAGCACTAAACAGGCTGACCGTCCGAAATACCTATCCGCTCCCCAGGATAGACGAGTTGTTCGATCAGCTGGAGGGAGCCCATTATTTTTCGAAGCTGGACTTGAGATCAGGCTACTACCAGCTGCGGATCCAGGAGGAGGATATTCCGAAGACGGCATTTAGTAGCCGATATGGATTGTATGAGTTCATCGTGATGCCCTTCGGGCTCACGAACGCTCCGTCGGCGTTTATAAGCCTCATGAACCGGGTCTTCGAGGCTTATTTAGATGTGTTCGTCATAGTGTTCATAGACGACATCCTTATCTATTCTAAGACGGAGGAGGAGCACACGCGGCATCTAGCATTGACCCTGGAGAGACTGCGGGAGCATCGTCTTTATGCGAAGTTCAGTAAGTGTCAGTTCTGGCTGAAGGAGGTGGCTTTTTTAGGTCACATTATCAGCGGAGCCGGGCTGGCAGTGGACCCGGCAAAGATTCGAGCTATTTTGGATTGGCCGCCGCTGAAGACGGCCACGGACGTGCGGAGTTTCCTGGGACTTGCCGGTTATTACCGGAAGTTCGTAGAGGGATTCTCTCGAATCGCCCTCCCGCTCACATCCTTGACGAAGAAGGAAGTACCGTTCGTGTGGACCCCGCAGTGCCAGACAGCTTTCCAGGAGCTGAAGGATCGGCTAACCTCGGCTCCCATTCTTACTCTCCCCTCGGGGAGGGAGGGATTTCAGGTCTACACCGACGCATCATATCAGGGGATGGGAGCGGTGCTGATGCAGAACGGACACGTCATAGCTTATGCCTCCCGCCAGCTGAAGACCCATGAGAAGAACTACCCAGTGCATGACCTTGAGATGGGAGCAGTTGTATTCGCACTGAAGATATGGCGGCACTACCTTTATGGAGTCCACTGTGATATATACTCCGATCATAAGAACCTTAAGTACGTGGACACGCAGAAGGAACTGAACATCAGGCAGAGGCGGTGGGTGGAGTTTCTATCTGACTATCAGTATGAGATGCACTATCATCCGGGGAAGGCAAACGTGGTAGCAGATGCACTGAGTCAGAGAGCCGCCACAGCAGGAGCAGAGCCCCAGTTGATGTCTATGGAGCTGCTGCAGAGACTAGAGGACATGCACATTACTCTGGTGTCGTCTGATGATCCTGAGCTCTATGAGGAGTACTTGGCCGCGATGGGCATTACTGATGACTTCAGAGACCGAGTCAGAGAAGGGCAGAGGCAGGATGCCAAGTTAGAGCCCATCTTCCAAGCTCTGAAGGCAGGCACTGCAGGAGATTACACACTGAAGGACGATCTGGTGTGCTTCAGAGGACGGGTGTATATACCAGAGGGAGGCCAGATCCGGGAGGATATTATGACGGAGGCGCACTGCAGCCGGTATTCTGTACACCCGGGATCACAAAGATGACGGCTGATTTGAAGAAGACGATGTTCTGGCCGGGCATGAAGAAGGATGTCTCTTACTTCGTGACCCATTGTGAGGCATGTCAGCTAGTGAAGGCGGAGTGCAGGAACCCCGCAGGATTATTGCAGCCACTCCCGGTGCCGAAGTGGAAGTTCGATGACATAGCCATGAACTTCATACATGGGCTTCCCCGATCTCGGACAGGGAATGACTCGATCTGGGTAATCGTCGATCGGTTGACCAAGGTGGCTCGATTTATACCGATCAGGAAGGATGATTCAGTAGGAGTACTGGTGCGGAAGTTTGTGGAGCAGTTCATTCGTTATCATGGCGTACCCAGGACGATAGTGTCGGATCGGGATGGCAGGTTCACCTCCAGGGAGTGGAGATCTGTGCAAGCCTACTTAGGCACGCGATTGACTTTCAGCACTGCATTCCACCCCCAGACAGACGGGCAGACAGAACGCACCAACCGGACGCTGGAGGACCTTTTGAGGCTATGCATCTTGGACCGCGGGGAACCGTGGGAGAAACTCTTGCCCCTGTCGAGTTCTCCTATAACAACAGCCACCAGTCCAGCATCAGGATGGCGCCTTACGAAGCCTTGTACGGGAGGAGATGCCGGACCCCGCTTTCTTGGGTGCAGAACGAGGATCCGAAAGTGTTGGGGTCAGAGTTTGTTGAAGACACCGAGGCACAGGTGAGGCTGATCAGGGACAGGATGCTCGAGGCACAGAGTAGACAGGCTAAGTATTATGACGCCCGACATCGGCAGGTGGAGTTCCAAGTGGGGGACCGGGTGTTTCTGAAGATCCGGCCCATGCATGGAGTTTCACGGGCGCGTGGTCGGAGGAAGAAGCTCAGCCCTAGGTACATGGGCCCTTACAGGATCCTGGAGCGGATCGGACCCCTAGCCTACCGGCTGGAGTTACCACCAGAGCTGGAAGCGCTGCACGACGTCTTCCACATTTCTTCTTTGAGGAGGGCTCTGCTACGCCCGGAGCAGCAGATTCTGACTACCGAAGGGCCGGTAGCGTCGGATCGGTCGGTTCATTTGGAGCCTGTGAGGATCGACGACCGAGGAGTGCGGGTCTTGCGACGCAAGAAGGTCCCACTAGTCAAGGTCCTGTGGAGGAACCACGGCCAGGAGGAGCATACCTGGGAGCCACAGGACCTGATGCGACAAAGATACCCCGAGCTATTCAGTCAGGCATACCTCTCGGACCCCTCAAGATGTTAATTTATTTTTTTTTCCTGCTTTAAGTATACTAAGGGCTGCTCTAGGTAGATAGGGGCTTATCTTTTGTTTATTGGGGGCTTAACCTTGTTTATTGGGATTTTGGTTCACCGTTTGGGCGAAAGGGGTCTTGGATCTAAGTTTTCCCATAAAAATCAAATTCAACGAACGAGGCGTCATAATGGGATGTTACAAGACTCTTTCCTTCGGTAATAAGACCCGTAGGTCCAACCTTGATTTCGGGGACGAAATCTTTGTTTTGTTTATTGGGATTTGTAACATCCCATTTCCAACTAGACCCCTAAGAGTGGTTTTGGCCATGACTAGGTCATGACAAACCCTAGGAAGCCAGAAATGGGCCAAGAGATAGGAGGCCAAGGTAGGGATCACCATGGTCTGCAAATAGTAGAATTTTGAACAATGGTTTAGAATGACAATGGGGCTTCACCATGGCCCCAAGACCCTACCACAACACTCCCAAACATTTTGGGAGACCCATTAGAGCCAAAAAAACCCATTAGGGCCAACCCAAGAGGCCCAGTTGACCAAGGTCAACCCTAGCCCTGAAAGGGTCAACCTAGCCTACTTAGGGCCAATTGACCCACTCCTAGTCTAGAGGACCCCACCTATGCCCTCCTAACCCTAAAAAGAGGTCAATGGGTCACTAAGGACACATTGGGGTCAGCCCTAGAGGCCAGGTTGACCCAAGTCAACTCAAGCCCTAATCTGGGCAAAGTACCCTTACTAAGGGTATGTGACCTCCAAAGTGCAGGGCAACCCTACATAACCCTACCTAGACCCTAAGGGAAGTCAATGGGTCACCAAGGATCCATAGGGGTGAACCCTAATGGTCATGTTGACCCAAGTCAACTCTAGCCCTAAAATGGTCAAAATGACCTTACCAAGGGTCAAGTGACCTTTAAGGTGCAAGACAACCCTACCCAACCCTACATAGACCTTAGGGGAGGCCAAGGAATCACCCAGGACCCAATGGGGTCAACCTAGATGGTCAAACTGACCAAGTCAACCCTCATTGAGGGTCAAGTCAACTTAGCCCAAAAAGGGCTAACCCAAGCCCAAGCCACTTCTCCTTTAGGCTAAACCCATTCCCATGACCATCATGATCAAGTGGGCTGCCCTTAGCATATGAGGTTGACTAGTCAACCAGAGGTGACTAGGAGAGAGAAAAGAGCTCCTCTCCATGATAATGGAGGAGAGAGAAAATGGGGAAGAGGGAAGGGAGGAGAGAAGCCGGCCAAGGAAGGCCAACAGCCACTAGTTATGGCTGTAATCAACTCCTCTAGGGGAGAGGAGTTGATTCCAGCCGTTTCCCAGCCACCAAGGGGTGGGTTCAGCCCCCCTCCACACAACCTGAGCCACACCTTTAATGGTGTTAATGGCCATTGAAGAACCAGCCTCTCCTCTCCCCCATTTGCCATTTAAACACCCTCAGGGAGCCGAGGGGATCATTTTGGAGCGTTTACCTGGAGGAGACAAGCCATTCCACTGTGCAGTTGTAGAAGCCGAGCGCCGCCGCCGTCGTCAATGGCATCCCGCCGCTCCTCTCGCATCTAGGCCGCCAGGAAGGTCCTCCTTCTCTTTTCTCATGGGTAGATCTTAGGTTTCATTAGGGCCAAGGTTCGGGCACAATTGAGCCCGATCCAACTCGCAAAATTCATGGCTTTCGGCCGAGAATTTATTTGGTGGGATCGCCGGAATCCGCCCCTCCGGCGGCTGTGCCGCCGTCTGGCGATAGCCACCACCTCAACGGAGGTGATGGTGGCGGTGGCCGGCCGGGAAAGGGACTGGGTGGCCGGCGGTAGACGCTTGAAGTCGGCATAGGAAGAAGCAATCCTGGCCGTTGGCTCATCGGGGACGATAACCCAGCGCCGTCGATCTGCGCCAAGATTCGCGCGGCATCAAATCAAATACTTTAGGATTTAAATAAAAATCATTTCATTTCTGTCACACTAGATGTATTTAATGTATTTAATTTTTAAAAATACTTAGGGACCCTGAATGGAAATCTGCCCAACATGAAAATTGTAGCTTAGGGTGTCTAGTTTGTAGCAAAAATTGTTTGGACCCTTTTGGGCCACTGGTTAGACCAGGGTACCCTTTTTGGGAGGACCTATACCTAGGCCTAAACAGAGATTATTTTTGGTGCCCACACTTCACTCCTTGTCCAAACAAGTTGAAATTTGGGCAGTGAGAAGGTCTTAGCCATACCTAGAAACTGTCCAAAATTTAGAATTTTTGGAGAATAGTTTTCTATAGTTTTTAGGAAAATTTAATAAATCATGATTAATTTAATTATGTGACCTAATTAATTTAAAACTCCCCCAAATTTTGGTGGGTGGTCTTAGATGTCATGATAGGTATAGGGTTAAAACTTTAGCTCATTTGGAGATGTTTAGGATAGGTAATTTACCCACCCTATATATAACCTTATAAGGGTATTTTGGTCAAAAGCCACTATGTGATGGTTGAGTGGCCAAATTCCCTCATCAGAGGCTGAAATTTTGGCCACTGATATAACTTGACTTTTTACACTCACTTATGGAGTTTGGAGTGGATTGGACTAGGGTAGCCCTAAAATTTTAGGGTAGGCCCTTTAGGGTAAATTTCTAGGGTTTGAAGAAATTGGGGTTAAAAGACCTTGGATGGGCTTGAAATTTGGAAATGATGTCCATAGGGTTACTATGGTCCTGTGGTTAAAATTTTAGGGCATTTGGAAGACTTAAAACCCCTTAAATCCATAACCCTAGTTTAGGGCACTAGCTTGAAACCATAAGATCTAATACCAAAACTTTCTGAAAAGGCCTAAGTCTTTGAATGGGTAGTTGCTTAGGGTATATGTATCTCTGGAAATTTTATAATAGGTTTTGGATGAATATTTTTGGTACTTTATTCACAAAGTCATGTTTTACAATTTTCACTTAGGAATTTTTGGAGAACAATATACTTGATTAAACCTGATGAAACTTAGCAAAGGGGCTTGTAATCATGGTACCCATCTCTGTAAAATGTTTAAGAAATTTTTGAAGAATGATATTTAGTAGTTGCTTCTTTAATTATTTAATTCTATGGAACTTTGGTAAATTTAATAATGACATTTAGATTGTCTGAAAAATTCTAATTTCTTCATCATGATGTTTCTAGCTCCTTATGAAGCCCTAGTAATTTTTACATAATTATTGGAGACATATTTGTGACACTTCCTTCATTATATTTGATTTTAGGAATTATTTTAATAAATCCTTTAGAGGTCAAGAACTATCTGGAAAATTATGAAAATTGGCAACCAATAATATTTCTCTGATATTTAGTGAATACAAATTTTAGGAGGCCATCACCTGAGAAAATCTTATGGTTCATGTTCAAATTGACTATGGCCTAGTTTTTGAGGAAAATTCAATAAATAGTAGATTAATTGGGAAAAATATGATTTTCTGAATTTAGACTATATTTATCATAATAGACCTCTAATAATTATCATAAGAGTACTGGATGAGTATTTCATGTACTTCCCTTTTTACGGGTCATGTAGCTTAAGTGGTCTGCATATAGCAAAACTGCAGGATTTCATTTGGATGTGAATTAGGGCAAGTATGATGAGTCATGGTGGTTGTTGTAAGGACAAGTGGAATGGGCTGCGTCTTTAGAAGATGAGTGAGCAAGGTGTGGATCTGCCTAGGGTTATAGACGTTTGGGTCCGACGAAAGATCGTCCTACCCAAGGAGAGTGGAGTCAAATTACCCTAGGATTAGCATATCGAAATGTGAGAAAATAAAGGGTAAGGGAATCAACCAATAGTAAAATAAGTACCTTGCGAAAGGGAACGTTGGGCGTAATCCCAACATAGTTCCTAGTGCCCCTTGAGAGCCCTTCACAGGGAATACCGGGGGCAGTCCTGGGTTAACGTAAACTGTTTAACAAGATGAAAGAGTAACTTAGTAATTAGGGTTGCACATTCCACAACACTAATGGCACCAGAGGTTGGATAGGAGCTTCGGCTCGGATGGTTAAAAGGCGGACTTTGGGTCCGGGGAGCTTCGGCTCGATTGCTTGAGTCGGACGTGTTGGTCCGGGGAGCTTCGGCTCGATTCTTGATTACGCTAAATTGCATGTGCATAACAGGAAAGAAAATTAAGGTGGTGGGTCTTCGGTATTGGAGGGTCGATGCACCGACGCCAATACGTTGACTCGGCAAGTGTGGTTAGCACTTCGCCAACAGAAGTCCGGTGCGCCGCCGGCAAGAGTACGCAGGAGTCCGCTTCGTGCACCAAGCGTTGAGGCGTACGATAGGTCTGACCGGTAGTGCTTTACTGGTTTAGAGGTGGGCGAGGCCCAACCCACCGCTTCCGTCTGCCACTACGGAGGTATCCTGGGAGGTTACGGCTCCAGAAAGGGGGAACTAAAGGTCTGTGTGCACAGAGTCGGGTGTGTGTGTTGCACTTGCATATCCATCATACCCACTTGCATGTCATGGCATGATCGTTACCTTTAACCTTGACACCTAAAGTATAAGTGGAATGGGACGCTTATACCTTAGGACCTGCTAAACGACCCCTTAGTCTATAAGCTTGTGTGGGCAAGTTTATAAATTAAGGTTAATTTTGATATATTTAGTTACTGCTGTTTGACCACCGACACCCCAGCGTATAAATCGGTATGAGACTTTTTATACGATGGGAGCCTTGCAAAAGACCCCTTGGCTTATGTGTTTTTCACATAAGTGAAGGTTACATTTCATATTACAGCTTATCGACTTTATATACCATAGAACTTGCTAGAATAGGACCGCTGTCATCTGTTTTGACATTCTCCACCTTCAAGTCCTCTCCTTTCTTACTCTCCGCTTGGTGCCTAGGAGCCGTGGGAGAAGGGGTGGGGGATGATAGGACTTAGTCTTTTAGACTAACGGTTTTCGAACCGCATCATTTAGGGGATCGCGGAGACCAGCATGGAGGAGCAGCCCCAGAGACCGGTGCGCTTGGAGGTGGGGCAGTCTAGCTCCGGAGTTCACACAGCCGGGACCGTGAGTCTCGACCCTGAGCAGTTTTCTACTTTTGTTTCTGCATGAGAGATCTTGTAGTGAGGATTTGATATACCGGGCATAAGCCCGTTTTGCTACTCTGATGTTATTTTCTGTGGACACTCCCTTCGTGGAGTTATATTTATTATGTCATGTGATTTTCTGTGGACAGATAGCTTACATTTACTTCATTATTCTGCTACTTTTTTGTGATCAAATTGGCCGGCAGAATCGGCGCTTTGTGGTGATGACTCTTCAGGGCGTGAAGGAGTCACCGCAAAACGGCGGTTCTGGGCCTAAGACCCCGGTGTCGAAAAAAAAAAAAAAAAACGGGGGGTCTTACACGCCTTGTGGCGGAAGCTTCTTGCCTCCTTGGCCCCCTCAGGGAGGGTTCCTGTCAGAAAGAAGGTAATGAAAGGATCTACCCACGAGGGCCGCCGATCCACCTCCATTAGCTCCCCCTCTTCGATTGCTGGATGGAATAAATCAGTCGGGGCACCCCCTTCCCAAGGCCCGAACTTAGCCAATCGATCGGCATCAGTGTTCTCTTCTCTGGGGACGTGTTGGATGGAGAACGTCCGAAACCCCCCGATGATCGTCCTCACCTTGGACAAGTATTTCACAAGGGTGGGCTCCCGAGCCTCGAACTCCCCACGTATCTGAGATGCCACCACCAATGAATCCGTGAAAACCTCAACGTCCTTGATCTCGAGCTCCTTAGCCAGGCGAAGGCCGGCTATCACTGCCTCGTACTCTGCTTGGTTGTTGGTTGTGGGAAAATGCAAGGCGACGGCTTGTTTTATGGTCACCCCCTGGGGACTTGTTAGTACCACCCCTGCTCCGTGAGAGTGCTTTCCCGAGGCCCCGTCGACCATTATCTTCCATGCCTCTGGTGGTCGCGGCTCCTCGGCCCCGACCTCTGCGACGTAGTCTGCCAAGAAGTCGGCCACCACCTGTGCCTTAATGGAGAGCCTTGGTACGAACGAAATGTTGAACTCACTCAACTCGATAGACCACTTGGCCAGCCTACCCGAGTGCTCTACCCCTTCAAAAATCGTTCGGAGAGGATGGTCCGTGACCACCCTAATCGAATGGGCCTGGAAATATGGCCGGAGCTTCCTGGCCGAAACAACCAAGGCGTATGCCAGTTTTTCTAGGATAGGGTAGCGAAGCTCCGCCTTCCTTAGGATCCTGCTAACATAATAAATGAGCATCTGCTTCTTTCCCTCTTCTCTGACTAGGACGGAGCTCACCGCCTCTGCTCCCACTCCTAGGTACAGGGTCAAATCTTCCCCCTCTTTAGGGCTTTGAAGCAGAGGAGCCCGGGAGAGTTGCTCCTTCAGTTTTTGAAAATCTTCTTCGCACTCCGCTGTCCATTCAAATCTCTGATTCCCTCGTAGCACTTTAAAGAAAGGCGAGCACTTCTCTCTTGACCTAGAGAGGAATCTGCTAAGGCCGGCCAGCTTTCCTGTCAAGCGTTGTACCTCCTTAGCGTTTCGCGGTAATTCTAGCTCCAGAATGACTTTTACTTTATCAGGATTAGGTTCTACCCCCGCCGGGGTCAGAAGGTGCCCAAGGAATTTCCCACGACTGGCCCCGAAAACACATTTTAGGGGGTTCAACCTCATTTTGAACTTTCTCAAGGTGGCGAACGTCTCCTCCAGATCTTGGAGATGTGAGCTCACTCCCTTGCTCTTTACCATGAGATCATCAACGTAGACTTCTAGGTTTCGGCCCCTCTGGCCCTGGAAAACTCGATCCATCATCCGTTGGTATGTTGCCCCCGCGTTTTTTAACCCGAAGGGCATCATGTTATAACTAAAGCACCCTTCCCTGGTGATGACGGAGACGTCCTTGACGTCAGGAGGGTGCATCCGGATCTGATGGTAACCTGAAAAAGCATCCAGAAAACTCATAACAGAAAAACCAACGGCTGAATCAACCAGCGCGTCGATTCGAGGCAAGGGGTAGCAATCCTTGGGGCACGATTTATTCAATAACGAAAAGTCAATACACATTCTCCATTTTCCTCCCCCCTTCTTTACCATTACAACATTGGAGATCCAGCCTGGGTACTGGATCTCTGAGATGAAGCCCACCTCCAGGAGCTTCTTGACCTCCTCGCGAATGGGCTCCTCCAGCTTGGTGGCGATGGCTCTCATCTTCTGACGTATGGGGCGCGTCCGAGGGTCCAGATTCAGGCGGTGGCAGGCCACGTCCGCATCAATGCCCGGCATGTCCGCCGCGCTCCAAGCGAAGACGTCGACGTTGCTCTGAATGCAGGCCCACATCCGCTCCTGGTCTTCGGGGCTCAAGCCCCCACTGATCCGCACCCTTCGTACATGCCCCTGGCTGGTATGGACCTCCACCTCCACCACTTCCTCGGCCACCTCCAGCCGCGACTGCTCCCATCCGTCCCCTGCTTCTTCTTCCTGCTCCGACTCTTCCTCCCCTCCTGCTCCCTTGACTTCCATCACCTCGTCCTGCTGCTGCTCAATTTCCATGTCCTTTCGGGATTCCTCCTCAACCTCTTCTCCTCCCACTTTCTCCTGCATTCTCTCCCGTGGCTCCAACTCCCCGTTTCTCCGAACTTCCTGCACATCTCCTCCCTTCTGCTCCTCCTCGATCTTCATTGCCCCCTCCGGGCTCTCCTGTTGCTGCTCGACCTCAACACCCCCCTGAGCCTCCTGCACACCTCCTTCTTGCTACTTCTCAGTCTCCTCTCCCCCGACTTCCTTTTTGGTTCCTCCTCTCATTTTCTCTGGGCTCACTTTTTCTTCCCTGATAGCTTCTTCTTGCGCCGCCATCTCCTCCTCCAACTCCTCCGCCTCTGCCATCCAAGATATGGTGTTAACCGCTGTAACGTAGCACTGCCTCGCCACTTTTGGATCCCCCCTGACCCTGACCTGCACCCCTCCATTGTTGAACTTGAGACATTGATGAAAAGAGGAGGGGACGCAGCGAAAGGCGCTGATGAGGGGACGCCCAAAGATGGCGCTGTAGCTGCTCGGGGCGTCCACAATCACGAACCGGCAGTTCCATGACACGCCCCCCAACCTCACGTGCAGCCCTACTCCCCCTTATACTTCTTTTCTCTCCCCGGAAAATCCGAACAACGGTCCATCCGAGGCCAAAATCCTCTTGGCTTCCACCTGCATCTCATCGAAGGCCTTCTTAAAAATCACATTTATGGAGCTCCCGTTATCCACTAGGATCTTGGAGACCGTAAAGTTTTCCACCGCTGTCTGGATCACCAAGGCGTCGCAGAAGGGGTCCTCGTACTCCGGCATGTCCTCTGAAGAGAAGGTAATCTTTTATAGCGGGGGCGGGGTCTGGGAGGTTGAGGCTACCCCCTTTCGGAACATGGTCTGGAAGCTCCCCTTCTGGGTGGCCTCGATCCCAATCCCCCCATGGATGGCCCTGATTCCCCCCCAGGTTCCTACATCCACCCGGTCCTCGCACCTATCCTCAGCCTCCCCTTGCTGCACTTCCACAATCCTTACCGGCGGATCCTGCCTCCTCAATCCCCTGGCCTCTCTCATCTCCAAGAACTCTGGGCACGTGGCCGTTGCGTGACCTCCCTCCTGATGGAAGTCACAGAAAGGCAATGCCACCCCACCCCTTCTCCCTTCTCCTCTTCCTCTTCTTCCTCCTTCTCGAGCTCCTCTTCCACGTCCGACCCCCATTGCCTCCTGCTGATGCTGAAAACGATCCCTCACCCCCTGTCTCCATGCCGGTTGATCGAACCTTCTTGGCTCCCGGAAGTTATCTCTTCCCCGGAAGCCTCCTCCTAACTCCTGCGGGTGGCCCTCCTGAGGCCTCCAACCTATCCGTTGTTCGGCTCTCGGGCCCCCCGGTGATTCTGTCCTTGGAGCCCTGGCCTCGGGGTTCCTCCCTCCTTCTCTCTTCTCTCTGCTCCCTCTGCTCCTTTTGCTTTCCTGCTCCTGGTTCCTTTGCGTCGTCCTCCGCCAACCTGGCTAACCTCCTTGCAAACGCCGGATTGGACCTCTTGAAATCCGTCTCTTTTGCCACCCTCTCCATAAGCTCCTCAAAGGAGAGGGGGGGGCACCCTCTTCAACTCCAAGCTGAAGAAACCTGGCCTCAGTCCCAGGGTGAATGCAAGCATCAGCGTATACCCAGAGACCTCCTGGACCTGGAGGATCTCCTCCTGAAACCGATCTACGTAGTGCCCCAACGTTTCATCCCGGCTCTGCCTTATCGAGAACAAGCACTCCGCCTCCTTCTTACGCTTCTTCGATGTTGAAAACCTCAATAAGAAACCCCTCCGCAGATCCTCGAAGCAATAAATCGATCTTGCTGGTAACTGGTGGAACCAATCTCGCGCCTTCTCCTTCAAGGTGATGGCAAACAGTCGACACTTAAACGCATCTGTCATCTGTCTGATTGAAACCACATCTTCAAACCATTGTACATGCTGTACCGGATCATCCTTCCCTGAGTAGTAGGACATGTCGGGCTCCCGGAACCCCTCCGGCACCGGAGCCGAGATGACAAGCTCGCTGAACGGGCTCTCGCCGACTGCTTGCCAAGAGGGCACGTCTCGCGGCCTCGGCTGACTGGCCCGATCTGCGAGACCGTGCCCGGGGAAGAGTTCTCGCACAGCTGTCTCCTTCTTGCCATCTTCTGCAGGGACCTCCTTCCCGGGACGTTGTCCTGGGAAGAGCTCTCGCGCCGCTACGTCCCTCTCGCCAGCCTCTGTGGGGACCTCCTTTCCCGGGCGCTGACCAGGGGCGTTCTCACCTAAAAGCGGGACCACCTCGATCGGGACCTGAGGTGTCGCCCACTCGCTCCTTGCCGAGAAGGCCAAGCTTATGGTTTGCATAACCTCTCGCCTGAAGTCCTCCAGCATTTTCCTCGTCGCCTCTTCTACCTGGGAGGGGGAACCTCCAGAACCAGATCCTTCTCCCTCACCTCCTGTCATAGGACCAAACTCAAACTTTTCTTGAACCGGCTACCTCCACGCTCACCGCACCAGAACTATTGAAGCCAAAATTTGGCTCCGACAAATGTTCACAAAATAGGGGTGTAGCCGACTCCTACTTGGCCCAAGCTCCGACCTCCGACCGGTCGTGAAGGATTGGAAAACTGGCCCAAAGCCGCAGTAGGGAGGTCCCACCGCTTACCCGGAAGGTCACAGAGAGCTTCCCCTCCAAAGCCAAAAGCTGGGCTTGGAGTTCCTCAGAAGACTGTGTCAAATGAATCCTCTTAAGAGTCTGAAAAAGTCCTTTTCTGAAGAACCCCTATAGGCTTATTTATAGATTTCAAAATCTGAACTGCCAATAACAAAATTGCACCGGTCTGAAATTACCGGGGTACCCTTGGCTGGGTCTGCCAACAGCCAAACTCCGCTGTTCTGAGGGGCTATATGCAGTCCACTAAGGGTAAGAGGGTAAAAGTACCCGGGGTAGAAGAGTAAAAGCCTCTGTTTGACAGGGAAATATAACATATAACACAAAGAAAGGCCTCTTCTCGCCCTGGCGAGCGGAGAGGTACCTACCGGCGAGTGGGGCCCCGTTGCCCGTCTCGCCGGAGCCTCTCGCCCCTTACAGCGAGTTCTCCTTGCTGTTGGGGACTCTCTCGCTCGTGGGGGCCCTCTCACCTCCGGAGGCCCTCTCGCCCCTTGGAGAGTCCATCATCTCGCTGCTTGCGAGTGAGCCCCCCTGGTCCCATTTGCCTATCTCGATCTTTTTTGCTTATTGAGGGCTCTTCGCGAGCCCGAGGTTGTACATTGTTGATGTTGGATACACGAATGGTCAAGGATTTCTTGCCCCATATAGGTCAAAACGTTATCACTTAAAAGAATGGTCCAATCAGGGTAATAAACCAACAACATATAAGGAGTTATTTAACCTACTCCATGCTAAAAAAGAAATGTTATAGAATGAGCTTTTGAGTGGTTGAAGAAACGATGGACTATTCTATGCCAGCCATCGTTTTTCAGCATAAAAGTGCATGTATGACATGAAATATTCTACGCTTGCTTGTTAAAGTTTTGTTGGTGAATACAATTTGTAATTAATTAATTTTTTACCTGGTTCAGGTCATAAATGCTTGCTGCATATTACATAATTTTATAGTGGAGAAGCGATTAGAAAGAGACGCACAAATGTTCGTTGAGGTTGACACCGAGCTATTAACACAAGACGTAGCAAAAGAGTTTTATGATTATGTAGACGTTGTGAGCCCAATCCAAGCCACACAAGAATGGATAAATTCTAGAGACACGCTCGCTATGAATATGCTCAATGAATATCAAAATATGCATTAATTTCCTCGTGTATTATATTAGCTACTATACTATTTGGTGTTTTTTTGTGTGCTATTAAACTTTGATTGGAACTGCTGCATTACACTTTATGCTATTAATTTAAATCATGATCATTTGTTATAAAATTTTTTATAGTAAGCCTCATGTTGTTTATGCAAATTTTTTATAGTACTGTTGTCATACATTTTAACAGACATTTTGGATTAGAGCTCAGGAAAAGGGGGTGGTAGGACTGAGCAGTCCTACATGCACTGAACATCAGAAATGGATATTACCCTCTCTAATGCCTTGTTGGAGCAACATAGTTTGAGGCATAAAACTCCTAATGGTTGGAAGAGTGTTGTTTTTACAGCAGCTATGTCTGCCCTTAAAAATATTTGTGGCATCGAAACTAGCAAAGAGAAGGTAATAACTCTGCTTAAAACTTGGAACAAGTACTACATAGAAGTCAGTGCAATGCTGGACACTAGCGAATTTGGCTGGGATTGGCAATGGAACATGGTGCAGGTAGACAACGAAGAAGTATGAGTTAACTATGTGAATGTGTACTTTTTATTAATTTATTTTCTCTACGTTGATTTCATCAAATGATAAATTAATTATAATTTTACAGGCTCATCCATCTGTCAAGCATTATAAGGACAAGATTATCGTCAACTAGTCTGATTTGTTTGTGCTATGCGGAACTGATAGAGCAACTGGTAGTCACGTCGCCACCTCAACGGAGATGACAAAAGAGATAGATGCTGAGTCTATGACAGAGGAAATAACTAATACACAAGAACAGACTAGAACAGATGGAGAAGGAAGTAGCAGGAGGAGAAAATGAGCAGTAGGAGCTGATGCCATAGCTGTAGCTA
This sequence comes from Platanthera guangdongensis, assembly GCA_039583875.1. Taxonomy (NCBI): domain Eukaryota; kingdom Viridiplantae; phylum Streptophyta; class Magnoliopsida; order Asparagales; family Orchidaceae; genus Platanthera; species Platanthera guangdongensis. Next base: position 292,384,835 of record CM077153.1, read on the forward strand.
TAGAGAAATTGGCGGACTCCGTCAAAAAGACAGCGGGGAGCAAGTCTGCTAGCAATGTTGATGACATATATGTCACACTAGCTCAGATGACAGATTTACACCAGCATGATTTTCTCAAGACGATGAATATATTGTGTCATGATAATGTCAAACGTGACATATTCATGAGACTGCCTGAAGATACAAAGGGCACATGACCGCGAATGTAGTTTGATCACTAGATTTGTGTCTTTTTTATCGATGATGAACTTTTATCTTTTTTTGTATTTTTAATTATGAACAATGTTTGTGCGGTAGAACGTATTTATAATTTTGAACTTTAATTATTAACAGTACTTTAATTTGCTGTTTTTTTTAAATTTGTATAAAATTTTAAAATTTTAATTTCAGAAATTCAATTACATTATGCAGTCGAACAACTTTTACATATCAATTTCAATTATGCTCACTAAATTCCATCCTGCACCCGAATAGTAGAATTAACTTTTTGCACAAAATTAATTCCTGCAGATATTATTTTTCTCGGCTTAGTTAATTTCAAAAAATCAATACCTACATGCTGAACAGACCCCAAGTCAAAGTACGAGGAAACAATAAATGCTTATGTAGGGTGCAAAATATCAATTCTAAAGATTAGGAATACAAAGCAAAGCAGCTTTAAGTTCTCTAGGCACCAATTTATGTGCGGACGTCTTCAATGGGCGCCTCGGCGGATACCACGTCGGAGCAATTCCAGCCTTTCCTACCTCCTACGCTGCCGCCGGAGGCGGTGGCGGCTTATACATACGGCTTCCCAGCTCCCGTCCATCCACTCTACGAAGACCACTCTCCCGCCTATCTTCTCCTCCCCGTCTACCCCCACCACCGCCGACTCCGACGCCGCGGCTGCTGCGTGCTCCCGGCCCTCTCCGCCTCCTCTATCATCTCCTCCGTTTTCTTTACTCTCCTCTTCGCCTCCGCTATATTTCTCCTTTGGCCCTCAGACCCCGAGCTCAGTGTCGTACGCCTCCGCCTTGATCGTTTCAAGGTCGCGCCTCTTCCCGCCGCCTCCATTGACATTGCAATGGGGTTGGAAATCGAGATCCATAATCCCAGTTTCTTCGCAATAGATTATAATTCGATTGTTGCTTCCATTTTCTACCGCGGGGAGCGACTCTGCTCCGTGACCTCGGCGGGCGGGCGCGTTGCGGCTCGAGGAGTGTCATATGTTGACGCAGATCTGCATCTCGATGGAATTAGGGTTCTCGAACTCATGATTTATTTGATCGGCGACCTCGCTAAGGGGTCTGTACCCTTTGACACCGTCACAGAGATCCGAGGGTGGCTTCGATTCTTCTTCTTTGACGTTCCAATTAAGGTAATTGATGACACTGTAAAGCCCTGTAATCTGGTAGCATTGTTGTATAAATAATCTGGTAGCTAATATTTAGATTGTTATGGTCTGTATTAAAAGGCTTTTTCATGAGTTAATCCATCTCTCTCTTTTAGGCCTTGTAAGAGAGCTGCAGTCACGTTCACTACATCAAAATGGTATTAAAGTTAGACTCAACCTAGATGACAACATCCAGTGGATCAAATTTTTTGATCATCACTATCAAATATGTAATAGAGAAATCTAATGAAAACAATGATTTCAATTTCTAGAAAATGAAGATGAGTGCATCTTTGTCAAAAAAGGGTTTGCCTAAGGCTTTGATGGGAAATGGTCCCATAACTAGCACATACCTGGAAGTATAGGGGATGAATTAAAAAGGTTTCTGGTTAGACCGTTCTAAATTTGAGAGATGAAATCCTCTGAAATGTAGTAAATTGGAGTACCATAGCTGATTTGCAAGAGATTTTGGAGTATCTCTATATAAGTAACTTACAAAGTTTCTATCTGAAGCAATTGTTATCCGCATTGAAAGAAGTTAATTACTTCAAGATCATCTGTATGCCTACAATAAGCTTCTTTTGGATTTAGCTTATCTTGATGTTAAATGGAGAAGATGTAGCGTTGATTTGTTTGATTTTTTTCCCTAATTTTATGAACATAATGTTACCACTTACCGTATATGGAACATATCATTTTCATGATGAAGGTGAAGTTTAATCTTATCTCTAACGAGTTGAGAGAGTTGCAAGCAGAATTCCCGCGTAATCAAAAATTCAAAATCCAAATTAGGTCTTATTTGTGAGGACATGTGAAACTTGGAGAAACAATGATGAGAATATAACATCGAGATATAAAATGGTGACATTCACTATTGCTGGAAACCTAGACACAAAATTTTGAATATGTTATATTACAAGGAATTTTAAAGATAAAATGTGATGAGAAAGACATCCATCTCCAGAGCAATATTTTTTCTAACAAAAGAACGACAAATGATTTGACTTAATTATGAAAACTGCTGATTTGTTAATTACTTTTAATAAAGAGTGTATCCATCACTTTGGTTATTCTTGTCATACAATCCATCAAAAGGATTACCTCTCTCTTTTAGGTTTGTTGGCATTTAAAATGTCCTTATGGATAATGAAGATTGTTGGGGGGTAAGGGCAATTCAAATCATGGGTATGATAGGGCTAATTACTTCGAGAATGCATCTTTGAAGAATTTTTTGATTGTTTAGACTCCAATGCGAGCAAGTTCCTCACTGAAAGTGGGTTTCAGGGTTGTAATTGTTTTGACGAGTAAAATAAATGAGGAAATTTTTACTTCATAAAGGGATGCATAATGATAGGTGTTCATCAACTTCTGATGATTTGACGAGATTATAATCCCCTCATATGATTTAGTATAGAAATCAAAGAAAAAATTTCAAATAATATAGGATGGGTCATAAAATATAGTAGATACTTCCTCATGGGGTAAAGACTTATGATTTGACAGATTATGACCAATACCATATGATTTAGTATCAAAATCAAAGAAAAGATTTACATATGATTTATTATTCATTATCAATCTTCTTAATGGTTGTATGATTGTATCTGATCTTGTCAGAAATACATAACAAACAATCATGAGATTTGACTTGGTGTGCTTTAAGGAAGAAATGTATGTGTCAAAGGTATTTCAAAGATAGTTTATATATATTGTGAAGCATTGACCTAGTAACATGTTGTCGATGGTAGAGGCAACAAAGAATTTCCAGTAATAGTAAGTTTACACCATGAATAAGCTTTGAATCCTTATCTTTTTGTATGCTAAAGATGATTACCAAAGATATCCATCATGAGGTTCATGGGGCATTGTTTCACGGATGGCATAGTTCTACTTTATGATTCATCTACTTAGTTAAGTGAAACAATATTACAATTGAAATATTATTTAGAAGATACACTTTTTAATTAGTAGAAAAATGACTGCTTACATAATTTGCAATTTAGCGGTAGATATTACCACTTAGGCTCTATTTGGTTCGGCGTTTTACCGCTCCGTTTGGGGTAAACGCCGCCGGAAGGCGGGTAAACAAATGAACCTCCGGCGGCGTTTGCTCCGTTTCCAACCGCCCGCCTTGAGAAACGCCCAAAAAGCTCCGTTTGGAGAAGCCACCTCCCCCCTCCGATTCGAACCCTCCGTTTCCACCCGCCGGATCGACCCGCCACCGCCGAACCAAATGAAGCCTTATCAATCTATCTTTTTTTTGAAATGGTGCATTTGCATTAAAAAGAGAAAAATGAAAGAACTACAATGCTAAGCAAAGGGAATAATACCGTTCAGGTCTTCTTTGATTATGTCAAGGAATTTCAGATGATAGCTACCTACATCAGTCCATACAAAGGAGGAAGTTAGCGCAAATTTAGAACAAAAGCCCATGGCCCTGTTCGCCGCATGCCTAACGTGATGGAAAGTCGCCTGATGGAAGCCCTGGAGGATTTCAAGGTCTGGTGCATCGCTCGCATTCCAAGTCCGCCTTCCGCCGTCCGAATATCAATCTATCTTATTAGAAGATAAAAAGATACCTGTGTAATAGACTTAATTACCTTCAATTTATTATTCAAAAAAGTGTCGATGTATATAATATAATCATTGGAGTTGAGACTGAGTGGTTAAAATGAAAAAATGTTAGAAGAGTACCATGTGATTAAAGGATACCTTGTAAACTCAGATGTAAGTTTTATAAAATCTTATAAAGCCTATGCTGTTATATAAATATAGTTTTGGGCAATAAATAATGCATTGATATCCAAGTTAAGTGTGATAGAAATCAAAATTCTAAGATGGATGTGTGGCTAAACTAGAAAATATTGACTAAGTATTGATTATGTTGAAATAAGTTGTATAAAGGGCCTGGCCCATTGGAGGGCCCATTTTCGTTTAGTGCTTAGTCCCGCATCTTCGGATGAAGTTGAGTATTCACTCTTTCTCCCTATATGTGTGTATACTTTTGTTGTATGGAGCACTTAATATAAGGAAATAATAAAATATTCTATTTTTTCTTCCATTTATATGCTCAATTGGGCCCTTTCTCTCGTGTCTTGGTTTCATCCTTTGTTTGGGCTGTCTGTGGACTCTCCCTGTGTAACCGTGCAACGCTCGAGGTCACCGCGCGGCTCTCTCGCCCGTTTGGCAAGATTTCTGAACCCCCACTTCTTTTATAGGCTTGTCTTGACGCTCTCGCTGTCTGCCTCCTTTGCGTCATGACTGCAGTGCCCTCCCCCTTCTCTGCATCGTGTTCGCAGCTCCCGCCCCCTGTGATTTCTTCCCCAGGCCGCAACAGCCCGCCAAGCCGCAGAGCCTTTCTCGTGTCCACCTCATTGCGGTTGTCTTTCCAAGTCCACAAAACCCACTACTCAGCCACAATGTTTGCCTCCTCACGGCTTCTTCCTCAGGCCGTCGTTCCCTCAGTTCCTGCTTCCTGCCATTCCCGCAGTTTCTTCCTTCAATACCCGCAGTTCCATTACCCAGTTTCTTCCTCCCAGTGCCCGCTTCTCCCATTGCTCGTAGTTTCTTCCTTCAGTACCCGCATTTAGGTCTGTTCACAAATAGTATAGTTTGTGAATAATTCGAGATTCGATTAAAATTCGCATTTTTCGAATTCAAATCCGATTTTGGATTCAAATAGTTTTGGACTCCGAATCCGAATAATTTTATTCCTGTTCGAAAGATTCACAAATAGTATAATATATAGTTGTATAAAATTTATATACAACAACACTCAAGCCTTTATTTCGGCTATATGGATCCTTTGTCGCCATTGTGCCCTATCTTTAGTCATAATCTCACTAATGCCTGAGTAAGTCATGTCTTTCCTTATAGTTAAATAAAAAATCTTTATATATAATTAAATATTATATGTAATTATATTTGGACATTGTATGTAATTAAACATTAGAAAATTTGAATTCGAATTCGAATCCATGTTCGAATCCAAATTCAAATCCAACATTTCATCACGAATTCGAATCCGACACCTAATATTCGAACGTATCTGAATCTCTGCATTCTATGTCAAATTTGGATTTGATTGACGAGATATTCGATTCTATTCTATTTGTAAACATCCCTACTCGTAGTGCTATTGCCCCGTTTATTCATGCCAGTGCCCGCAATGCCCGCAGTTTCTTCAGTACCCGCAGTGCCATTGCCCGATTTCTTCTTGCTAGTGCCCGCTTCCTGCAATCTCTGTGCCTCCAACCGCGCCCGCTCCGTCGCGATCGCCTCCATCCGCGCTGCCTCAGCCGCGACCGCGCAGTCCGCCGTGTCTTTGCTGAGCCGCAATTCCTCTGCCACAACGGTTGCTCTTCCTTTCGATTGTCATGGGCATGTCTACGAACTCTTCTTCTTCGCTTCCAGCTTTTGCTCCGACTCCCCAACCTGAGATACGTAACGAACCGCGGATTACTACTCTTTCTTTCAATGTGAAGATGAATTTAGTGGAACAGGTACATTCGGTGCGCCGCATCCTTTAGACAATAGACCTACTTCATCATGTTACCCGTGTTTCTCCCACTGACCCTACGAAGCAGTGACTCCGTGATGATGGTCGTGTTCATTCTTGGCTCCTCAATTCTATGGAGTCTGGGCCATACAGTATGACCATATACTACGAGACTATCAAATTCATGTGGGACGAGCTTCACTCTCTTTACTGGGGGCAGGACAGTCTCCAACATCTTTACGATATCTTTGTTGGGCTTCAAGAGGTTGACCCTGGTGTGATCATTGACTTGACCTCCTTTGTGGCCACGACTAAGACCCTAGTTGAGGCCTAACTTCAGCACCAACCCCCTCCGTGGATATTTCCTTTCAAAACGCGCAAAAGGTGGATGTTGGGATTGCTTACATGATGACCCGCCTATCTCCTCATCTTCACAGCGTCTGGGTAACCATCCTCCCCTCCCCTACTGTTCTGTCTCTCTCTGATGCGTGCTCTATGATTCTTAAAGTCACCCTGCCTCCTGATGTTGTGCTACCCCCCTTGCTCTTCTGCACCACTTTCCGGCCATGCACCCTCCTTCTGGGTCTTGGGGTGGTCGTCTTGGTTCTCGTGGAGGCGGACGTGATGGTCGCACTAGCTCCTCTCGACCAAATCATTGACTTGATACTTTTTGTGGCCGCCCCAATCATACTTAGCCCACCTGCTTCAAGAAACTTGGGCTCCTACCGATGCCACAAACTGTGCCTCATGTCTCTCCAATGGTGGATATTCCTTCCACTTCCTACTCTGACATTGACTCCATGCGAGAGGAACTCCAATAGCTCTGAGGGATGTTTACTCGGGCCCCTGACTCAATCGCCTCTACCTCCTTCGCAAGTATCTCCTATTTTTCCCGCAATCCGGCGTGGCTCATGGACTTTTGAGCTACACACCACATCCCCCCCCCCCAAAACCTTCTCGGTATTCAGATGCCCCATCTCCCAAGTTGTTCATGGTGGCTAATGGTGATACCACCCCTGACCGTGGCTCTGTCGATGTGCCTCTTACTCCTCTTTCTCTCTGCTCCGTCCTTCAGGTTCCTGTCTCTCAGGTTAATGTCATTTCTGTCAGTCGTTTAACTCAGGATCATGATTGTTTAATCACTCTTTCTTCTCCTTCTTTTGTGATACAGGATCGACAGACTCATAATATCATTGGTAGTGGCCATCTTTCCCATGGGTTGTATACTATAGATTTACCCTCGATTCTCTCCTCCCATCACTTCCACTGATTTGCACCAGTGTCGCAAGCGATCCAAGCGATCCTCTCCCTATCCTCAAGTGCTCTCTCCCCGATTTCCCTTTTTCTGATTTTCAATGTGGATCTCGTATTTACGGGAAACATCATAGTTCTAATTTCTCTTCACATTGTACTCAGGACATTGCTATTTTTGATTTAGTACATTCTGATATTTGAGGCCCCTATAAAACAGCTAGTGTCTACGGTGCTCGTTATTTTGTTACTTTTGTTGATGATCATTTTCGAATGTAGTTATATACAATACATGATCGCTCTGAGTTACTATGAATCTTCCGCTCTTTTTTCGTCGAGACTAAGTCCCAGTTCTCGCGGTCCCTTAAAATTCTTCACTCCGAAAATGCACGCGTATATACAAGTTGCAGCTTCCAGGACACGTGTGCTACCCTGTGCATTCTTTATCAAACCCGCTATCCCTATACACCACCACATAATGGAGTGACCAAACGCCAAATCGTCACCTACTCTAGGTTGCCAGGTCCCTCATGTTCCAAATGCAGGCTCTCAACTCCTATTGATATTTCACAGTCTCCACTGCCTCTTACCTCATTAACCGCATGCCCTCCTTTGCCCTAAACTTTACAACCATTTTCCATCCTCTTTCCCTCCACCTCCCCCTTTTCCTTGATGCCTCGCATCTTCGGTTGTGTTTCCTATGCCCACTATCTTGGCCCTGTCGTGGACAAGTTGACTCCTCATGCTGCTACATGTATCTTTGTTGGCTATTATCTCATTCAGAAGGGATACGTATGCTACTCTCCTAATCAAAAACTTGTCACCTTAGCTGCTATCACCTTTAATGAACATCATCCTTTCCACCAATCTGACACCTCCTTGCCTTCCACTCCCAACCTTTCACGTCCTCATGTTCCTACCACCACCGAACCTCCTCCTCTTCTTCCCACTCCTCCAGTTGCGTCTCTCCCTCGCTATCTCCTCCTCTCCATGTCTATACACGACGACTTCCTTGGTTTACTTGCCTCACGAGAGCCGCCCTTACATGTCGATACTTCGTCATATGTTGACTTGACATCGACATCTACCGCTTACCCAATTTCAAATTATGTCTCATTGCATCGCTTATCTCTGACGCTTTACAGGTTTGCAACCTATTTGTCCTCTATTTCCACCCCTTTTTCTTTGCAGGAAACTTTTCAACATCCAAGATGGTGGGACTCCATGATGGGAAAATGAACGCATTTTGGGCTAATCACGCATGAGTACTTGTTTCTATTCCTTCTGGCCAGACTCTTGTTGGTTGTAAGGGGGTGTTCACTGTGAAGCATGACCCTAATGAGACGGTTGAACGTCTGAAAGCTCGCCTGGTGGCTCGTGGATTTACTCAGCAACACGACCTCGATTATAACGAGACATTCTCAACCCCTGCGAAGTTGAATACTGCTCATTTCTTGATCTCCTTGATTGTTCATCGACATTGATCGTTGCATCAAGTGGACATCAAAAATGTTTTTCTGAATGGAGACCCCTGCTGACACTATCTACATGCAACAACGTCCTGGTTATGAGATTACGTGGGTGTATCTTGTTTATCATCTTAAAAATCTCGCTATGATCTCAAATAGTCTCCACAGGGTCTGGTTTAATAAGTTCAATCGGGTCCTTCACGATGTTGGCTTCACTCGATGCTTGACTGCTTCTCTCCATTCACTCGCCACTGCTCCACATGCACAGTGATACTTTTGGTGTATGTCGATGATATCCTCATCACAGACGATGATCTCGACAATATAATGATGGCGAAGAAGCATCTGACATCCAATTTTCAGACTAAGGATTTGGGCCCTCTCCGATACTTTCTTGGCATTGAGGTGGCCCGTCGGCCCGATGGTCTCATTTTGTCTCAACAGAAGTGCTGTCTCGATCTTCTTCATGGCGTTGGATATTCTGGAATCTGGATGCAAGTCCGTTGATACATCAATGGATGCCAACCATAAGTTCTACAACCATGTTTCAGACTCTGATCTGCTCGTCTTTAACCCGATGTACTCTAGTTTATCTTACAGTTACAGACCTGATATATTCTTTGTTGTTGGGGTGGTTAGTCATTTCATGCATACTCCACGGATCTCCCATCTTCAGGAGGTTGAGCGTATTTTTTGGTACCTAAAGAGTGCTCCAGGAAATGGGCTTGTGTATAATCTCTATCGTTCCTTATCTCTTGTTATTTATTTTGATGCTGACTCTCTTGATGATCGCCGATCCACGAGTTGATACTGCACATAATTTGGTGGACATCTTGTCACTTGGCGGAGCAAGAAGCAAACTATGGTTGCACGTTCATCTGTAGAAGCTAAGTACCGATCAATGAGTTCCGTCGTTTCTGAACTTACATGGTTGAAGAGCCTTTTGAGTTATCTAGGTGTGAAACTACCCTTTCCGGCCATTCTATTTTGTGACAGCCAAACGACCTTTCATATTGCCAAGAATTTCGTGTTTCATGAACGCACTAAACATATCAAGGTCGATTGTCATTTTGTTTGGGAAAATTTTTATCTTAAGAACGTGAACTTATGACATGTGCTTGTTGTTGGACATGTTGTTGACATCCTCACAAAGGCCTTACCTCCACCACTATATCATCAGTTTCTATCCAAGTTTGGCTTTTACGATTTGTACGCTCCAACTTGCGGGAAGTGTCAAAAAAAATTGTATAAAGGGCTTGACCCATTGGAGGGCTCATTTCCGTTTAGTGTTTAGTCTCACATCTTAGTATGAAATTGATCCTTCACTCTTTCTCCCTATATATATATTTGTATACTCTTGTTGCATGGTGCACTTGATATTAGGAAATAATAAAATATTCTATTTTCCCTTTCATTTCTGTGTTTCTACATATTATTTTAAAGAAACAGTAAGAGGGACTCTTGGATATCCATCAAAGATAATGAAAAACTGACCGGTGATTTTTGTGATAGTCCGAGTGCTCTTCACTTGGGTAGTATCATATGCATCACAAGAGAACCTGACATATTGATGTTTAGGGTTCAACAATATTTGTCACAGTGAGAGTGCTCTTTACTTACATGACTTAAAACTTGCACCCTGATAGTTGAGGCTATTTTTTGTGACAATTATAGTGCTCTTAGTTAGTATCAAGTGTATCATGAGAGAACATAACATATTGATGTTCAACACCATTTCTTAAATAAGATTTAAAGATTGTGAAATTTTAATTTAGAAAGATCAGCAAAGTATAATTTTATTTCTATTCTTAAGTTCCAACAATGCATGGATTTGATTGGTTTGTGCAATTGCAAATGCCAAGTCCGGATTATAGTGAAGAAAAGACAATGGCTGATAAAGATCATTGTCTTTGTTATCCCCTTAAGTTCTGAGCTTAGGAGGTATTTGATGTAAGTAGGATTTTCTAGAATTTATATCAAAAACAATTTTATACGTACATACTTACCTTAATTGGCAAATTAGTATGATTGCTAAGTGTTGAAAGGAGAGATTTTTATTAATTGATTAGAAGATAAGGCACTCCACAATATTTAGGAGTGACATTAATATAAGCATAACATAAAGCCTAACACTTCCCCTTAAGTTGGGCTTGTGATATCTGTCACACCCAACTTGGACATAATGTTACCAAAACACCTATGAGACAACTTTTGTGAGCACATCTGCCAGCTGTTGATCCAAGGGACCAAACGGGGTGCTAATAACTCCGCTCACTATGTTTACCTTGATGAAATGACGATCGACTTCAACACGCTTAGTGCGGTCATGTTGAACATGATTATGAACAATGCTAATAGTGGTCTTGTTATCACAGTATATCCGTATGGGGCCATTGCTTCGAATCCCAAGCTCAAGCAAAAGGGATCGAATCCACATTCCTTCACATAGTCCTTGGTCCATAGCCCTAAATTCCGCTTCAGTACTGGATCTAACTACAACATGCTTTTTTTTGCTTCTCCAAGTCACCAGATTTCCTCTAACTAAGGTACAATACCCGGACGTGGATCTACGATCATCAACTGACCCTGCCCAATCAACATCTGTGAAAACTTCAATGGATAATTCTTTAGTCTGGGAGAACAAGATTCCAAGTCCCGGTGAAGTTTTGATATATCTGAGAATCCGATGTGCAACATCCAAGTGGTGAGATTTGGGAGAGTGCATGTACTGGCTGATAAATCCAACAATATAGGAGATATCCGAGCGAGTATGAGATAGGTAGATGAGTCTCCCCACAAACTATTGATATCTGTGACAGGTTCTCCACCATCCCTTCTCAATCTATGGTTTGGTTCAATGGGGGTGTCAACAGGTCCGCTCCCACTCATCCTCGTAGTCTCCAGCAGGTCGAGGATGTACGTCCTCTGTGAGATAAAGATACCGTGTTTAGATCTGGAAACCTCAATGCCAAGGAAGTACTTTAGGTTCCCAAGATCCTTTAACTCAAATTCACTGGCCAATCTCGTCTTCAGGTTTTGATTTCTTCCATGTCATCCCCAGTTATGACGATGTCGTCCACTTAGACTATCAATACCGTCAATTTCCCTTGTTTGTGCTTTACAAATAGAGTATGATCAGCATTACTCTGAGTATACTCAAATTCCATCGTTGCCCGTTGGAACCTCCCAAACCAAACCCTTGGGGATTATTTTAGGCCGTATAGAGTCTTCTTCAATCTGCATATCTTTTCTGCAGATCCCTCAGAGGTGAAACCAGGGGGTAGAGCCATGTAAACTTCCTCTGCCAAATCTCCATGGAGAAAGACGTTCTTCACATCCAACTGATTGAGACTCCACCCATTACAAACAACACATGAGAGCAGAATCCGGATATAGTTCATCTTTGCTACAAGGGCAATGATTTCTTGATAATCAATCCCGACCTTTTGGGTGTATCCTCTAGCCACTAACCTAGCCTTGTACCGGTCCACAAGGCCATGAGTGTTTTATTTCATCGAAAAAATCCACTTGCATCCAACCACGGTCTTGCCTTGAGGGAGATCAACAAGGTCCCATGTGTAATTCTTCTCAAGGGCAATCATCTCTTCCCGCATAGCATCCTTCCACTTTTGATGTCCCAGAGCTTCCTGCCACGAGGAGGGTATGGAGATGGAGGACAGAGAAGTGACAAAGGCTTTATGCCGGGAGGACAATGAGTCATAAGACACATAATGAGATAAGGGATGTAGGGTGGAAGCACGGTTACCTTGAGGACCAGTAGACAGTTCAGGTGTGGCTTCAGGTATAGTGTGCAGGAGCTGACGAGGAAGTGGCCACCTCTCACGCCCTCCGTCACCATTTCTACTTCTTCCACTTCCTCCCGAGGCCTTCTTTACCATCGCCACATTGGAGACCCAGCCTCGGTATTAGATCTCCGATATAATACCTGCCTTAAACAGTTTCTCTACCTCCTCTCTGATAGGCTTGGCCAATTTAGTGGCCACCTCTCTCTGCTTCTGCCTTATGGGCTTGACCTCCGGGTTGAGGTTGAGGCGATGACAGATCACATGAACATCAACTCCTGACATATCAGTGGCGCTCCAAGCGAAGATGTCTACGCTCCCCTGTAAGCACACCACCAACTCCACCTTCTCGTCGGCCTTCAGAGCCCCTCCTATCTTCAGCATCCCAGGCCTCTCGCCCTCCGTCACCATTTCTACTTCTTCCACCGTCTGTGCCCCTTCGCCGGCAAGCATAAACTTGCAAAGGAGTAGGATGAGGAGGCAAAGGCGACAACAGAACCACTGGCGACTGCGGGGCCACCGGTGGGATAATATGAGGTGAGACGGTAGGCTGATATGGAGGAGATATGGGTAGAGCAATAACGAGGGAGCTCACTTCCATGATACCAGTCTCCCCCTGAAGGGAGCTCCCATAATAGGGCTCGAATTCATGAAAAGTGACATCTATCAATCTATGGTGACAAAAGTCTTTCGGGTCACGGGATGAAAACAGTTATACTCCTTTTGAGTGTTTGAGTAGCCAATGAATACACAACGAAGCGCCCGGGGATCAAGCTTGGAGGTGTGATGCACATGAACAAAACACACACATCTAAAGATACGATGAGTGAGCTCACTAGGTGTGAGTCTTTCTAACAGTGTCTTGTGGTTTAGGAGATGAGTTGGCAACCATTAAAATGAGATGCGTAGCCATGAGGACCGCGTCGCCCCAGTAGTATTTGGGTAGGTGCATTTAAAGTAATAAATAACGAGCCACCTCTAGGAGGTGTTAATTCTTGCAATCGGCGACCCCATTTCGGGCAGGAGTGTACACACGAAGTTTGGTGGATGATACCCAAGTCACACATGTAGCGTTCAAAGTGAGTATCAGTGTTTTCACGGCTATTGTAATTTCACAATATTTTCACGGTGACATTGAATTGAGTGGTGACCATCGTATGGAAATGCTGAAATAAAGAAAACACAAAAGATTTGTTTTTCATGAGATAAAGTCACATGCACCTAGAAAAACTGTCAATAAAACTGACAAATCATTTGTACCCAAAAATAGAAGCAACTGGGCTAGGGCTCCAAACATCAAAATGAATAATTTCAAAAGGTGTCACATAAGGAGGGGATATCCGAGGAAGAGAGACCCGCTTGTGCTTACCCAGTTCGCATGCATCACAACTAAAAGTATTAAGAACAGAGGTCGACATAGCAGGAATTAAGATTTTCATAAAAAAGATAGATGGATGTCCAAGGCGGTAGTGCCAGAAATCCCAAGAAGAAAACGAAGCCACATGAAGAGCCCGCGGAGGAGGAGCCGAGCTAGAGGGGTCAAACAGATACAGTCCATCACACAGTTTACCAGAGCCAATCACCTTCCCCGTCGTCAGATCCTGAGAAACACAAGAAGAAGGAAAAAATTTACTGAGCAATGCATAAAGTTAGTTAATTGACTGATAGAAAAGAGATTTCAAGTAAATTTAGAAACATGAAGAACGAACTAGAGAGTGAGGGAAGAAAAATCTTATAATAGGGCTCCGATTGAGACCATTCGATAGAGGCAATGCTTTCTTGCATAGAATGAGAAGCCGCGACATGACCATGGATTTTTCAGACTCCCATTGAGACCATTCAATACTGCGACTTTTGAGAGCAAGAGTGATAGACCAAGCCCACGAGGGATAATTGGTGGCATCTAGCTTCATGGTGGTAATTTGAGGAGTTCTGTGGTCATGGAGGACGCGTTTGGTTCCCAATGCCGACATCGGTGAGGATTCAACGCACACCCCAGAGGACAAATTTGAAGATTCAACACTCCCGTTCATAGCAACCCGAGGATAGAAACCGTGGGAAGAAGAACAAAAAAGAAGAAAGGGGCCAAGCCCTAAAAACTTCTCATAGAAGGAGAAGTGCTCTGTTGATCCTGGCAAGGAATCCGAGGAAGGGAGAGAAGAACGGGGTTGTCACCCCCTCACACAGAAGAAATGGACGCCAGAAATCCCGAAAACAACCTCACGAGCACATCCCCCACAGGATCCGACGTCTAGAAAACCGTCGGGCTGAGCGAAGTTGAAGGGCAAAGAGGGGGTGGGGCAGGACGACACTGCTGTGCGAGTGTGCGAGGGGGGCCACGCGGCTATGCGAGCGAAGGACGGGGTCGAGGCGGCAGAACGAGCGAAGGAGACGTGGTTGTGCGAGTGAAGGAGGTGCTTAGGGTTTCGCTCTATCTGATACCATGTTGAAAGGAGAGATGTTCATTAATTTATTAGAAGGCACTCCCCAAAATATAAGAGTGACATTAATACAAGCTTAACATAAAGCCTAGCACTAAGAATTTTTTTTGTTTATAATTCTTATGTCTTTTCGTCGTATTCCTTTTTAGTCTGATTCGTTTGAAGATTTTATTTGAGGTTTGTGACGGATGTTATGTTAAAACAAAGATGAGGGGTAATTTTGCAAACATCTATATGTACTGAACTAGAAGCAAATTAATAGCAGATTGCACTAGATAACATTCTTTTGCTCTTTGATTCTTGGAGATTTGGTTTCTTTTGGCTTTCATTTCAGACAACTACTATATATTTTGATGAGATCTTCCGTCTCCTTTCTGAGTTTCTTAAAGTGGATCCAAAATCCTTTTAATATTATCTCCTGTATTCCACACATTTGATAGCGATATTGTAGGTGCTTCCTCACCCTATGGATGTAGATCTTAATGGAGCCATGTAAATCTTGGTGCTTATGTTCTGTTGTATGTGCTCGTGGCATTGGATTATATTCTCATACCCTATCAGTCCATTTAGCGATCTCCTTAAGAGTTTTGGGCATTTCTGCTATAACGTAGGTAATATTGAACAAAATATCCTCGAAGTACACTGATTTTATTTACTTTTGGGCGTAATATGGCATCTGACTAAGTCCAAAGAAAATCAATTTCAAATAGGCCAGACCCAAGGAATTGAACTAATCCTCAAATGGGCTGAGCCAAACAAAATTTGAAGCCTTTGGAGGCAGTTATTTATTATGGTCAGCTGTAGTTTTTTATATTTAAGGTAGTTTGAATAAAAATAATGATAAAGCATATTTATCCTGTTTAGGTTTTATTTTATTACTAGTTTGGGTAAGATTAGAGTCTTAAGTTTATCATGTAGTAACACCATTTCTATGAACATGGGAGCTATGACTTGTAATTAGACAATTCATCTTTAATTAGAATTGAATTTCTTTTTAAGGCTTTCTCCCTTTATGGGTGCTGAGGTTACACGCTTATTGTGTGCTCTGACAATTCCAATCATATTTGAGGATTGACAATAACCATTTTAGGATTCTCTCATTTTATCGTTTTAATTTAATTTCCTTTATTTACCTTCCATACTACAATTTAGTATCAGATCAAATTTCCTGAAATTATACTCTTCTACCATTAAATTCATCTCTCCATATAATTTGTTTTTCTTCTATGCTTAATTACTGAGTTAAAACCCCAAATCCTGAAATAACACGTCATATATCCTGCAATCTCCCATATCCCATACTTCAAAATCCCACCTATCCCATGTTCCAAAATTCAGCATATCCTGAAATCTCTAAGACCTTGTACGTGCCAATTGTAATGTGGTTGTAAGCCCACATGAGGTGGCCGGAGGTAACGAAGGTGGTGGGGATGTTAGAGATGCAAGGGAAGCTGTCTGAAGGGATCCGAGCTCAATTGTCGGGATGTGACGAGGGAGCCGGGCTCAACCTCTTGAGATGCGATAAGTGTGCCGAGCTCAACCTCGTGGTGCCCTAGATGAGATATCGGTTATTAGAGGGAGAGGGAGAGAGGGATGAGGGGAAACAAAGTAGAGAACATAAAGTACTTCCTGCTTACCCAGTCCATCACGCAAGGGTCTTTGAATAGATGATACATGACGACACTTTGTGATCAGGTTCGCATACTCGGGCCGAATATAAACTACCCGAACACAAAATAAATAATATGACAAGCCTAGAGACCTACCCTACCATTAATTAAACGGCATACAAAAATAACAGCTCCCATAGGACCTTAGCAAACCTTATCACTCATATTGTTCAACCTATAACTCACAATCACCGTTGAAGCGCCCT
Organism: Platanthera guangdongensis; assembly: GCA_039583875.1. Lineage (NCBI taxonomy): Eukaryota > Viridiplantae > Streptophyta > Magnoliopsida > Asparagales > Orchidaceae > Platanthera > Platanthera guangdongensis. The sequence continues at coordinate 292,401,545 of CM077153.1, forward strand.
CATCCAATCCCCACAAAAGTACTCTTTTATTTTCTACTGCGTAAATTAATCCATTAGATACCGTCTCACAGCCGCTAGCCACCACAAACTTCACCTCTACCTTAGATCCCTTTCCAGGTATGTTCAGGACAGCACGCCGGACTGCCCTGTTGCTTGTCCCTATTGCTTGTCATTGTTGCTTGTCCCTATTGTTTGTCATTGTTGCTTGTCCCTATTGTTTGTCATTGTTGCTTGTCCCAATTGCTTGTCATTGTTGCTTGTCCCTATTGCTTGTCATTGTTGCTTGTACCTATTGCTTGTCATTGTGGCTTGCTATGCTTGATGCGTTGCTTGCGCTGCAGCTAGTTCTGCCCAGGCAAATTTCTTCAATCACCTACATCTGAGATCTGCTCATGCATATGCCTACTTGGGCTCGGCTATCCTTGTGTGCTCGCGAAGTCTGCGAGCTCAATCAGAACATCTTATTACTGTTATCTTTAATGTATAATTGCCGACTATACATCTCCATATCCGGGCAACTTATCTTTTACCGGTCCCCTGTCAGTTATATTATTATTATTATATGTATATGTTGAGCCGAGTCATGGTATGGAGTCATTGTATCGAGTCATTGTATCGAGTCACTGTATCGAGTCATTTTGTCGAGTCGTGTTGTATTGAGTCATAGTCATCACTATTAGAGTCGTCGTAGCGTTAAGTGTTTTTAATTTTAGATGTATATTGGGTATTTACGGTTATACCATCGGAGCCTATATATATAGGGCCTTTGGGGTCATGTAAGATTATGCAAGAATTAAATCAAAGTTCTATTTTTCTCTCAAGCTTCTTTCTCTCTCTTTAAGCCCTCTCCTCCTCTAGGGTGTTCCTCTGTTTCTCCCCCAAACTTCGTCTTCTCTTATTTCCACCATTTCTAGGATTAACACCATTTGTATCCTCATCTCCACTGCTCTCCAACTAACGCCCAAAATAATCACATAACAACTTGGTATCAAAGGATCTTTCCTCTCCTCCGGTCCATCGGTCCCATCGACCGCCCCCACCAACTCTTTCCTCCCATTTCGGCCAAGAGTCCACCTTAGTTGAGCCCATTTCTCCCTCTTCATCCAATCCCTCTCCGCACCCAGCCTTCGTCCACTCCTGCAACCCCTTCCTGACTCCACTCCACTCACCGTCAAACGCCTTTGTACCTTCCAGTCGACTGGAACTTCACCCCCACCCTCCACTTGATCCCACGCCATTGCAACTCCCACAACCAACGATATATTCAACTCCACCAGCCGAGCTCTGCTCTACTTCTCTCTCCTGAAGGCTTGTACTCCCTGCGTTCTCTTACGACGAGAAATCACACGACTCTCTCGATGCACTCTCGTGTCTTGTCCTTCACGGCCGCGGCAGCCCTTGTAGGACCGCAAGACCCACATCATAACTCTCATGAAGATACTCAGGGAATTTGATAGCCCAAATAGCATGACTGACCACTCATATAGACCGTCCTTGGTCTTGAATGTAGTCTTCTACTCTTCCCCTTCTCAAAATCATATTTGGTGACACCCACTACGAAGGTCGATCTTCGAAAAGCTTTGGGCGCCCTCCACCATATCTGATAAGTCATCGAGCCGAGCGATAGAAAAGTCATATTTCACTGTAATCTTGTAGATTGCTCGTCTATCTGTATACATGCACCAGTTTTCGTCCTTCTTGGGAGTAAGAAGGGAGGAGACCGTGCATGGACTCAAATTATCGCGAATGAAGTACTTCTGGAGAAGCTTATAGACTTGCCTCTTGAGCTCAACATGCTCATTGGGCATCAAGGTTCATACTATAGTCGGGGTTAATTTGGTAGCGAAGCTCCCCAACTCGGTCGATTGCATGTGGATGTAACGCTGGAGTGGTAGTTCATCGAGGAGCCTGTCAGACATAGTATCAACAAACTCATCCAGAATGTGACGAATGTCCGGGTGAGGCTCAAGGGCATCAGTGGGGCACTCAAAAGCCATGATGTCCATCACTATATAGACAATATCCACATGAGCACTATCCCTCAAAAATTCGCCTAGTCTCAAGATGTGTTGGGGTCTCGAAGGGCTCGTACTAATTGAGGGATCAATCCGACCCTTGGATTTCTTCTTGGGTTTGGGAGGGGACATTGTGATCTTTTGAACCTTATCATAAACGAGACATGTTCGATTGACCAAAACAAGTGGCGTCACGATCATATTGATAGTATCCCAAGCAACACTTGGGCGACGTCCATAGGTATGACATCACACCACACTCGATACTCAAATGTAGCAAGACTGCTCGAAACAAGGCATTGCGTAACTTAGATCGCAGTCTTGTGGACCCAGATGATACAGTAGGGATGGGGGCGAGGCTCAGCCTTCACCTGCATATGCTCAAGACCCTTTCAGGCCACCATATTCACGCAGCTCCCACCATCTATAACCATTTTGCAATGACCGCTTGCACTAGGGAAATAAATATAGAAGATAGTCGTACGACGCCAGTCTTGTCGGCACACGGGGTATGCAGGAGCCGTCTAACTACTCCCATCTCCAGTGACGTCTCAGCATCACTCGCCCAACCATCCTCTACAGTAGTTGCAATCTCCTTGTCTATATCCTTAACCTCAGATCAATAGGTGGAGGTACTGCTCATACTCCAAAGCTAACTGGAAAATCTTCTCAAACGTCTTAAAATTAATTAAGAGAATTGTTATTGGTACCCCATAAATGGATATCTGTACCTGATGCAACCCGCGACACATCTTTATTTTTAATTGATGCAACCCGCAACGCATCTTTATTTTTATTTGTACATGTTATATTTGTGTAGCGCATGACACAATGAATTTGGTTTTATTTTATTGTGTTGAGTTGTACACACATGTTATGAGCGCTTGAGTGTATTTTGTATCGCACAATTTTTGTTTGACTCATTGGTGTGACCGACCAACGGGTCCCTAAATGCATAGGTTCAATAATTTAGGAGATAGATTAGTTTAGGACAAGCTTAGGTATTTAACTATTTTTATTTAATATTTCAGTTACAAAATCAAAGGAGACCTTTTGAGGCACCTGTTAGGCGTTGTGAGAGTCTAGTCACTAGACATGTTAGATGAGGGAGGGGTAGACCAATAAAACTTGGAATGAAACTATAAAGAAAGACATGTACTTAGGCGTTAGTGAGATTATGACAAAAGATAGGGCACAATAGCGACAAAGGATCCATATAGCCGACCCCACTATAGTGGGATAAAGGCTTGAGTGTTGTTGTTATTTCAGTTACAAAATTAGCCCTCCTTGAGTGGCCCATTTAATTTATCTTCCTTTTACCCTCTTGAATGAGCCCAACCAGCCCACTCCCAAAAATATGCCAATAACACGTGTTAATCCTAAATTTTGGTTATAAAAGAAGGGTGTTGTTACTAGCAAATCCTATTTGATTTCTAGCAAACCATTACTTTTAGCAAACTCTCATTTTTCAAAATGGCTATTTGAAAACCATTTTGTTACTAGCAAACCAACATAAAAATTTTAAAAATTTTAAATTTGTTTAAATCATTCATTCTAAAATTAACAAACGAGCGTTAACCATTTAAATTTAGCTTACTGATATGACACCATCCTCTATCATATGATTATTTGAATTTCGTTTAGCCGAGTACGTAGCGGCTTGGCTGTACAACTGATACAAGGATCTTCAGTAAGAAAACAAACTCCGCTTTTAATTTTTCATAAATTGATATGATTAAAGAAGAACAATAAAAAACAACATCTACCCAAAAATACTCGAGATGCAAGTAAAGCTAGTAAACGATAGCATGGAGGAGAAGGATTTACTATAATGTGAATCATTTATTCTGTGTTAATTGGTTAACGATCTCAAACAAAAAATTAAGCATGTTATCTTACAGCCTAGGAATAATGTTTCCAGCATGCTGAACAAGCTCGTACTGAGCAGCATAGGAGAAATAACTCATAAGTGGAGTATAAATCCCTACAACCACGTATTGGGACACCTTCTTCCCCACAAAAGGGGCAAAAAACACATAGTAAGCAAAGCCTAGAGCCAAGAAAACGGCACAGGCGTAGGAAGATGTCGCTGACTTTCCCGGAACAAGAGAGAAGGATTTCGCCGTCTACCCGGAAAGATGTCGCCGATTCGCCCAGAACAGGAGATGAAGATGCTGCCGGAATTGAGCACAGGCGTAGGAAGATGTCGCCGACTCGCCAGGGGAGGAAGCAGCGAATCGCAAAATTAGGGTGGGGAGGCGGCTCGCGAACTGCGGTGTGGGGGATTATGTTAGGTTTGCTAATAGTATAAATGAGCCAAGAAATAAAATGAAAAAAAGTTAGACTTTTACAGTTTTTTGGGTTTGCTAGAAACCAAATAGGGTTTGCTAGTAACATCATCCTAAAAGAAAACTCTCCCTGTTATGAGCTGGCTGGAATAGCATCGAATGAACCAAGTTAGGTTTTGTTCGATTCCTCCCAACTCCGCTCTCTGCCAAGCCCCGACGTCACATACCCTTCGCTCGCCAGTCACGCCGACGGTGCCAGAACCTCACCAATCTCCCGTCGACCACTCCTGTAGCCTCTGGCGGCTTCTCCAGCCCCGTTCCCGGCAGATCCAGTGCCCCCTGGCGAGTTTTTCTCTTCCAGGCAACTCCGCTCGTCATTCCCTTGTTCTCCAGTGGAGCCGCAACATCTAGTGAAGCAAGCTTCCAGTGGTTCTTTCCATCCAGCCGAGTGTCTTTGTTGTCCAGTGGTCCGATCCCACCCCTCCAGTCAGCTTCCTCCAGCCCAGTCCCCACTGGCCCGAGGGCCAGTCAACCACTGCCTCTTGAACTAGGGTATACCTCTTGATTTCCTCGCCCACAAACCTTCGTTATTTTTATGCTCAGATTTTAAATGACCAGTTAATTATTTAGAGCTTGCCCACCTAATCTCATTTTCTAATTACCCTTTATTTCCCATTGTCTTGTATGCCCGCCACCGTATTACTGTGCCTGTGGAATTATGATTTGTAACGTTCTTACGTTCATGTGATAGCCTTGCGTTCACGAGCGACACTTAGGTCGTTTTATCCGTTAGAAATAGCCCGCGAAGTTCTCTTGCGCCAAAATTATTTTAAAAGATCGCCTTTTTATATTTCAAAACTATAGCTTTAGGTTTTAGATCACATCAATATCCAAAAAAGATATTTGTACCCATATGAGAATCGCACCCATACATGATAATCTTAAGAATAAATTTTTTTGGGTCTCATATGTATATACATATGCATTTGTTTGCGCACGAGCGTATGTTTATATACCCTTTTAAGGAGAGGAATGATCATTATCCGCATAATTTTATCTTTCCACTTCTTTATATGATCTTATTAAATTCAATAACACGCCACTGTTTTTAGCTTGAAAAAATTACTTACAGTTAAGAGTTTTGATAATTTTTTTAATAACGCAATCATTCTTAAAAGCAAGGATATAATGTTACCCATGCATTTCACCACTAAAAACCGTCAAATAACCTCTTAATATCTTCCCAGATCCATTTGTTAATTGCAACCAAATTTAAAAGAGTCTAAACCTGGGAACAGGAGGCCTTAAATATATGAACAAAATGAGGTAAATTCTAAATCACATTGCCTAATAGAACACAAGATAGCCCGGTGGAAGAATCATCAAAATCTTCTCAGAATCACATTGCATATATCTTTCCTGCCAAAATAAACCCTCCAGGACAAATGATTTAATTTAAGATCTTAAATTTAAAACAATAAATAAGTAAATATCTTGCATTTTTTGAACCTAATGCGGTACGTTACTTGAAGAACCCAAGTGCTAAAACAATTTGCACTCTGTAAAATACAAAATAAATTAATTGATAAGTACTCAAAGCTGTAATACAATGGGCAATGAAATTATTTTAATTGGCATATCTGATTAATTAAATTAGTCATGTAATATATGGAATGTCCCACTCTTCTGCTACATGTTTATGATATGTTCTCCACATCGGAAATATAGGAGATGGTGGACATTTTTCTTTCATCCTCAATAAAACGAAGTAGTTATCATTTATAATGCCCATATTTATTGTCCTTCGAATCGCCGGTGGAGTTGAATGAAGTGGTAGAAAGGTTAAAGATTGTTTGCTTGAAAAATGAACATGTTGTATGTTGTAGCAGGATGCAACAAGTAGACTCATGTCAGACATTGATATTCATTTATCAAGCGGGGCTAGCATCACCCAACTGTCAAGAAATTTTAGTAACTGTAATCTCCTCGACAAATTTGTGTCCATTCACATCTAGCCTACCGGCACATGGGCGTGCTTCAAGATAAACAACCTCATGATTGTGCCGACCATGTGTAACTTCAATTTTCCATTCATTTTTCTCATTTTTATGCCCTTTACATGCAAATTTACACCAACAATGCTTGGAACTTGATTTTCTGATAGTTCTCTTAACATACCCTTTCTTTTTCCAAGTATCTGGAGGTAACTCACCCTTGTCACAATCCAAAATAACTCTAGGTGTTGCTCTGTCACTGATCTTATCTGCCATGTTGTAATAATGACAAACCCCAACTGTTTGACAACATTCCTAGCCCACTCAATCAAACATTCTTTGCTTTCAAAACTTACAGATGTGCAAAAGTGCATTCCAACATGTTAATTAGGGCAAAAATAATCTTATTCAATAGTGGGGTCAAACAACCTCCCTCAAGTTGGACATGTTATATTTTTCATACCCAACTTGTCAATACAAGCACAAAAAAGATTTCCCTTAAGACTCTTAGTTAGGATATCTGCTACTTGTCCCTCTGAGGGAACAAACGGTACACATGCATTTTTCTTTTCGATTTTCTCCTTAATGAAATGTCTGTCCACCTCGATATGCTTGGTGCGGTCATGCTGGACATGGTTGTTTGCAATGCTGATTGCAGCCTTGTTGTCACAGTACAACCGGATAGGACTTGACTCATTCAAACCCAGGTCACACATCAAGGAGCGTATCCATAATCCTTCACATATGTCATGTGTCATTGCTCTGAACTCGGCTTCAGTGCTGGACCTTGAGCTGACATATTGTTTTTTACTTATCCTAGTTACTAAGTTTCCACCAACGAATGGGCAATACCCTAGTGTAGATTGTCCATCTTCAACGGACCCAACCCAGTCAGCATCAGTAAAACTTCAATCTTCAAGTCTGTATTGAGAGCGAAAAGGATCCCCCTTCCTGGTGAAATCTTCAAATTCCTCGAGATTCGATGAACAACATTCAGATACGTCTTTTGGTGCATGCATGTACTGACTAACGACTCCAACTACATAAGCTATGTCGGGACGAGTGTGAGATATGTAGATTAATCTTCCAACAAGACGTTGATAGCCATCCACGTCTTCAATAGGATCACCATCATCTCTTCCAAGATTATGATTCACCTTCATAGGTGTATCAGCAGGTCTACAGCCACTCATATCAGATTGTTCCAACGAATCCAGTGTGTATTTTCTTTGGGAGATGAAGATACCCTGTTTAGATCGTGCTACTTCAATTCCTAAGAAATACCTCAGTTTTCTCAGATCTTTTACTTCAAACTTTCTTGCCAAATTGCCCTTCAAAGCTTTTATTTCTTCAATATCATCTGTTGTTATGACGATATCATCAACATAGACAAAGAGCAGTTATTAGATTTGTTTTTCGTTTAATAGATAAAGTGTGATCAACATGACTTTGTTTGTATCCAAGTGAAATCATGACTTCGTGGAATCGACCAAACCTAGCTCTCAGAGTTTGCTTCAAACTGTAAAGTGCCTTTTTTAAATGACACAGTTTCCCTTCAAATCCGGAAGGGAAAAAACCTGAAGTTATAGACATATATACCTCTTCATCTAAATTTCTATGAAGGAAGCATTTTTCACGTCCAATTGGTTAAGTTCCCAACTCTCGCACGCGGCACATGATAATCAAACTAGCATGAAGTTCATTTTTGCGACGGGGGCAAACGTGTCTTGATAATCAATTTCAAAAATTTTAGTATACCCCCTTGCAACCAACTTTGCTTTGAATCGTTTAACCAAACCTTCAGAGTTCTTCTTTATGATAAACACCAACTTACAACCGACGACCTTCTTTCTAGGTGGAAGATGAGTTAGGTCCCAAGTCCAATTCTTTTCCAAAGCGTTCATTTCCTTAATCATAGCCTCTTTCCTCTGTTGATGCCCAAGAGCCTCCTGGCATGTGGATGAGATGGAGACAGAAGCGAGGTAGGAGATGAAAGCTTTGTACGAAGAAGTTAGAGCCTCATAGAAAACATAACGAGATAATGGATGTTGGGTGCACGATCTGATATCTTTTCGAAGGACGATGAAAAGTTCAGAAGGATCCGTTGACGGAGCCGACATTGGTGCAGGCGGCGTAGGATGAGCCTGTGTGTTATCTCTACTCCGTCTGGTGTGCACCTGTAACTCTTTTTTTGTAAGGAAGCTCTCCTTGATTGGGAGTCTCGGCAATAGGTAAAAAATGTGAAGGAGGAATCAGCAAGGGTAAAATAAGTGAGCTCACTTTAACAGTATATTTGTGCTCCCCCTGAAGTGTGGACACGTAATAAGGTTCAGATTCACAAAATGAGATATCTATCGTGACAAAAATCTTTTTAGTCGGGGGATGATAACATTTATACCCCTTCTGAGTGGGATAATAGCCAATGAACACACATTTAAGACCCCGGTAGTCAATCTTGGACCTGCCCGGAGAGTGTATATAAGAGAAGCAGACACAACAAAAAGTTTTAGGTGGTATAGAGGTCAGTGTCACCCCTAAGGTTGTAAGAGGGGTTTGATGTCCCAGTACTGAAGAGAGGATGCGATTTATGAGATAGGCAACCGTGAGAACGACATCTCCCCAATAGTATTTTCGAAGGTTCATAGTGAAGAGTAAGGAACGAGCCACCTCTAAGAGGTGATGGTTCTGGCGTTCCGCAACTCCATTTTGAGATGGAGAGTGGACACACGAGGTTTGATGCAGAATGCCATGATCAGCAAGATAGTCTTGCAATGGAGCGTTGACACTCCCGACCATTATCTCTACAGAGGATTTTAATATTGGCAAAAAATTGAGTAGGAACCATAACATGAATTTTTTGAAGATAGAAACCACCTCGTTTTTAGTTTTCATCAGATAAACCCAAGTTGTGCACGCGAAACAATCAATAAATGTAATAAATCAAAAACATCCAGAAATAGTGGCAGTAGAACATGACCCGCACACATCAGAATGAATAATATGAAAATGAGTTGTACTAGGTAGTGACACATGATGAATAAGAGTACGATGATGTTTGGCAACAATACATCTGTCACAAACAAATTTTTTAAAACACGAACAAGAAAAAACAGGAAATAAACGTTGCATGGTCGCAACGGACAGATGACCAAGACGACGATGCCAGGTAAGCATGGTGGAGGTCTGCGGTGAGTGGAGAGCTTGCAGTGGCGTAGCCTCGAAAGTGGAGTCAAACACGTACAAGCCATCCTTCTTGCTACCAGAGCCAATCACCTGTCCCGTCTTCAGATCCCTAAAGACACAATGATAAGGAAAAAAAAGTAACATTGTAGTGAAGAGAATTAGTCAAATGACTAACAAAAAGTAGACTACTGGTGAATTTTGGAACGTGCAGAACAAAGGATAAAGTGAGAGAAGAACAATGAATGAAGCCCTTCCCAACAATAGAAGAGAAGGACCCATTAACAATCCTCACTTTATCCCTTTCTTAAAGAGGGGAATATGATACAAAACCTGAAGCAGAACCGGTCATATGATCAGTGGCGCCTGAATCGATAATCCATTGAGTAGGACCACTAGAATTGAAGTTGACACTCAAAGTACTAGTGTGGGGCAAGAGCAGATGATGGCCTAAGAGTATCGACAGGCTCAATAGTAAGGCCGTGCATCAAACGACGAAGGGCCTGCATCTCTTCAGCAGAGGAGGACGACTGAGAAGAACCACCATCAAAAGTCTCGATCAGATGAGTAGAGTGAAGAGATCGGCCTGGTGTGCTACCACGACCGCGACCACCACGAGAAGTCGATCCACCTCGAGGAGGAAAACCATGGAGGCTATAACAAGTATCCTGAGTACGACGAGGCTTTTCACAATAGTCACATGTGAGGTTATCCCTATCCGTTGGCTTGGACTTGAAATCACGAGCGTGGATACCAAAATGGGGCTGATGAGCCACTAGCGCAGATCCCTCTCGAAGGTTGGAGGTGGTCCAGGACTGTCGTCGATCAAACTCTTGTTGAACAATATTGTAAACCTCAGGAAGTGAGGGAATAGGAACACGCCCCAAGATCTGGACCTTAATCTGATCAAAATCTCTATGCAAGCCATGTAGGAACTCAAATACCCGATTTTTATCTTCACGATTCTTCGGCAAGAGTGCATCCACATTCCACACCATGACGAGAGAGTCAAAATGATCGTACTCCTGATAGAGCTGGATGAACTCAAGGTAATAAGCTGAAGGAAGACGATCCCCCTGACAGAGATTTCCGATCTTGCGGCGAAACTGGAAGATTTGGGCCGCATTCCCCTTACGGGAATAGTTAGACTCAGTGCGCTTCCATATGTCTGCATCAGTATCCAAGAAGAGATAATTTTGTGCAATCGTTTCCTGCATTGAGTTGATAAGCCATGACATGAAAAGAGAGTTTTTTGACTCCCATTTAGGCCAAGCAGTAGAAGTCGGAGTCGGATTTATGGTAGTGCGATTGATGTAGCCAAAGAGATGTCGGCTCTTCAGGGCAAGGGTAATAAAGCGGTACCAAGCCAAATAGTTGGTGTCATGAAGGCGGATTGTGGTAAGCTGCAAATATAGGTGATCTTGACTAGTCCGGGTAGATCTAGCGGGGGTCATGGGAGTACCAGAATCACTAATCAATAATCTTTGACATGGAAACAAAGGCAACCAAACTGCCAAGAAGATTGCATAGGGTAGAGAAGAACACCCCGTCAAAGAAAAGAAGAGCGAACAAGCATCAATGGAGGATTAGAAGTCACGATCCACAACCACAAAAGAAATCCTAGATCAAACATTGGATGACATCCAACCGTTGGAATCTCACGAAACTTGAGAGGGAGGATGAGGAAGGCAAAACAAAGCTTTTGCCAAAGTATGAGGTCAATCGGACCGCCGGAGACCCGTACGGGGAGGCATCAATGCCGATCGGCCGACATGTTGTCGAGCGCCGATCGACGCTGCAGAAGGGGCCGCAAGCCTCAAAAAGAGAGCGCGTGATAGCGAGAGCGAGAGCGAGGGAGGGAGGGAGAGATAGAGGGAGAGGGAGAGAGGGAGAGAGCGAGAGACGAGAGACGACGGAGGCGGAGCGGGAGATCGACGACGGAGGCGGAAACTGTTCGCGGGATTAGCCGCAACCTAGCTCCGATGCCATGTTAATTAGGGCAAAGATAATTTTATTCAATAGAGGTCCCCTATATATAGAGGAAAATACATCGTAATCAAATTATGAACGAAATATGGTCTGACGCAACATCTTTGGAGAATTATAAGCGAAACTTTTGCCGACGTATGAGGTCAATTGGACCGCCGGAGACCCGTCTGGGGAGGCATCAACGCCGATCGGCAGACATGTGGTTGAGCGCCGATCGGCGCTGCAGAAGGGGCCGCGAGCCTCAAAAAGAGAGCGAGAGAGAGAGAGGTAGGGAGGGGGAGGGAGGGAGGGGGAGGGAGGGAGGGAGGGAGGGAGAGAGGTCGGACGAAAGGCGGAGCGGGAGATCGACGACGGAGGCGGAGTGGGACGCGGGATTAGCCGCAACCTAGCTCCGATATCATGTTAATTACGGCAAAGATAATTTTATTCAATAGATGTCCCCTATATATAGAGGAAAATACATAGTAATCAAATTATAAACGAAATACGGTCTCACGCAACATCTTTGGAGAATTGATCATTTTCAAATGGTCAACTCTTTTGAGCTCATGATTAATTAGGTGACCCCTAAACACAGTCAATCAATCATAACACACATACTAATGAACATAAAAAAACAACCACTATTGAACATAAAAAATTTGGACTAATCAACATAAAAATGACTAAAATCACAAGCACAAAGCTCACCTTGAGGAATTTCAATCCGATGGAAGACTAGTTTGGTTACTTGGATACCTAATAAAATCAAAACACAATGCTTGGATCACTTGAAAACTTACACAAACTAATGTTCAATTACAGTGAAAAGGAAAGGAAGTTAATCATACTTGAAACAAAAAAAACAAACGCGACAGAATAGAAGGGGCGTCTAGCAGCGAGGGAGGAAATGAGCGCCAGCGAGCGAACTGCTGCGAGCGATTGCGGTCTGCGAGCGAAGGGGCAAGGGTTCGGCTACGGGATCGGGTTTAGGGCTTGAGAGAAACAAAATCCTTTTGGGTACAAATATCAACTTGGTTTTAAAAAGAGGCTAAAATTTCTAATATTATGAGTGTGAATATCCATTTATGGGATACCAATAAAAATTCCCTCAATTAATAATTTCCAATATCACCCCCAATATCTTTGGTTGTGTGTCTCTATATATCTTGCTTATGTCTTTTGATTAGGAGGTAATATGGCTATTTAATGCAATTGTATTTCTATGATGTCGAGTATAATTGCAAATAGTTAAGTGTTAGAAACGTATATACAATGAGTCGTTTCTGACTTTATTTAAAAATCCTCAAGGCAAGAATGAACTCAAACAATATATACTTCCTCCTCTGTAGTTCTCTTAGGCAGTGTTAAGAATTTGGTATCTCTCCCTCAAGCTTCCTACCTCCCGCATCCGCAACAAGGCTCCACATTATAATTTATAATCAAGTTGTCTTCATATCCATGAGTGACCATGACCCAGTCCTCCTGTAATGTTCCTTCAAGACCAAAGCTGTGGACCTCAATAGTAGAAGTTACTCTTCTATGTTTCTCATCATCTTCAAACAGTGACAGATCCTATAGTTATATGTTCTCTGAATTGATGACAAAGTAAATCTCCAAATAAGAAGGCTTATCCAACTGAAATGTTGTCATCCCAAGTCTTCAGATGTCTTAGACTAGCTATTCAGCATGCATACTATCGCCCATGGATCCATTTCTTACAAATGGTTTTGTCATCACATCAATAGTTTTGATGTTATATTTTTATCCTGATTTTAGAGAACCTTCTTAACAACTTGAATATAAATGCATTATAGTGTTAAGTCGTCTAATTAGTTAGGGTTCCGTTTGGCACGGCGGCGGTGGTCATGAACATGGTGGTTATGAACCGTCGTTCGTGAATGTCCGACTTCACCTAAAAAACTTCATCCACTTTTATGTTCAAAACTAATTTTAATTTTTTGGTGGTGGTTGTAAGTTGTAACTATTGTCATGCTAAACATACATTCTATGACGGTGGAGTTTTTGTCCAAACTCACTGGAGCAAAAACGCAAACGGAGCCTAGATCTTCACTTCTTTGGGCGAAAAGTAGAATTTTCCATAATGGTTAGGTGAACTTTCGACAACGAATAGAGGATCAAATTGGATCCCTTCATGCTTCTATTGCTCATATTTTTGAAGTGGATAAGAATTCAATATTTGTGGATATGCCGTTCTTCGTACTTTTTTTCCCTATACTAAACTTCACATTTTTTCTTCTACAGGGGAAAACTTCATGTATGGTTCATGTAAATCCAAATGATCAAACTATTACCCATCAAGATTGTTATCTAGCAGTGAGTGTTATTTACGGAAGTGCCATGGATTAGCGGTGGATTTATCTAATAAATTTCTTTGATAACCTTGATTCAGTGATAATGCTTGGTGATTGAGGTGGTGCCGTGGTGGATCCTTCTGGTTGATTATGGTTAATCAGATTTTACTCTGTAAGCTTTAATTTTTCATGCCAGTAAAAAATTGTGATTTTGTTTTATGACATCAGAGATGGCACTTTTGTAAATTAGCTGTAAATAAGCTAGTAGTTAATCTAGTGTGGTTATGCGACACATATTGTGGTCAAGCTGTATTCGGTTTGGTTTGTAATTACTGTGAATCGGTCCGGTTTGGTTTGTAAGTACTGTGTATCAGATTCTGCAGTAAACATGCATTTATACTGATAAGATATCGAGAAAAGGAAGGATATGTGACATTTCATACTAACTTTAGGGTAATATTAATTTTCTATGGAATTTGACTTGTACAGCTCATTTTGTTAACTTTTTATTGTTTTTTTCTAATCATCTAAAATTATTGTTTATTTCAGTAAAATGGCATTCTTATGATCTTATCACCCTTTTATATAATTATTCATAAATTTTGTCCAGATCCAATATAAATCCTGCAAAACACAATAATGATATTAAAACAAACAACTATCATATAAGATATTAAAACGAGTGTAATGTCCAATCTAATATAAATATATTGAAAATAATAATTCCAGTACAACGAAAGACTCTCCAAGTAGTAGCTGACCAAGACACTGAAGAATCCGGAGCCGGAGATGCGTGCACGGCGATCCGAGGTGGAATTGGTGGCAGAAAGTAGCGTAAGTGGCTGTCCGCGGCGGTGGAAGGAGGAATCAGACCGAAAATGGATAGATCCGGCCACGTATGAGTAGATCCGTGCGAGGGATGGATGGATCCGATGTTTGATGGCAGATCCGAGCTAGGAAATGAGAGGAGGGTGGGGCAAATAGCGGATCGGGACTGATTTATCTAGATCTGAACAAATCTGGAAATAGGGTGGCTGATTTGGGTGGTTCCACGAGAGGGGGAGGAGGTAGAGGGGCGGCGGCTAAGGGAGATGGGCTGCGGCGTGGGGGTGGGCTGCTGGGAGGAGGGGCGGCCGGCAGTTGGACTGAGGGTCCAGAGAGGGGCGGCTGGCGGCTTGGCGACTAGGAGGGAAAGGGGGCATCCCCCATCACATTTATTTATAATAAAACAAGGATTAGGGCATCCCCCATCAACGACTATAATTGGCCGGAGATGAGGCTATCTAAATACATCAAAATAAATGCAAACATTGTAAAATAATGTATCAAATTGATTCTCAACGCGAATATGGACACATCTACGGAGTCCGATTGTGGATCCGGGCACGTCATATATGATAAGTCGCCAAATCAGCCCCGAACATTCCCAAAACTCGTCCTCGTCTCTGCTCCACATCATTCTTCCAATTGTATTAGTAGTTGTGATGTGCTTCTAAACAAGTCTCTACCAACCTAGCTGCCGACACCTGAAGTAGTATTCTTGGCAGTTCATCTAATTGTTATAGGCCTTGGGGCCAGGGTCTTGTTCTAAACCCTAAATATTTGAGGTAGTCGTCTGAAGAAGGCACTCTTACTCGCCTATAGTCCAGGGACTATTTCTCTTGCATATAATTAGTATATCATGTTTGAAGAGTCTTTTCCTATGGGTTTCAAAATTGTAAGTCATAAATTGGCACTTAAATAGAATACAATTTTTTTGATATTTATATACAAATATATTCATCACCTATTTAGAGGCAGGACAAAAACCAATACTATAGTGAGGCTTAATTTCACCTCCTTTTCACATGATAGCTTTTCACACCAACCATGGCTCCCCACAAAAGTGAAATCTTTTCAAATGTTGTGTTATGCAGCAAGAGCTCATGTAGAGTCATCTTGGATGTCACAAATTGGAACCACTTGATCACAACTAAGCAATATGCTGCTATATAATTTTTTGGAATGTGTATTCTAGAAGTTGGGTATGATATGTATGCCCTTAGTAGACACAATGAGAGTATGATATACTACTTGTTGTAATATGGTTTGACACTCCATTAATTTGAGAATACCAAGTACAAGTGATTGCTGATACTAATTTTGAGTTTTTAAATTTTTTATAGTGTGTAGGTAAGTACGTAGGTTGGAGATATCAATACATTTGAATGGACCAAATGGCAAGGGAAATGAACTATAACTCCCACCATTAACTAGTATGACTGGTGCTAGTGATGAAACATATGCCAAAGTTACAGTGCGCTAGCATTAATGCCAGTTCCAATAGCTTTTGAACTGTAATGAAGGACACTATCCTTAACGACGGCTGTAGTGAAGAAACAATCTACAGGTCTGTAGAAATGAACTATAGTATTTGTGCGTTAGCATTAACACCACATTCAGGTAGTGTCATCCATCAAAGGGCTTCATTGTTTGACGTGTTTTTCTGTCTTTGCCTTCTTTATTTTGTATTTCTCTTAGCAGATGTTGGGTTGGGGAACTGGGGTAGACCTTGCGGAAATCGCCTTTGCGAAGGCGTCTAGGTCAGGGTAGATCTAGAAATAGAAATTGTCTTTGCGAAGACTTTAAGAACAAGGAACTTCTTGTGGGATCTATGGGTAGGAGAGGGTTTGTAGTCATCTAGAGTGTGGATAAACTGAAGTCAACCTGGTCATGAGGATTGGGTATAGAAACCAAAACGAATATTGCTTTAACATCTTGATTATCTCATACGAGCAAACAAAATCTAGTGATTAAATATGTTGCGGTCTAACTCAACACTCCTAAACCGGCCTAGATGCGACCGTCTTAGCCTGGGAGCGGAGTGCGCAATTAGTCACAGAGTAATAAGTCAAGTGCACAATGCGATTTTTACGTGGAAAAATCCTTCAATCGGGTAAAAAATCACGTGACCGGATCTGTGCCGGTCAAACTCCATTATTAGCTTCGGGTTACAACTTGTTTGAACAATCGAGGGCGACAGACCGCTCCTCGTTACACTTGGGATATGAGAGAGAATTTTTGGCGCTCGACGGACAACAAGTTGCTCCACGTGAGGTTTAGCTTTTATAATCTTAGTGCGTGGGCGAGCGCAGAACGCGCGGTGTGTGTTTGGAGCGGGCTTTCTGGAGGCTGAGCACGAACGAGGCTTTTTTCCTACAACTGGCAGAGCGTCTTCTTTGTAGTGATGTTGCGGACTTTGCCGAGTTTCTGATGGAGCGGCGGTGGCACGTGGGAGAATTTTGGTGGAGGAATGGTGGCTCGTGGTAGAATTCCGGCAGAGCTCCGACCTGAGGAAGAAGAAAGCACGAAAGAAAAATGTGAGAAATGAGGAGCCCTGGAGGTCTTTTTATAACCTCCATGAGGTGGTTATAATGGTTATGCGGTTATCCGCACACCGTAACTACCAACATTATTATATTAAGCATAGTTCAGGGAATATATATATCATGCAATATTTGCTAAATACAAACCGCCATTATGACCATGATCCCCCCACTAACGATGGAAGTTACGCGGACGGTTTTTCCTCGAAACGGATGGTTGCGATCGTGGCGGGGCCGATCGGACGACGGAGGAAGGGCGCGGTACCACGACCAATGGGAGAGTCGTCCCTCACTGGCGAGGGAGGCGGCCGATTTCCGTGCCGGCTGCAAATTGCTGGTGCGGCGTCGACCGGCCGCCAACCACCGGCTCAACATCGGTCGGCCTTGGGAAGTGGTCGGCCGGAGCCGGCGGGGGCTGGGTGCGGCCGGACGGGTGCACCCGGTTGGTGCGCCGGGCTCGGCCCCGGTGCCGGGCATCACCTGCGCGGCCGGCACCGGCCGAGAAGACGGTTACGGCCGCCCGTCCGGAACCAGAGCGCGGCTGGCCAAGCCCGCCCGACCGGAGGACCGGGCGCGGCCAGCCACCCCCCGCGGCCTCCCACAGTCGCGACAGCGGCTGTGGGAGGGGTGCGTCCCTGCCGGCCGGGAGAGACCAGCGGGGTGGTCGCACCATGCGGCCACAGAAGAGCGGTCGCGAGGCGCGGTCTCCTTGCCGGCCGGAAACTGCGCCGACTCGGAGCGTCCGGCCGGAAGAGGGAGAGGGGTAGGGGCCAGCCACCTAGCCGGACCCGGCCACCTGGCCGGACCCGGCCGGTTCATGAGGGTGAGATCCTGCGCGCGCGACGGTCAAACCCACACCCCCACTAAGATGGTGGGGTCATGAATAGTGGGCTATTTACATCCCAAAAGCTCTATAAATGAGGCTTCATTCATATCAAAATAATAGCATTTATTGTCTTTATTTTATTATTTTGCTGTCTATAACTCTTTGAACAACGATTGTTTATGTCTCGCCGTTTATTTTAAGATTGAGTATTTCGAAATCATGAACTCATATGGACACTCTTTTTCGCCTGAACGTGAATTTTTTCGCTGAGACACATTTGTTGCTTCATCGTGCATTTGTGCTTTAATTCTAATTCTATTGGCCGAATTTCATTCTACAGCCCAACGCAAAAATTGAAATTCAGTACCGAAGTCAATTCATACAAATATTTATTTTTGTTAAAAAATCAAATTAAAAAAGTCAATTTTACAACTCCATGCTCTTTTTTTTTCATATAAACCTTGATAGATGGTGACCTCTACTTTTTTTTTACAAGGAATAATCTAGGAAAATTTCCTACTCTATAATTAATTCCATTGTTTTTTTTAATAAACTATCTTTTCTATCCTATATTCATATTCTCAATCTTCTCCAACATATCATGGTCCTCTTAAAGTTTTACGTGACGTTTGTGCTGTTGTGAGTTTTGATAAAAAACACCATCGTTTTTATATGTTTAACGGCTTTGACCGCCACCAAGAAATGAAATTTAGTTTGAAGCTTCTTAGGTGAGGTCGGACGTTCACAAACGATAGTTCATAACTATCGCGTTCTTGACTGCCACCATAGTGGCAAACGGAGCCTAAGACTACAAATTAGAATTTATCTTTCTTAAATGTGTGGTGAATGTGGATAATAGTTTTACTAAAGGAAGAAGCACGGTGGTTGCACGAACGGGCTATGGAGTGTTATGAAATATTGGTACGATCCGCGATTACGTTGTCGCCGCGGATAACGCAACGAAAATTAAGCCGAGCAATAAGAATAGCGCAAAATAAATAATACGAGAAACCCAAGCACGCATAGACGACACAAAATATACGTGGTTCGGAGAGAAGCTCCTACATCCACGGGGAGAGTACCGGAGAACGATCCACTATAATAATAAGGAGCAATGTTTACTGCAATAGCATAGAAGAACCCGAGCGACCAAAGATGAACTCGCCGACAATCAAGAACCACCGACCTAACACTGCAAAAGCAGCCGGCCCTTTATCAGACTGGACGGAGAAGAAACGAGGCAGGGCTGCCGGAGTCGTGTAGTTTTGGACGCGAAGAAACGGAAGCAGCGGCTGCAGGCGTCGTGTGGCTCTGGACGCGAAAAAACGGAAGCAGCGGTTGCTCTCACCGGCTCTGGACGGGAAGGAGTAAGTTCATGTAACCGACTTTCTCTCACAGATCTTAACCCTGATCAATCCCGATTAACAAATCATATAATATATATAGGGGGAAATGAACCGCCCGGTTCAAAAGGGAGCGACAAACACAACAATCTCCACCTTGACGCTCCTAGCGATTGAGCTCCACCATCAGCTTAGATCTTCTCCCAAAGAAACGCCCCCTCTCCCTGGAGTCACCACGATCAGCAAACACAAATATGAGCCAAGTCAATACAATGCTTGAACTTGACTCCTGTCAGAGGCTTGGTCAGCATATCCGCAACATTTGTCATCTGTAGGCATCTTCAGTAACTGAATGTCTCCACCTCCAACGAACTCCCTCAACTTGTGGTAGCGCACATCAATATGATTTGTTCTTGCATGGTAGACAGGGTCCTTAGCAAGACAAATTACACTCTGACTGTCACAGTGCAGCTTCACCGCTTCATGAGTAATCCTGAGTTCCTTAGTGAGACCTTTGAGGCAGATGAATTCCTTGCGGCTTCCACTGCAGTAATATACTCCGCCTCTGTCGTGGATAGAGCAACGATGTCCTGAAGAGTGACTTTCCAATTGATGAGACCTCCAACTAGAAGAAAGATGTACCCGGAAGTAGATCTTCTCCTATCGAAGTCGCCGGTGTAGTCAGAATCGACGAAGCCCTCTAGAGCACCAACATCCTTGCCCCTTCTGAAAAGTAGCCCAATGTCTGGAGTTCCCTTCAAGTATCTCAAAATCCACTTGACTGCTTCCCAATGTTGTCTCTCTGGATTTCCCATGTATCTGCTGACTACGCTCACGACCTGAGCAATATTTGGTCTCGTACAGATCATGACGTACATCAAACATCCTACTGCACTAGCGTACGACACCCTAAGCATCTTTTGGCGTTCCTCTTCTGAGTCTGGACACTGCTGTGAAGACAATCTGAACTGCTGTCCCAGAGGAGTTGAAACTGCTTTCGACTTCGCCATACTGAACTTCTCCAGAACCTTCTTTATATAAACAGTCTGAGAAAGCCAAAACATGCCTCGCTTTCTGTCCCGCTTGATCTCCATCCCAAGGATTTTCTGTGCGTAACCAAGATCATTCATTTCGAACTCAGCATGTAGCTTCTGCTTCAGAACTTGAATCTCCCGAGTTGACTTGCAAGCAATCAACATGTCGTCGACGTAGAATATCATAATTAATGTCTCCATTTGCCAGAAATCTATAGTATACGCAGCTATCGTACTGACTCCTGTTGTAACCATGTGAAGTCATAGAAGTGTCGAATCTCTTGTACAACATCCTCGGAGCCTGCTTCAAACCATAGATAGATCTCTTCAGCTTGCACACCTTTTTCTCGTCACCGGGTCGAATGAACCCCTCAGGTTGCAGTATTGAGATCTCTTCCTCTAAGCTGCCATGAAGAAAAGCCGTCTTCACGTCCATCTGCTCCAGCTCCATGTCCCACATCACTGTCATAGCAAGCAGCGTCCGTATGGAACAGTGTTTCACCACGGGTGAGAAGATTTCATCGAAATCAACACCTCTCTTCTGCGCGAATCCCTTTGCAACGAATCTGGCCTTGTACCTCCACTAGTCCTTTCCTGATGTGCACTCCTCCCTGAACACCCATTTGGAGCTTATAGACTTAGCCCCTTTGGGCAGGTTGACCAAGTTCCAAGTTTGGTTCTTCTGAAGTGATTCCATATCTTCCACCATAGCAGCTTTCCACAGAGAGCTGTCTCTGCTCTCCGTAGCTTCTCAGTAGGAACACGGATCTGAGGAGATCACCTGAAAAGCGTATGCCACTGTGTCCTGTAGCCTGAGAGGCAATCTGACCTCTCTCCTTGCCTTTCTTCTGACAATCGTGTATGGCTTCACATCAGTAGGTTGCACAACATCTGTATCCTCCGAGTCGGAGGAATCATCATGATCTTCAGCTTTGTCACTTCCTTCCAGCTCCACCTGCACTGGTGAGACAGGAGTCTTTTCCACTTCTTTGACATAAGACTGAGACTTCTTCAGCATAGAGACCTCATCGAAAATTGCGTCGCGCTTCACCTCCACTTTCTTGGTTTCAGGATTCCATAGCTTGAATCTTTTCGTGCCGGCCTTTTGGCCGAGATAGATACACCTTGTGGACTTAGCGTCCAGCTTCGTCCTCTCTGAGTCCTGCAACAGTGCGTATACAGAGCAACCAAAAATATGAATATCAGAATAAACGACAGATGTACCTGACCAGACTTCCTAAGGAGACCTCAGATCTAGTGACATAGATGGAGACCGATTCACTAGATAGCATGTCATATTGATAGCTTCACCCCAGAAAGACTTGGTAGGTCGACAAATAAATGCATGCACCGAGCTCTCTCCAACAATGTTCTGTTCATCCTTTCTGCAACCCTGTTCTACTGCGGTGTACCGGGAATGGTGAGATGACGAGTGATGCCCTCCTGACTGCAGTATGCCTGGAACTCCGCTGAGGTGTACTCGCCGCCATTATCAGATCTGAGGTATTTCACCTCCTTCCCGGCCTGCTTCTCCGCTTTGGTCTTCCAGATTTTGAATTTTTCGAACACCTCAGACTTGAGCTTGAGAAAGTAGATCCATACCTTCATTGAGATATCATCGATGAATGTCACAAAGTATCTGACACCTCTAAGTGATGGCTCTGGGGCTGACCCCCAAACATCTGAGTGTATGTACTCCATTATTTGTTTGCTGCGCTTGCTTGACGTCACAAACTTTACTTTACACTGCTTCTCGAGAACGCACGTCTCGCAGAAATCCAGTTTACACGTCTTGATCCCTTTTAGTAGGCCTTTCTTATGCAGCTTCAGCAATCCTCTCCCGCTCATGCGGCCAAGCCTGACATACCACAACAGAGAGGAGTCTTCATCTGACGTCGTAGAGACAGCTGCGTCACCGTCAATAGTGATGCCGATGAGCCTATAGAGAGTACCACAACGATCTCCTTTCATGACCACCAGAGCGCCCTTCTTAATTTTCAAGTAGCCGCCATCATCGGTGTAAGAGTACCCGGCCGCCTCCAGAGTGCCTAAAGAAATCAGACTCTTTCTTAAATCTGGCACGTACCTGACATCGATGAGCGTTCTGACTGTTCCATCGAACATCTTGATTCTGATGCTGCCAATCTCCATTGTTCCGCACTCTGAGTTGTTCCCCATCAGAACACATCCTCCATCACATTTCCTGAAGCAATGAAACCATTCCTTCTTCGGGCACATGTTATAGGAGCACCTAGTATCCATGATCCAGGCGTCTGTGGTGTCGAGACTGGGTGAGACATGAAGAACGTCAGCATCGCTCTCGTTATCGGATGCCACCGCAGCATGTTGTGGCTCTTGAGTCCTCTCCTTGAGCTTCTTCTTCGGGCAATTATTTTTCCAATGTCCTTCTTCCTTTCAATAGTGACACCTGTTGTTTCGGCTCCTGGACTTGGACTTGAGACTGTTTGCTTTCTTGCCTCTGTCCCTGGATCTGCCTCTAACCGTCTCGCTGCTCTTTACAAACAGTCATTCGCTGGTGCTGGGGCCAGACTTGCTCCTCGTTTCATTTGAGAGCAAAGTCGTCATCACTTCTTCCATCTTCAGTGTATCTTTACCGTAGAGAATTGTGGTGACCAGATGATCAAAAGACTTCGGCAATGAAGACAACAGAAGAAGAGCCTGGTCTTCTTCCTCAACTTTCACATCCATGCTGCTCAACTGAGAAATGAGCTTGTTGAACATGTTCATATGCTACAACAACTGAGTGCTCTCTGACATCCTTAAGCTGTACAACTGCTTCTTGATGTAGAGCTTGTTTGTGAGCGACTTGGACATATAAAGTTCCTCCAGTTTCTTCCACAGATCTGCTGTAGTCTCAACATCAACTACGTTGTACATGACTTCATATGCTAGACACAACTGAATTGTGCTAATGACCTACAAATCTAGCTCCTCCCATTCATCATCTTTCTTGCCGGATTTCTCCTTGCCGAGAAGCACTTTATGGAGACCTTGCTGAACGAGAACCGCCTTGATCCGTTTCTGCCACAAATCAAAATCGATTTTGCCGTCGTACTTCGGAATCTCGAATTTTGCCGTCGTACTTCGGAATCTCGAATTTTGCCGTCATTGCTATTGCTCACAGAGGTCCAAGGTCGGAACCTGACTCTAATACCAATTGTTATGAAATATTGGTACGATTCGCCACTACGTTGTCGCCGCGGATAGCACAACGAAAATTAAGCCGAGTAATAACAATAACGCAAAATAAATAATACGAGAAACCCAAGCACGCACAGACGACACAAAATATACGTGATTCGGAGAGAAGCTCCTACATCCACGGGGAGAGTACCGGAGAACGATCCACTATAATAATAAGAAGCAATGTTTACAACAATAGCATAGAAGAACCTGAGCGGCCAAAGATCAACTCGCCGACAATCAAGAACCACCGGCCTAACACTCCAAAAGCAGCCGGCCCTTTATCAGATTGGACGGAGAAGAAACGAGGCAGGGCTGCAGGCGTCGTGTGGCTCTGGACGCGAAGAAACGGAAGCAGCGGCTGCAGACGTCGTGTGGCTCTGGACGCGAAGAAACGGAAGCAGCGGCTGCAGGCGTCGTGTGGCTCTGGACGCGAAGAAACGGAAGCAGTGGCTGCTCTCGCCGGCTCTAGACGGGAAGGAGCAAGTTCCTGTAGCTGTAGCCGGCTTTCTCTCACAGATCTTAACCCTAATCAATCCGGATTAACGAATCATATAATATATATAGGGGGAAATGAACCGCCCGGTTCAAAATGAGTGGCAAACATGACAATGGAGTGCTCTTGGTTGCTACTTGTTAAGGCTATAATGACTAGATGGGGGATTAAGGTTTCGGCTTCATTTGGCGCGGCGGTTGCGGGAGCAACCGGCTGGTCCAAAGACTTCAAACGCAACATTTGAACTGGAGGGGAGAGCACGAGATCAAAACGGAGCCTCCGCAGTAGCTTTTCCTCCTAACAGTGGAAGCAGACACGGCGTTTTCAGCCTCTGGCTTTTTGGAAACCCGTCTTGCGGCGGTGTTTGTTCCAAACGCCGCCTGAAAACATCGCGCCAAATGAAGCAAAACATCTTCCACTAAAGCTTAAAAATGTCAAAACTGTGTTTTTCAGAAGAGGTTAAACATTGTTGATAATATTAGTTGTTTCATATCTCTAATGCCATCAGATGTGGAATCTTTACCACATAAGGTGTCAAAATTCATAATTCGCTTTTAGAGGGAGGTGCTAGAGGTCAGGTACTTTCAAGATTCTGTGGCCCAGGTCGTGCTACTCACAGACTCCGTTAAGGTCATTTACACTATGTTGTCGGCATGACGCTGCCTAGCGTACTGGTTGGGATGTTGGAGATGCAAAATAATCGCATATCCACCGAGGAGAATAATAAGTTGTTCTCGATTGATATTATTCCTTCGGTAGGAATGCTTATAACTATTGTAGGACTACCAAGGAATTGATATGTTTGCTTAGAGAGATAGGGGACTCTAATTTGTTTATATTAGTCGCGATGCCAACCTTAATTTGTCGGGATATATGGGAGTGATATGACATGAAAAGAAGTCTGTGGCTTCAATAACAATCAGTCATGATACGAAGGGGTGACAACACGACCACAACCTTATTAAATTACTAGTGCGTGTCAAAAGGTTGAATATATATTGCCATATGGGAAAGAAGAAGAGAGATGAGAACACAAAAGGTACACTTGCAGCCTACATGAGAGATCCCCAATGACCACCCTCATTATTAGACAATAACAATAACCTCCCACGATCCAATGTCTTGCAGCCCCGTACTGGCATGAAACTTAGCGGACAATGACCACCACTTGCGTCTTATATCAGGGAGAATAGAGAGGAATAAATGCCCTCCGTGGGTAGTACATTTTTTCTGCATCGTGAGGCAAGAGCGAAATACTACCCAGAAAAACCTTAAAAACATCAGACCAGGATTGCCTGAGCCTTGGATAGAAAAAACGACTCATTTTCAGTGGAAGATTTAGGGTTTGTTTGGATGGATGGTTACGGCTAGAGTTGGGGATGTAAGTTAAAATAATGTTAAGCTCCTTTTACATGTTTGAAATCAAAAGTAAAAAAAAAATGTTGTGGGATCCCTGATTTAAAATAGAGAGTATTCAAATAATAATAATAATATAGCATTTAATTTTTTCCCCAAGTCTTGTGCGCATTGATTATGACATTTATTTAGTGTGAGTAATTTTGGCTTAGTTTATATAATAATTAAATAACTTCATTGCTTTTAGGATGTCTTGGTTTGACTTTAATGGCACTGTAAGTAGTAGTCTGATGGCATTTGCAGCTTTCTGTGCTGCCTATTTTCATACAATTTCTTCATCAGAGACGGTGGAGTCTTTGTATTAATAACCTCAACTCTTCTATTTCATAGGATTATTGGAAGGATAACTCTATACATATCTAAATAATATCTAAAAATCACAAAAAGTGGGCCCCACACACAGTAAAATAACCCAACCCCTATTTTATTGTATGTTTAGGTGTGCGGAAAAGGCTACAAAAATTTAATTTGAAGGGAATTCCTACGTTTACCAGTAGTGTTAATAATGGTGGAGAGAACTGGCGGTAACCACCTAGGAAAACAACCAAAGACACCTAAGGAACTGCTCATGACCTCCGGGGACGCGTGCACTTCTACACGCATTCCCGTGCAAATGAGCTTTGGAAAAATGACATTTCCCTAAGTCAAAGTCACTACATAAAATTCATGTTGGATACGTGTGGATACAGTGAAAGTCGAACATTAGAGACACCATACGATTATAATAACCGCTTAAAACTCAATGAAGGAGCTGCGGTTAGACAATTAGATTATTCTAAACTGATTGGTAGTCTCATGTATGTTATGCTCTGCACTAGAACTAACATAGACTTTACTGTTGACATGTTAAGTAAATTCACTAGTAATTTTGGCCAAGACAATCACATCTCCCCCGATGATTTTATTGTGAAAACTATATTTAAGACTTTTGTTAAAATGTCAACAACATTATCTTTTGATCTCACATCGATTATGGTCATAATCTCTTGACTTGAGAGGGTGGTCAACCCGACTTGTTTCATCTTTAGTTGTTTTTTTGTCATTGAACAGAGTGTTCGTAGTAATCGTTTTAATAGTCTGATTATCGTAGTAAACTGCAACAAACTCAGTTGTAGGCTCGTTAGTGGAATATCCATAACCAACTCTCTTATCCACTCTACTTCTTCGGGTTTTTCATGTTAAAGTCTCCTTACCAACTGTCTAATTTCTTTGTGACTGTTTGTGCGCTAGATTGGCACTCGAGTTAGGACGATTCGTTTCGATCAATTTACAGGCTCGTCGAGTGACCCGCAACAAATCTTTGGTCTATGTACTAGTTGCATGGTGTGGTCTATGCACTTGTTAAGACGATTCGTTTTGTAGTGATCTGCAAACCAATCAAATTATTAGAAATTTATAGTTATTTAAAAACATTTTTTTATTTCCGAACTCACTAGGTGCAGCCCAAAACCTAATATCCTGTAAACTCACTAGGTATTTTGTTCGCCAAACCTTTTCTGCCATTTGTTTGTCCCGAAGTGAAGCAGCCTTCATGCTCTTTTTTGCCGGCCATTTGCTGATTTTGGGGGCTATTGTAGTGATGTTTATGGTTTCCAATCTAGGGTTTCTCCAATACTTCGTCCTCATTTGGGTTCAATGGAGCATAAGGCTTGTCAACCCGAAGATCTCGAAGACTCAATAGAACAACCTCCAAAAGAAGATATCAGCCTCTTCCTCCTTACCTTCTCTATGAATTGGGTGGTTTTTTTGTGTGCACGTGTCTGCATGATTGTAATGGTTCAAATAATATCTTTTTTTATTTGCACATAATACAATGATTTGCACTTATAAATTCATGTTTTGCTCGTAACCATGGTTTGTTAAAAGCATTGTTCACGCATCATATTTTACACATTATTTAGTGTGTTTTTTGGTGCTGGATATGTAAGCAGTGTGACCATTCCTTCCCTAACTGTGTGATTTTGGAGAGTGACGTCACATTGCTTTAAATGGTATTTGAGCATGGGCATGTGGCGGGGGGGGGGGGGGGGGGGGGGGGGGGGGGGGGGGGGGGTTGAGTGCATAACGTGGAATGGATGGTGAACTGTTGAGGCATATTGATATAATGATAACGGGTCCTTATTGAGTTCAGTTTGGATCCATTAAGCATCCAATAATTCGTCATCGGGGATTTTGGGTTACACCTATAAATACCCATGCTATGGGGCAACGGGGAGGTCGTTCCAAACTTGACAGTCACACAGGATGCTTCGAGCGCAATAATATTCTCGAAGTTAACCTTTCGTGCGCCCTAGCTCCCTCTCCTGTAATTGGCCGCCGCTTTCGTTTTTCCCGTTCTCACAATTCCTTTGCCGATTCGGTGCGCGGTGCTCGGGAAGATAAAGTGATTCCTCCATTCTCGACAAAGGCTGTTGCTGGCGATTTCACTGCCCTAGTTTTCGCGAGTTTTTCGGCTGTTGCCTGTGTGCGATTCGTCGCGTGGAAGAAGATGGATCATCCAGATCCAGTCGTCGGAAATGAAATCCCCATCGCCGCTCTTGATCGGAAAAAGGATGAAGGCCGTATCGGAAAAAGGAGGAAGGTCGTTCGCGAGCTTTTCCTGTGCAGTGCCGAAAGAGTGGCCTTACTCCACTTGTCGCCGCCGATCGCAAAAAGGATCACAGATCTCATCTCTCCCGCTGCTTGATCTAGGCACGTTTTCGCCCAATCTTCTGAAGTCGATCATGAAGAACACCGCTGATTTTTTTGTTGTCGATCGTGAGACAGAGGTCTCCTCCTGTGGATTTGCAACATCATGCCTCTTTTGTGATTTACCAGTGCAAAATCAGATCGCAAGAGGGATTGATCTCTAGAGATCCTCTTTTGTCCGACTTAAAGCATCGCTCCCGTGCTCCCTATCGCTGCTTGTGGAGGCGTCGTCTCCCTTGCTTCTCTGTTGATCTGCCACCATTTGAACCTCTTGTTGTTGGATCCAGTGGAACAAGGCATCTTGTGTTGATCATTGGACCTTGGAATCTCAGTTGGATCGTGAGAATCCTTCAATCCTCTCGTACTTGGTGTTAAAAGGACCACTACTAGCTTGGCGTGACTGGTCTATCTGTGCCTCTGTGGAGTTCTCTGTTGCTCAGATTTTAGCTTTCGGCTATTGTGTTCAGCCGGAGAGGAGCAAACTGTTATTTCTGGATTGGATCCAAAGACTTCGTCGTCTCCACACGTTCAGGTGATCTCTTTCTAGTTTTCTTCTCGTGATTTAGGTTGCTAGTGAAATTTTACTATTTGGAAAGAGACATATAATGTCGAAGGAAAATTCTCCTGTTTCGATGATCAAGCTGGAGAAATTCTCCAACTCAGAGTTCAGTGCGTAGAAGCGGAACACGTAGTTTGACATGAAGTATTTGGACATCTTCTACACTGTGCAGTCCGATTTTGAATCTTTTAAAGGGGGAGATGATGAGGAGCACTGGATCTACGACGAAGGCTTTTGTCATGATTACCTCCTCAATTATCTCTCCAACAGATTGACAGAGACGTACAGTAAGATGAAAACTGCAAAGAAGATTTGGGACGCTTAGAGGAGCAGTTCAGAGAGCAAGAGAACATGTCAAAGACGCACCTGGTGGACAAATTCATGACTTTCACCTTCACTGAAGAAAGAGAGACACTTCCACATGTTGCAGATTTTGAGACTCTCGGGGACAAACTAAACAGTGAGAACATCCCTCCGCCAGATGAGTTTGTTGCAGGAGCCATCATTTTCAAGATTCCATCGACATGATACTCTTTTAAGACGGAGATGTATCAGAAGAAGGCGCATGTCAGTCTTAAAGACCTCAAGCGATTCATATATATTGAGGATGAGATTCGGACTAGGCATGCCTTAGAGACGGTTAGTAAGCAGAATTATGCTGCTAATATGGTCACGCATCCTAAGCGAAAGTCTAAGCCTAAAAAGACTAGACCACCGATCAGTACACCCGCAGTTACTGACATTAGTAGGAAGATCAAGAAATTTAAAGACTAGTGCAACAATTACAATAAGTGAGGTCACTGTGTTTTCGAGTGTAAGCAAACTGAAAAGGGTGAATCCAACACACCAAATACTGATAACAAAACAAACATGTTTTATCAGACTGCGTCTACCAACTTTGTTGCCATGGTTGGAAAAGTAAAGACCATTATTGAGTGGTGACTAGATTCATATGCTATATGTCATGTCTGCAACAATCTCGTGCTTCTGAAGAATGTTACTGTAGTAGACGAGACTGTGACTGTTGCAAATGGAGTCACTGCTCAGGTACTCTAGATTGAGATTGTGAATTTGCTACTCTATTCAGGTAAGCATTTAATTTTGAATAATGTTAAATTTATACATACATTAACTACTAATTTAGCTTCAATTAGTCTGTTATACGATGTCGGTGTGTCATTTAATATTTGTGGTGGTAGAGTAACTTTAATGGTTAACTCACATTATTTTGGTTGTGCTTATGTCGTAAATGAAATGTATAAGTTGATTCTAGCAAACAAAGTAGTAAATCAAGTTAGTTCAAATCTGATAGATCATAAGACTTTACATACAAGATTAGGACACATGAACTACAGAAAACTACTGATGTTAGTTAAAACTCACAATATTTTCTTAGACACAATAATCAAGTTTGACAAATGTGAAATCTGTGCTCAGTCTAAGATAATTAAAACACATTTTTAGTCAGGTTTCTAGGAGCACAGAATTGCTAGAGTTAATACATTTTGACATATGTGACTACAAAAGTTGTCACAAGAGAAAGTTAGAAGTATCTGATAACTTTTATTGACGACTACTTTAAATTTAGTCACATTAATCTCCTTAAATTAAAAGATAAAACTTTTAAAAATTTTTGTATATTCAAAAATAGGGTTGAAAATCAATTTGACATGAAAATTAAGAAGATAAGTAGTGATAGAGAAGGAGAATATGCATCAGGGGAGTTTAGAGACTTTCTTGCCAGCAATGACATAATCCCTAAAACCACCGCCCTGTAATCACCACAATTCAACGGTATCACCGAGAGGAAAAATAGAACTTTAACAGAAATGTTGAATTCTATATTATTAAATGTTGACATGCCTGCGACCTATTGGGGTGAAGCGATCATCAATTCCAATTGCATTCTTAATAAAGTGTGTCTTGCAAAGTTGAAATTGGGATCTTATGAACTTTGGTTTCAGAGACCTCCTAGATTTGACAATCTTAATACTTGAGTTTGTATCGTTTATGTTAAGATACCTGACTCTAGGAGAGCTAAGATTGGACCTAGGACAAACACCCGCGTCTATCTAGAATGTGCAAAGAATAATGCTACAAACAGATTTCTAGATCTATCAATCAATACTGTAATAAAATCTAGAGATGCTATTTTTTTTAGGATAAGTTCTTAAAGATAAAAACCTGACCGTTCCAGGTCTGTCAGACACTGGTATTAAGACTGTTGTTGAGCCAGAACAAAGCATCTCTGATATTGAGTCTATAGACACTAGTGGTTTAACATCTAAAAGTTATTTAACAGAGAAAGAGTGTCTAAAAGCTTCTGTACTGACTTTGTGACTTATCAAGTTGAAGCTGATCCATCTACCTATAAGGAAGCGATGCGGTCTAGTGATTCTTAGTTATGGAAAGTAGTGATAGATAATGAGATAAATTTTTTTCTTGTAAAACCACACTTAGACTTTGGTTGACTTGCCCAAAGGGGCTAGAACCATTGGAAGTAAGTGAGTTTTGAAAAGAAGCTCAATTCTGATGGTAGTATCGTCAAATATAAAACACGTTCAGTTGTCAGGGGCTTCACTCAAGTGAGTGGTATAAACTATTTTAATATATACTCACCTATTTGTCACATTGCGATAATTAGGATTTTCTCGTGTTTGCATCTTTTGAACATTTTATTATTCATCAGATAGATGTCAAGACTGCATTTCTTAATGAAGATCTGACTAAAGAGATCTATATGTACCAACCTGAAGGGTTTGTCGTAGAATATCTAGAAAATAAGGTCTGTAAGTTAATTAAGTCACTCTACAGACTGAAGCAAACACCAAACTTGTGGCACAAAAAAATTGACACTCATGTTAAAGTCATGAGTTTCAAATACATCTTATCAAATAAATGTCTGTATATAAGAATAAGTTCAAATAAAGTCACAATTATATGATTGTACATTGCTGACATGCTAATTCTGGGTACTGATCTGTCTGAGGTGCAAGACGTGAAAGTTATCTTGATGAGATAATTTACATGATAGACTTAGGAATGATGAAAATCATCTTAAGAATGGAAGTGAACTTCACTGAGAAGGGTGTTATCCTAAGTCAGAGTCACTATATTAGAAATCTACTAGAAATGTGAGGTTACGATAATAGAAAAAAATTGAGACTTCATACGACTACAATAATAAACTGAAATAAAATTAAGGTTCATCTATTAGACAGTTAATTTACTCCAAAATTCATAAGAAGTCTCATGTATGCTACAAGATGCACTAGACCTGACATCGCTTTTACGATTGACATGTTGAATAGATTCACTAGTAATCTTGTAAAAGACCAATAGTATGCCTTAAAAAGGCTAATAAGACTTAAAATATGCTAAAAAGTATGTTTTATGTTACAATTGACATCCTCATGTGCTATTTTGACACCTCCCTGTGCTTAGAAATTGGTGATAGAAGATCCACTAATGGTTTTGTGTTTACACTAGGAGCAGCTGCAGTAGCTTTTGGTGCTCAGAAATTGATGATAGTAGATCCACGAGTGGTTTTGTGTTTACACTAGGAGCAGCTGCAGTAACTTGGAAGTCAAAGAGAGACGTGCATTGCACTATCCTCTATAAAATCAAAACTCTATACTCTAGCTTCAGCAGAAGAAGAAACATAGTGGATTAGAGATCTGATATTGGACATTTCAATGACGAGTCTGAAAATGCGCTCTATTTTGATCTATTGGGAAAATCAAGCCATAAAGACCATTGTAATAAATACATTGTTCAATGGAAAGCGAAGAAAACTAAGGATGAAACATGTCTGGTTAACTCATCTCACAAGTTAGGGGATAATCTCCATATTGGACGTGAAATCCAAAGATAATGTAGCAGATGTCTTTATCAAAGACTTATGTAAAGTTCTAACAACTAAAACATCTGGTGAGATGAAATTAAAGTCGATTTAGTGAGACTGTTATCTGAAGAAAGCCAGAGATGAATAGTTGTCAGTCATTGCAAACTTGATGACTTACACAATTATTTTTATTCAAATGCTGGTTTGGGTATCATTTTAAAAAAAAGAATACTGAAGTTGCTGATATGTGTCATGATATTATGATTATTAGTTATATCATTTCAAACTTGATGATATAATAGTCACATTTTATTGTATCATTTCAAGCTTGATAGTATAACACAATTGTGAAATGATTAATAATAATCTTAATAATCGAAGGAACATGATTTGATTTTATAAAATTAAATATTCTATTTTTTTGTAAATTAGATAGAGATGCTGATTTGTGATTCTTTACTACTGATCAGATTATTACGTTATTTTACTCCTAAAACTAATCTCTTTATTTTTGATAGCAAATGTTTGAATTCATAGATATTTGTCTCGTGACATTCTTATTGTAACTGTTTGCAAATCAAATGAGATTGAAGGAGAGAAAATTGATTTTAACCTGTATGACGATGATTTATTCCTTGTGTGGACTAAAGATCAGTTATCAGTTTGAGTTTTCAGTTTATTTACTGTTTTGTTTGGAACTATTTATTTGAGTTTAGATATATCCGTACTATAAAGCTCATATTTACGTTTCTGAAAAATTTATATTTGTAGTTATTAACTTTTGTTTTAAGTGACTTGTTATGTGGTATAATTTATATATACAATATATGAGAGATTGATGAGGTATATATTGATATAATGATAACGGGTCCTTATTGTATTCAGTTTGGATCCGTTAAACATCCAATAACCCGTCGTCAGGGATTTAAGGTTACGCCTATAAATAACCTATGCTGAGGGCAACATGAAGGTCGTTCCAAACTTGACGGCCACACGGGATGCTTCGAGCGCAGTAACGACGACACGTTAAAATGAGTGTTTAGTTTCACACCGCCTAGCGTGCTTCTTGTCCTTGGTGTATTAGTGGGTGACCACTACTCTCCCAATTGCGTGATTTTGAGGAGTGATGCCAGATTATTTTACATATTTTTATGCATTAAATCTGATAAATTCCCTGACATGTTGCCCCTCAATATCATGATGCAATTAGAAGCTCTGTCATGCTGTGAGGAAAAGTTAATCCTCACATATCTACTAATTCTGTCATAAATGTTCCCAATATTTGACTGCATCACTCGCGATTAATTGTCCAAAAAATCAACAAATTGTTTTCACTTACATGGTGAGAAACAATGTAGCACCAATATCAGGATACTCTCCATTTCTGGCGAAATGGAGGAGATTCATTTCACGGTGCAGATTAAAAGCATTTTGATCCGACGGGTTCACCTTTCCCATCATTTTATAGATTTTTTTGATTAAAAAAATCTCTACCACTAGATTTCTTCCAGGCTTTCCTTATCCATTAGATGGTGAAATGAATACTCTATTTTCTTCATAAATGGAGATGATCCGGATCCGCGGCTCCAATTATATCCCTAACATCTCCAAATTCACCCTAGCGAGTATTTTTGATTCCCAGGGGGAACATTTACGATCACCCACAGAGCATTTTAATTTGATTACCCCCCAAGCGATCATTTTGATCACCCAGCGCAATTATGAGCACTACTGGATCTTGTCGAGAACCTTAAAAAACCTATTTTAAATAGATGGAAGGGATGTTGATTAAGGCTCCGTTTGGCATGGTGGCGGCGGTCATGAACATGAGAGTTAAATTGTGATTCGTTAATGCCCACCTAATGACCTTCATCCATTTTTATGTTCAAATGGATGATATTTATTATGTGATTCTTAACTAACGACTTTTAACCCAGGCTTTTACGACCGCCTCCACCGTGCCAAATGGAGCCTAAGATACAAATATTCCATTATAGTTTTCCTCATTCAATCTAAATGATAGCGTCACTCCTATTAGTGTTTCTGAGATGTGAGGGAAGTGTTGAGAGGGGGTCACCCACTCATGTGAGTATCCCGAGCCGCCCCCAGCCGGACTGCAGTCCACCGGCCCCAATCCGCTAGCGCATTCCGGGCACCCAGGACCCGACTTAATACGGCTGTGACGGGTTGTTGAGGTCGGCAAGGTGTTGCCATTAGGCATTGATCCGTGACCTGCTTTGTAAGAGGGTTTTAAACCACCCTCTCAC
>CM077153.1:292436846-292581530 GCA_039583875.1 Platanthera guangdongensis
AGATTGGAAGATAAAGCTCAAACAAGTATCGAGTGCGGTGCGTGGTTTTTCTTTAAAAATAGTTTACTTCCATGCAAACTTTTATATTGAACCTCCGCATTTATTGGAAAGGATAAGAATATGCTAAGTCTACGATTTAACCTCTTCAAGAGTTAGTAGTTCAAATAAAAGTTGGGATAGTTTTGGCTTGGTTCGGAATTTTATGGATAACTTTGGTAATAGTATGATGACCTCTAGCTAGTATCCTTAATAATTCACCATGTTATGGGTCCGTGCATCATCATTTTTTATTTATAGAAGAGATCATTCCAAGTATAAGTGTACATACCCAGGCCACATATCACTATGATGTTTTCAACCTTTTTTTATCATAGTTGGGATCATTCTAAGTATGCATTCACATACCTAGCCGCCGATCACTATGACACAATTTCTTTTCCCATTATTTTTTCTCATCATAGTTGGATCATTCCAAGTATGTAGACATATACCTAGACCACATATCACTATAAAATTTAACCATTTAAAGAAAATTTTGGCACCCATAAATGACTAACTTACTAAAGTACAACTAGTAGGAATAAATGACAGATAAGCATTAAATAGTGTGTAGGTGATAAGTCTGATTTACATAGGTTTTTTTCGGACTCATCTGGGTTAGTTTTCACGCATTGCACTTCACTTTTAGTTATATATCGTTCATATTTCATCTTGTCTCTATTTTCAAGGAAGTGCACACTTAGGCTCAGGGTTTGTGTATTTTTGTATTTTTTTATTTATACTCCTTATTGTGCTCGTCTGGAAGTCTACACATATCAGTGCTTGGTACAGGGTTCGTGTGCGTGTTCCGGGGATGTTTGGAAGCAGGAATGCTGCGTACGCTCATGGATATATGTGCGCACGACCACTGGTCGTGCGCCACTGCGCTCGTGCGCAATGTTCCCTGATTTCAGAATCTGCCTGGGGTATGCGCACTATCACTGGACACAGTGCGCACGACCACTGGTCGGTGCGCCACTGATCGTGTGCATTGATTCCATATATTTCCAAAATCTGCCTGGGCAAACACACTACCCACTGGACATAGTGCGCACGAGCACTGGTCGTGCGCCACTGGTCGTGTGCACTATAATTTCTGCAATCTATAAATTCGCAGGTTCTTCCCTAATTCAGGATCGCTCGACTTTTCTCCGCCATTTTCGTCTCTGAGGAAGGGTTCCGTCGTTCCCCTTCATCTTCCATCATAGGGAGGTGCTCCGGGCAAGCTCGACGCCAAATCCAAAGCCGGAGCTTCCTCTCGGCCTCCTCCTTCATCTTTGGCTTCAAGAAGAGCTTGACCTAGCTTTCTCCATCAAGCTAGGAGAAGTTGTGCCATCCTCCACTGGATTGTGACACGAAGAAGATGGGCCATTGGAAGGTGGTGACAGCCCTTCTCTACCCCGGACGCAGTTGCGGACCGAGCTTGGACGCGGATTGACAACCCGACGATTCCAACCGTGAATCCTCAGCAAGGCTTCGGATCCGGTCGATTTCACACACTTTTCTTCTCTTGTTGTTTATAGTTTAGTTGAACTCTTTGTATTTGATGAAGCTATGCTGCTTAGTGTAATATACGTTTATCTGTAATCGTCTATGTGATTGCATATTTTCGTTATATTACTTGAGGTGCGCCTATTTGTCCATCCACCATCCATCCGCCCTTGCCGCACTAGCAATTGCTAGTGGCGTGCGTCGCGAAGAGGTGCTGACGACCCACATTCCGCCGTTCTAACCACCTCATCCGCAAGCCTACTCGCGCATCCACCTAGTGATTCGGTGCATAGCGGCCGACTAGTCTTCCATCCCGCCTGGCGAAGCATCGCATAGCGGCGTTGCATAGGAGTAGTTGATAGTGTTTTATTTTCTTTGTCCGCAATATCAAAGCCCCCATCGTTACCCCCGACCCTAAGGACTTTCAATCTCAAGTCCTCCTCGAAATTAACTCCACCTTACTGTGTTCCTTGTGAGATCGATACTTGGGAAAGCCCCCATTTTATATTACTTGTGCGACCGGTTCACTGTCGTGATCTTACGCATCAGTAGGGCAAAGTTCAAGCTCAAATATGTTAGTGGATGACAAAAAGAATACTAGCTAAACTCATGTGTAGGCTTACATCATTGACTTAGTCCTTGCTCATCCCTCCCTATTATTTTAAAGGTAAATATCACAATATTGCATTGAAAGTGAACAAATATTTTGTATATAAAAAAATATTTGAGCGAGCTTTATCAGAAAAAATCTTACTAACTTCAAATTCATAGTTGCTTTTTATTTTATTTTTATTCTTTAAAGTTGAGTGGTCCGGCCCAAACTCATAAAAAACTGCACCGGTTCAGTTGAACCGGGAATTTCTTCTCGTTCAAGAGGCGGACAGCAACCAAAAAGTTGCAACAGTCTTCTCAGTCGTTTGCAACAACCCTTTCTCTACATATTTGGGCAGAATCAGCCCGCTTTTCTTAAGTTTTATTCATGTTATTATTATTATATTAGGCAGAGTTTTAGCAAGTTAAATAAAGTCATGCGGCATCAAATTCTTCATATTCTTTTGCTAAATTAGCGGAACAAACGATTTTTTTTTAATTTTATATTACTTTATTTATTTAAAATATAAACATATATATAATTTAAGATAGGATAGGATGGATGGGTTGCCTCCCACCAAGCGCCTCGTTTAAAACGTCCCGGCCGGACGTCTCAACTCAATATTTGTTTTTATTTTAAATGAATGAACGACACCAGTCGTTCATTATCACCGTTCTGATAAAATTTTTAGGCGCTCGCCATTAACTTTAAATTCAGAATTGTCATGCTCATTAATTATGGTGATTGCGTCATGCGTGTGTACTTCTTTCACTCGGAATGGTCCCGACCAACGAGTTTTAAGTTTTCCGGGAAATAATTGAGGCGAGAGTTAAATAATAAAACTAATTGCCGGGCTCGAAGTGCTTGTCATTCAGACGTTGGTCGTGCCACTTCTTCATTTTTTCTTTGTAAATCCTGGAGCTCTCATAAGCATTCATCCTAATCTCCTCCAATTCATGCAATTGTAAAATTCTTGTTTTTCTGCATCTTGATAATCAAAGTTAATCTATTTGATAGCCCAATGGGCTCGATGCTCTAGCTCTAAAGGCAAATGACATGCTTTTCCGAATACTAACCTATAGGGGGGGTAGACCTATTGGTGTCTTATAAGCAGTTCTATAAACCCACAAGGCGTCATTAAGCTTTTGTGACCAATCTTTGCAATTGATGCTAACAGTCTTTGCGAGGACATTCTTTATCTCAAAATAGAGACTTCTGCTAGCCCATTGGTTTTAGGATGGTATGCCAAAGCTACCTTATGCTGGACTGCATACTTCCTTAGAAGCTTAGCGAATTGGTAATTACAGAAGTGGCTTCCGCCATCACTTATGATAGCTCTGGCGTGCCAACCGATTAAAGATGTAATTCTTTAAAAAGTGCAAAAACTATTTTAGCATCATTCTTGGTAGTAGCGAGTGCTTCAACCCATTTAGAGACATAATCGACAGCTAGGAGTATAAATATGTTACCATTTGAATTCACAAAAGGTCCCATGAAATCTATGCCCCATACATCAAATAGTTCAACCTCCAAAATTGTATCCATTGGTAAAGAATCACTTTCTTAATATTTTCACTTCTTTGACAACGATCGCACTGTTTGACAAACTCTCCTAGCGTCTCGAAATAAGTTGGGCCAGAAGAATCCAGCTTCTAATATTTTCATGGCTGTACTATCCCTTTAAAATCACCTCCGTAAGGGGAGTTATGACATTTTTCTAATATAGCCTTCATTTCTCCCTCCGGGATGCAACGTCTTAACATACCATCCACTCTGATTTTGAAAAGATATGGTTCATCCCAAACATAGGACGGGCTTGATGCAAAAATCGTTTCTTTTGTTGGATATGCAGATCAGGTGGAAAAATTCTACTCACTAAATAATTCACGAAGTCTGCGTACCAGGGTAATGAGTGTTCAGAAATGGCCAAAATCCTTTCATCAGGGAACCTTTCATCAATTGTTGATTGGAACGATGAATTGGGGGATTCAATCCTTGAGAGATGATCACTAGGATTATCAACACCTTTCATATCCTTGATTTCTAAGTCGAATTCTTATAATAACAAAACCCAACGAATTAGCCTAGGTTTGCATCTTTCGTTTCATGAGATATCTAATAGCCGCATGATCAGTGAATGCAATAACTTTAGTACATAGAAGATAAGACCTAAACTTTTCAAGGCAAACACCACGGCTAATAATTCCTTTTCAGTAGCGGTGTAATTAACTTGAGCCTCGATCAAAGTTTTGCTAGCATATGCTATAGTATGAAAAACTTTTTCTCGCACTTGTCCTAACACAACGCCAACTGCATAGTCACTAGCGTCACACATAAGTACAAGGGCTCTCCCAATCGGGCCACTACAATTGGTGTCATTGTAACCGGGTTTTAAGTTCATTAAAGGCATTTTAGACAGTGATCATCAAAATGAAACTTTACATCCTTTTCTAATAACCTACTTAAAGGTTTAGCCAATTCTAGCAAAATCCTTGATAAATCGTCTATAGAAACCTGCGTGTCCAAGGAAACTTCGTAGTGTTTTTATGTTCTTAAGAGGGGTAATTTTTCGATAACTTCAATCTTAGCCCTGTCTACTTCTAACCCTTCTTTTGATACATGATGCCCAAGCATTATTCCCTTGCGCACCATGAAGTGGCATTTTTCCCAATTCAATACCAAGTTAGTTTCAACACAACGAGAAAGTACATTTTCTAAATAGTTCAAACATTGATCAAATGTTTTCCGAAGATGGAAAAATCATCCATAAAAATTTCTATGCCGTTATCCATAATATCCTAGAATATAGCAATCATACATCGTTGAAAAGTGGGCTGGTGCGTTGCACAGACCGAATGACATTTTTCTAAAAGCGAATGTTCCGTAGGGACATGTGAAAGTTTTCTTCTCTTGGTCTTCCGGGTTACAGTAATTTGATTATATCGGAATACCCGTCTAAGAAGCAAAAGAAATCATTACCCGATAGTTTATCTAAAACTTGATCAATAAAAGGCAAGAGAGAATGATCTTTTCGAGTTGACTTATTTAGCTTTCGGTAGTCCATACATATGCGCCATCCCGTGATAGTTCGAGTTGAAATTAATTCATCCTTATCATTTTTAATTACGGTCATCCCCCTTTCTTAGGAACACATTGGACCGGGGAGACCCATGAACGATCAGAGATGGGATATATTATTCCTGCATCTAGCCACTTATGATCTCCTTTTCACCACCTCTTTCATAGGTGGGCTAAGACGTCGTTGAGGCTCTATAGACCCTTTGTAAGATTCTTCTAGAATAATTTTATGCATACATAATGAAAGACTAATTCTCTAATGTCCACTATAGTCCATCCTATGGCTAATTTTATATGCTTTAAAAGATTTAGTAAATTCTTATGTTGTTCGGTAGCAAATTGGAGTTAACAATGACTGGTAACGTATCATTATCTCCCAAAAATACGTATGAGAGATGCTCAGGAAGTGGTTTCAACTCCAAAGTGGGCGGATTGACAATGGAGGGCCTATTCGCTAGTGATTTTTCTGGCATGTTTAGAGATTCCGGTCAGCAAAAGGAAAACGGGTGTTTTTCACAAAGATGTACACACTCTTGTGTTTCTTTGTCTTCATCAGAAGTCTCTTCAAAATTTAATAAGGATGTTAAGTCCTCATCATCAGTATCTTGTTCATAATACGACTCACCATCAAGTAATGTTATGTTATTTACCTCCTCCACTAGGTCTTCTTCTCTATCAGGATACTTCATTGCCCTGAGAACGTTAAAAGGTAACTTGTTCATCGTTAACCCTCATGGTTAACTCGCCCTTATGAACATCAATCAAGTTCTCCATGTTGCTAAGAAAGGCCTTCCTACGATAATAGGTACCTCCTTATCTCCCTCCATATCCAATACTACAAAATCTGTCGGAAAAATAAATTTTTCCACCTTAACTAAAATGTCTCAACAATCCCTTTTGGGAAGGTGAGGGTTTTATCGGCCAATTGTAATGTTAGCGAAGTCTTGGTAATTTCCCTACTCCTAATTTCTTATATATTGATAAAGACATTAAATTTATACTTACGCCTAGATCACACAAGGCCTTTCCTTCAAATTGATATCCAATAGAACAAGGGATGGTGAAACTTCCAGGATCTTTCAACTTGGGTGGCAATTTCTTTTGGAGGATTGCACTACACTCATGAGTAAGATTGCTACTGTTTCATTTACACCAAATTTTATTTCTTATTTAATATATCTTTCATGAACTTGACGTAGCTTGACATCTATTCTAAGGCTTCAGCGAAGGGTATATTGATTTGCAGTTTCTTGAATACTTCTAGAAATTTTTGAAATTGTTGATCTAATTTACTTCCTTAGCCTTTGAGGGAAGGGTGGAGGTGGGTAAATAATTGTGTTTTCTTTACTTTTGGAGATACCACATTTTTGCCTTTTATGTCTTCTCCTATGACCTCTTCTTTTTCATCATTATTGTTGCACTCTTGGGTGAATTTTTCCTTAAGCTTGTTAGAGACGTCACTCTCCACACCCTGTTGACCGTTATTATTCTCAAGTTGATTGTTTTGTTCACTTAACAACTTCCTTCCACTCCGTAATGTAACAGCTTTACATTGATGATTATTATCTCCCTTAGGATTCGGTGTGTGGTATCCGTAGGAAGTGTGCCGTGTTGTCTCATACTCAAAGCGGATGCTATTTGTCCTAATTGTGATTCAATCATCCGCATTGAACCCTCCAAACTAGTGAAACGTGCTTCATTCTTTTGCATTGGCTCCATAATGAAGTCGTCAGTTTAATTTTCTAGAAGGTCCCGCTTGGTTGGATGATGATTTTGATGTTAAAAATTAGGATTGGAATTAATAAATTCGGTGGAGTAGAACTAGAATTGTTCTTCCAAGAGAAGTTTGGATGGTTTCTCCATTCGGGATTGTAATGATTTGGATAAGAGTTTTGATTTTGTTTATTGTTAAAGTATTAGACCGGGCGGCTTGGCGGTCTGATCCAGCGGTTTGTTGACCGAGCGGCTTAGCGGTCTGATCAGCGGTTTGTAGACCGGGCGGTCTGTCGGTCTACCTCTGCGGTGTTCTATCCTGCTGGAGTTGCCGAGCGGTTAGCCCATCTGTCTAACCGCGCGGCCTATGCGGTCTCCATTATTCTAGCCGCTCAGTACTGTAAATGTTTAGTCCCCACATTGTTGTATACTCTCTTTCTTATCTCCTCCATTCTATATAAGGGAGGCCATACCTTTGTAAATGTATATCTTTTTTGGATAATAAATTTCAATTATTCAAAAGTTTGTTCGCTTGTTCTCTTCTTTTCGCTTCTTGTTCTCTACTTTCTAACATGGTATCAGAGGACACGGTCATTTCCTCTTGATCTGTGCGCCCTCTGTTGTTCGCGATTCTTTTCCGCACTCTGCGACTTGATTCGCGGCTTGCCCTCTCTTCTATCCGCGCGGCCTGTTTTCTATCCGCGCGGTTTGTTTTTGTCCGCCAACCTGTTCGCGCGGCTTGCTCCTTCTTGGTTCTCTCTCTCCTTCTCCTTGTTGTCGCAGCGACCTGTTTCGTTGTCGCCGCGCCCTTGTTCTTTCTTGCCTCTCCGACTTCCTAGTCGTTGCGGTCTGTCCTGTCCGCGTGTGTATTATCTCTCTACTCGCGGTTGCTGCTGTGATCTGCCTGACCGTGCGGTTGTCTCTTTCTTACCCGCATCTTGGTCGCGGTCACCTGCTCTTCTCCTCTCTTCTCGCTCGTCGCTTCAGTCCGCGCGACCCTCTTCCCCGCAGTGCCTCTTTCTAGCCGCTACTGTTCGCGCGGCTTCCTCTGTTTTCTAACCGCTCCTGTTCGTGCGCTTCTTCTGCTTTCGGGTTCTATGACTACCTCCGGTCTCACACTACTCCCTGCAGCTCCTTCTCCTCCTCCAGCTCCTGCTCCTCATCCTTCGGCCTCCGCCTCTTCTAGGCCGTCTGCCTCTGTGGCTACGACGTCAGGTAGTGCCCACGTCGTTACCCAAGGTAAATGGCTGATTGACTCCGGTGCCACCAATCATATGACGGGCAACCCTCATTGCTTCTCCCGTCTTGAGACCCATGACCGCTTACCCCCAGTTCGTATGCGGATGGTTCCCCGTCTCGGTTCATGGGACGGGCATGGTTCAACTCACTCCATCGCTTTGCTTGGAGGATACCCTCTATGTCCGAAGTTCCCGTGCAATTTGTTATCTGTTACTAC
Source organism: Platanthera guangdongensis (assembly GCA_039583875.1). Classification (NCBI taxonomy): domain Eukaryota; kingdom Viridiplantae; phylum Streptophyta; class Magnoliopsida; order Asparagales; family Orchidaceae; genus Platanthera; species Platanthera guangdongensis. The sequence continues at coordinate 292,445,216 of CM077153.1, forward strand.
TTTATGCCGGCAACTTCAGTGCTCCGTTTTATTCACTCCCACTACTTGTTCTTTTCAGGACCCGAGGACCCCAGCGGACGATGCTACTGGGACTGAGAGCGGCGGCCTCTACTTCCTCGACGATGTTTCCGCTCTTTCTGCCTACTCCTCCTCCAACGATCTCCTTCAGTGGCATCTTCGTCTGGACATCCTCCTCCTCGGCTTATTTGTCAGCTTCTGCCCCACTTACCTCCCACCAGTTCTCCGCTCAACTGTGATGCGTGTCAGCTTGGCAAACATCATCGCTCCTCCTCCCCGCCGAAGCAAGGCCGTGGCTCCTCTCGCATTTTTGATCTTATTCATTCTGATGTATGGGGTCCTGCTCCTACCCTCACAGTTGGTGGGGCAGGGCAGTCCTATTTGTCACTTTTATCGATGATTTTACTCGATGTACCTGGGTGTATCTCTTAAAGGATCGCTCTGAACTATTTTCTGTTTGGCAATCTTTTTACTTTATGATTAAGACTCAATTTGCTATTTCTATTAAAGTCTTACGTTCTGATAATGCCAAGGAATATCTGTCTCATGAGTTCTCCGCGTTCTTTCACCAACACGGCCTCATTCATCAAACGACTTGTGTTTACACCTCCCAACAGAATGGGGTGGCGGGCGTCAAAACCGTCACCTGCTTGATGTTGCGGTACTCTCATGGCGCAGATGCACGTCCCTCGCTCCTACTGGGCTACGCTGTGCTCCTTGCTTGCTATCTTATCAATCGCATTCCCTCCACGGTCCTCCCACGGCCGGACTCCCTTCTCCTTCTCTACCCCCACCAGGAACCTTTTCCTCTTCCTCTCCGTGTCTTTGGCTGTACGGCCTTTGTTCACGCTCCCTCCGCTACCCGCGACAAGCTTTCCCCCCGTTCCACCAAATGTGTCTTTTTGGGGTACTCTACCACTCAAAAAGGCTATTGCTGCTTTGACCCCCTTCTCCGCAAGCAGTTTGTCTCCGCAGATGTGACTTTTTTCGAAAATGCTTCCTATTTCTCTCCTTCCTCTTCTCTTCCTTCTCTTCCTTCTGATATCTCTGTTCCTTCCACACCTCTCGACGTTTTCCCACCTTCGTCTCCTCCTCCACCGACTCCTTCTCAGTCCGTCTCCCCACCCACCCCTCCACCCTCCTCTCCGCTGTCGTCTCTCTCTAGTCCCGGGCAGCCTTCTCCACCACGGACGCTCCGGTCGCTGACGCTCCCGTCGCCGACGCTCCCGATGATCTGGATGTTCCCATTGCCCTTCGCAAAGGGGTGCGGGGTGTACTCAACACCCGCTCATGGCTGTTGTTTCTTATGATCAGCTTTCTCCTTCTCGCATGTATTTTGCCTTGGCTATCTCTGCTACTTCTACTCCTCGTACCTACTAGGAGGCTCTCGCTCTCCCTCATGGAAGTCTGCCATGGATGAGGAGATGGCTACTCTTACTGAACGGGGTACCTGGACCTTGGTTCCTCCTCCCGTGGGCACTGATGTGGTTGGCTGTCGCTGGGTCTTTGTTGTGAAGTTTCGCCCGACGGCACTGTGGATCGCTACAAAGCCGGCTGGTGGCCAAGGGCTTTACTCAGACTTATGGCGTTGATTACTTTCATACCTTCTCTCCGGTTGCTCGCCTCAGCACCATCCGGTTCTCTTTTCTGTGGCTGTTAACCGGGCTTGGGATATTTCCCAGCTTGATGTGAAGAATGCCTTTCTCTATGGCGATCTTCAGGAGGACGTCTATATGGAGCAACCTCCTGGGTATGTTGCTCAGGGGATACACGTGTCTGTCATTTGAAGAAGGCCATTTATGGCCTAAAGCAGAAGAGCCCTCGGGCATGGTTCGAAAAATTCAGTGGTATTGTGGCAACCATCGGCTTTCAAGGAGTTCGGCCGATCACTCCTTATTCATTCGCAAAACGGCCTCGGGACTGGTGGTTTTGGCCGTATATGTGGATGATATTCTCCTTACTGGTGATGACCGAGATGGGGTGGACTTGACGAAGAAGCACCTCCGTCAGCACTTGGTCACGAAGGATATGGGTGTAAAGCCCAAAGTTCTAAAACAGGCAAATTTGGGTGACACGGCCTGGGACACGGGCGTGTCCCAGGGCGTGTCAGGTGACACGGCCTACGACACGGGCGTGTCGCAGGGCGTGTCGAGTTGTGTCGACGATTGGGCTTTGTCTCGACGATTCGTCGAGATAAGGCACACGGCCCAGGACACGGGCGTGTCCAAGGCCGTGTCGCAGTCTCGACGATTTTTGCTCGACGATCGTCGAGTGTCGAGAAGTGAGCGTCGAGAGTTGAACACGGCCCGTGACACGGGCGTGTCACAGGGCGTGTCAAATCAGGCGACGAACTCAGCCCGCCGAATGAGTTCGACAGGGCGTGTCTTGGTGCCGTGTGTGGGCACACGGCCTGGGAACACGGGCGTGTCAAGGCCGTGTGAAGTCTCGGGATGATTTGGGATTTTTTTCACCCAGGTACACGGCCACAGACACGGGGCGTGTCTGACGGCGTGTTGGTGACACGGCCCATGACACGGGCGTGTCCCGTGGGCGTGTCACTGGTTTGGATAAGTCGGTTGACCACCGCTTGAGGCACACGGCCAGGCACACGGCCGTGTTCGAGGCCGTGTCGGGTCAAATTATGTGTTTTTGGCAGAATCGTGGCGTCCATTTCTTCAGTCTGGATCCAAGGGCTGAAAAGCTCTTCTTCTTTTTCCATAAGGGCCGAAGTCAGAGATTTATTTCTCATAGTCTTTAGCCTTAACCTTTCTTCAAGTAAAGAGAGAAAGAGAGAGAGAAAGGAGGAGGAAGAAGGGAAGGGGGCTGCTGTTGGTGGTGCTGCGGTTTACGGCGAGAGATCCGAAGCCAGCGTTGCGGAGGAAAACGCTCTTGCGAGTCTTGCAAGCAAGCTTTCAAGCCATGGCACCGAAGCGATCGTCAAGGGTAACGACTTTTCTTCCTAGCCATGTGAAGGCTTCTGTTTTGGCATATCTTTTGATTCCCCACCAAGAGGTGGCTGCTTTTGGGAGTCATTTGGGGTGGATGCTTGAAATCCCCTTGATATTGCATATAGATCCGGAAATGAGTACGGAATAGGCATGCTGTGTGAAGCCCATCTGGACAGGTTGGTCTGGATTGGTGATGTTGCATACGAACCGGAGAAGACTCCGTGATAACGTGTAGTGTAAGGAGTCTATGGGTTATGCCTGCGAAAAGGAGTAGCAGGAAGTACTGGGGTGGTAGTCCAGGAAAATAGCCTTGTGGTGGTTTTGGGTCCAACCTGTGGTTGAGGCACAGGAAGTACTGGTGGGACCAGGAAAGGCCCTTTTTGTGATGTTTGATGTCATAGGGTGTCCACCTGTGAAGCGAGTCACAGGAAGTACTGGTGTGCCCAGGAAAGACCCCTGACATTTGTACTTATGCGGTGTCCACCTGTGGAGAGAATCACAGGAAGTACTGGTGCGCCCAGGAAAGACCCGCTGTTGCTGTGAGGAAATGGGTATAGTGAAATACCCAGGCTTGAATGCCAGGAACAGGATTGGTGAGACCGACCCGCGCCTTTGATATAGCCGTGAGTACGCTGTACTCGGAGAAGGCAAGGCGATTTGAGCAACGGGGGGTGGAGGATCCGACCTGCGCTATGTCCGTCTGACGTGAGACCAAAAAGTGCGGTCTGTTGGAGCGCATAGCAAGAGTCTTCGGCCTGCGCGCCATGACACAAAGGGGGGCTACGGGCCATCCCGGTGTCCGAGGACTAACTCGGCTGCACGCCATGGAGTAAATGCTCAAGAGAATTACCGTTGGGTGATAACCCTGATACGGTGGTGGGCAAGAGGTTGCCAGAACACCAAGAATGTGCCCTGAGTGCACGGACCGTTGGGCCGGGCGGCGAACGGTTGTGATGGCTTGTGTGCGTGAAAACACCTTTTGATGATATAGCTTGCCATACTTGTGATATGATATGCCTGCAGGGAAAATACCGCTGCCCCGAGAGGAGGGGTAGGGTCGTTATAATTTGGTCAGCTGAACGCTGACCGTTGCTTTTGTTTGCCACCGTTGGGTGGATTGTCCTTGCACAGGTGCTGGAGAGCCGAGCGGGTCGCATAGAGGTTGATGCTCCTGCTGGTGTTGCTGCTGCTGCTAGCCCTCGAAGGCTAATGTTCTTTTGAGTGTTTTCTTTTTGTGGCCGGCCTGCGCGCCAATTTGTTTAGGCCACTGCATGAAGCCCTGTAAGGCCATAAGGCCAATACTTTATACATGTTGTAAGACATTCCTATCTATATATAAAATGTGGAGTTTATATTTGGACATTCATGAGGAGTTCAAGTAGCTTAGGCTTCCGCTAGAATGCTTGTGATAGGTGCGATTGCGCTACTCTGGTATCATCCTGTACCTTCACCGACTATTTTGTGGTATATCCTGTGGGGCCCCGGCCGGACCTTCTAGAATATATCATATGAACGGATGGGGTTGTTACATTTTTGGTATCGGTTGTCTTGGTCTTTCCCTCTCGAAGTCGTGGTCGACTTCTTTTGTGGGGTGGCGAGCACGTGGTTGTGCACACCAAAGTCTACGATTGAACTCCTGAATGTCCATGATAGGAATGCAATTTGCTATGTTTGAGGAACCTGCGTGTTCCTATGTTGTGTTGTTTGCTTGGGTACGACCGCTAATGTGTGTGTCTTGTCCACCTTTAGGTGACACGGAGTGGAGCTGGGCAGTCTGAGCCCCAGCGTTCTGATGAAAGTACGGCACCAGCTGCGGTGCCTACACCTCCACCGTCTGCGGAACATGTCCGTTTAGTTGCGGAGGCCTTATTTACCATGATCCAAGGTCAGCCACTTAGGCAAAACAAGAGGCTGTGGGGCCAGAACAGGTGGTGGCAAGGCCTGAACCTGTCGTGGATGTGGTACCTCGAGCGGCGAGAAGCAGCTAGCGCGGTTTATGAGTTTCCATCCGCCTACGTTCTCGGGAGTGGGAACCCCGACGCAGGCTGAGGATTGGTTATCGCGCGTCAAGCGAGTGATGACGGCGATAGGAACGGCGGAGCATCAGAAAGTTACCTTAACCACCTTCTTGCTTGAAGGAGAAGCTCGGTTATGGTGGGATGAGATGGAGTTGCATCATTTGGCGGGTCGTCCGTTAACCCAAGTGTCGATGGAAGAATTCTCCCGGCTCTTCCTTGCGAAGCACCTTCCTGTGGCTCAACGGATAGCCATGGAAAATGAATTCCAACAGTTGACTCAAGGTGATGGCAGTGTTGACGCGTACCTGCATGAGTTTACTCGCTTGGGGCGGTATGCGGGTTCGATTTTTGCTGATGAGCAGAGGAAGACTAATCGGTTCTATGAAGGACTGAGGGACGAGTTGAGGTTCCTTGTGTCTAGTTCTGTGAACCAAGGTTTCCAAGCGTTGGTTGACACTGCGACCGTGTTGGAAAAGGATATGAAGAGGGTGCAAGGGAAGAGAGCGTTGGTGATGACGCAACCGGAGTGGAAGGCGCCCCGATCTGGAAAATCGTTTTATAAGAAGAAATGGGGTAAGAGGTCCAAGCCTAGTGGACAAGCTCCTTCATCAGTTGTATCGGGAACAACTTCAGGGGCAACCTCCAAGCCAGAAACTCGTACCTGCTTCAATTGTGGTAGGATGGGGCATATTGCGCGAGATTGCCGGATGCCGCCAAAGAGTGAAAAGAAGGCGGGAGCATCTTATGCGGAGAAAGGAAAGGCGGTGGTGGAGTCTTCTGCCTCGCAGGCGCAACCCCGGGTCTACAATCTTGGCCTGCAGGAGGCCATCAAGCAGAGTGACGTGGTCACAGGTATGAGTTTAGTTTTGCTTATGCTAATGTTTGTATGCTTAGCTTAGTACCCCTACGTTTGTGGTTTGTGTGTGTGACATGTTTGTCATAGGCTTTGTGATGATTCGGGGCACGCTGGCGCGAGCACTGTTTGATACAGGTGCATCGCATTCTTTTCTGTCTAGTGAATTTCTTATGCGGCTTGGGATACCCAGTCGTGCAAAGACAGATAGCGTCAGAGTGGTGTTGCCGAATGGTTGTTGGATGCTTGCGGATCAAGCTTGCGATGTGGCGGTTCAAGTAGGAAGTCGGGATTTTTGTTTATCCGCATTTGTTTTGCCAATTTCGGAATTCGATGTGATTTTTGGGATGGATTGGCTTGCGGAGCAGCATGCTAGGATTGATTGCCAGTCCAAAGAAATCACGTTGGGCCAGAATACCGAACAGGAGACCAAGTTCGCGGTTATGCGAGGAGTAGGCGGGACGTTGATGTCTGCACTCCAGGTAGTCAAAGCTGTTCGGAAGGGTGCGGAGTGTTACTTTGCACTAATTCAGGCTGTTGAGCCTAAGGCCACTTTGTGTGAGGTTCCGATTGTGGCAGAATTTGCTGATGTGTTTCCCGCAGATCTCCATGGGCTACCACCCCAGCGGGAGATTGACTTCACAATTGAGTTGGTGCCAGGTGCGAAACCAGTGGCCCGTTCGCCATATCGCGTTGCGCCTAAAGAGATGGCTGAGTTGAAGGTTCAACTACAAGAAATGTTTGAGCAAGGCTATATCCGCCCAAGTATGTCACCTTGGAGCGCGCCTGTGCTTTTTGTAAAGAATAAAGATGGTGGGTTACGGTTGTGTATAGACTACCGTGAATTGAATAAGCTGACTGAGAAGAATAAGTATCCGATACCTCGGATTGATGAATTATTTGATCAGCTAGTGGGCTCGACCGTCTATTCAAAGTTGGACCTGAAGTCTGGTTATTACTAGTTAAGGATTCGGAAGGTGACATTCCCAAAACCGCATTTGGAACGCGTTATGGGCACTATGAGTTCACAGTCATGCCCTTTGGATTGTGTAATGCGCCTCGGTGTTTTATGGATTTGATGCACCGTATTTTTCGTGAGTACCTGGATCTGTTTGTGATAGTGTTCATTGATGATATCCTAGTGTACTCGAAGTCCAAAGCTGAGCATGAGATTCATTTGCGGTTAGTGTTGAATACGTTGAGGCAAAATCAGCTCTATGCCAAGTTCTCCAAGTGCGAGTTTTGGCTATCGTCAGTGCATTTTTGGGCCATGTGGTGAGTGGAGCGGGCATTGCAGTGGATCCAGCGAAGATAAGAGCCATACAAGATTGGCCAATACTGTCTTCCGTGGCCGAAGTTAGGAGTTTCCTTGGACTTGCGGGCTATTATAGAAGATTTGTGGAAACTTCTCGCGGATCGCTTTGCCGCTAACCACACTGACGTGAAAAGATCAGAAGTTCGTTTGGACGCCAGAGTGCGCACGAGCTTTTGAAGAGCTGAAGGTTCGGTTGACCACGGCGCCGGTGTTGTCTTCGCCATGTGGAACCGATGGATTTGTGATTTATAGCGACGCCTCAGGAAGCGGTTTAGGCTGCGTTCTTCTGCAGAGCGGAAATGTGATTGCTTATGGCTCACGCCAGCTGAAGGTGCACGAGCGGAACTATCCCGTCCATGATTTGGAATTAGCGGCGGTGATTTTTGCACTCAAGCTGTGGCGACACTACCTTTATGGTGTGAAGGTGGAGATCTATACTGATCATAAGAGCCTAAAGTATCTGTTGGAGCAGAAAGAGTGAACATGCGACAACGAAGGTGGTTGGAGTTCCTTGGGGACTATACTTTCGAGATTCATTATACACCCGGGAAGGGAAATGTTGTCGCGGATGCCTTGAGTCGGCGAGTTCCGGCTAGAGCGAATTGGTTACAAAGGCATGATGAACGTCTGATCCAGGAGTTGGAGGCATTGGAGATCTATTGTGTTGACAAGAATTCCACTGCCATTGCATGTTTGAACTGGATCGAGGTGCAATGTGACCTTGCGGACCGAGTTCGACAGGCAACGGAGTTGGATGACGATCTCTTGCGTTATGTGAATGAATGGCCAGAGGGCAAATTCACCTGGATTGACGGTCTTTTGCGTAAAGAAGGTCGATTGTGCGTCCCAAATGTGGGGAAACTGAGGGAAGAACTGATGTATGAAGCGCATTATACGAAGTATTCCATTCACCCCGGGAGCACAAAGATGTTCAACGATATGAAGAAGCTCTTCTGGTGGCCAGGGCTTAAGAAAGATGTTGCCCTTTATGTGGCCAAATGCCAAACATGTGCGATGGTGAAGTCTGAATGCCAAAAGCCGGGCGGTTATTTGAAGTCACTGCCGATCCCAGTGTGGAAATTTGATGATATTTCCATGGATTTTGTGCATGGATTGCCAAGATCGCAGCGAGGAAATGATTCCATTTGGGTGATAGTTGACCGGCTAACAAAAGTAGCACATTTTCTCCCAAACAGGCGGGAGGATTCGGTTGAAAGTTTGGCAAGATATACGTTGATCAGATTGTGCGGCTTCACGGTGTTCCTCGGAGCATCGTAAGTGATCGAGATGGGCGGTTCACGTCAAATGATTGGAGACTAGTTCACCGATTGTTGGGCACGAAATTGACCTTCAGCACGGCCTTTCATCCCCAAACAGATGGCCAAACTGAACGTACCAACAGAACAATGGAGGACATGCTCCGAATGTGCGCCCTTGACTTCAGAAAGAGATGGGAAGATCATCTCTATATGGTCGAGTTTGCATATAATAATAGCTACCAGGCCAGCATTGGGATGGCACCATATGAAGCCCTATATGGAAGGAAGTGTCGTACTCCCTTGGCTTGGGTAGAAGCGGGTGAAGCCCGGGTTGTTAAACCAAATGAGCTTGATGAAGCAAACTCAACCATTCGGACTATTCGAGAGAGATTGCTAGTTGCTCAAGATCGACAAGCGAAGTACTACAACGCCAAGCACCGGAACGTTGAATTTGCGGTTGGCGATTGGGTCTACTTGAAGATCAAGCCATTCAAAGGTGTCTCCAGGATTCGACGATTGAAAAAGTTGAGTCCAAGGTATTTGGGTCCCTTTGAAGTGGTTGAGCGAATTGGCGAAGCAACTTATCGGCTAGCTCTGTCGGCGGACTTGGGTGGGTTACATGATGTCTTTCACATCTCGGTGCTTCGGAAAGCCGTGAAAGATCCAGCTCAAGTGGTCGCGGATGATCGGGTGCCGGTGGAGTATGGGCTAACGACGAGAGTTAGACCCATTCGAATTGAAGATCGAGCCGAGAAACAATTGCGGAACAAGACGGTCGGTATGGTAAAAGTCGGTGGGACAACTGCGGCCGTGAAGAGTTGACGTGGGAACGCGAGCAGACCATGCGAGAAGAGTTCCCTGAGTTGTTTCTGTAATTGGTAGCGAGACTGTTGTAACATAAACATTGAGATATTGTTACATTTTTCTTGCTGTCTTTTTGTTACTTTCCTGTCTCTGAATTTCGAGGACGAAATTTTTTATAGGAGGGGAGGATTGTAACAGCCCAAAGTTCTGAAACAGGCAAATTTGGGTGACACGGCCTGGGACACGGGCGTGTCCCAGGGCGTGTCAGGTGACACGGGCGTGTCGCAGGGCGTGTCGAGTTGTGTCGACGATTGGGCTTTGTCTCGACGATTTTTTTTTGGTCTCGACGATTCGTCGAGATAAGGCACACGGCCCAGGACACGGGCGTGTCCAAGGCCGTGTCGCAGTCTCGACGATTTTTGCTCGACGATCGTCGAGTGTCGAGAAGTGAGCGTCGAGAGTTGAACACGGCCCGTGACACGGGCGTGTCACAGGGCGTGTCAAATCAGGCGACGAACTCAGCCCGCCGAATGAGTTCGACAGGGCGTGTCTTGGTGCCGTGTGTGGGCACACGGCCTGGGACACGGGCGTGTCACAGGCCGTGTGAAGTCTCGGGATGATTTGGGATTTTTTTCACCCAGGTACACGGCCACAGACACAGGCGTGTCTGACGGCGTGTTGGTGACACGGCCCATGACACGGGTGTGTCCCGTGGGCGTGTCACTGGTTTGGATAAGTCGGTTGACCACCGCTTGAGGCACACGGCCAGGCACACGCCGTGTTCGAGGCCGTGTCGGGTCAAATTATGTGTTTTTGGCAGAATCGTGGCCGTCCATTTCTTCAGTCTGGATCCAAGGGCTGAAAGCTCTTCTTCTTTTTCCATAAGGGCCGAAGTCAGAGATTTATTTCTCATAGTCTTTAGCCTTAACCTTTCTTCAAGTGAAGAGAGAAAGAGAGAGAGAAAGGAGGAGGAAGAAGGGAAGGGGGCTGCTGTTGGTGGTGCTGCGGTTTACCGGCGAGAGATCCGAAGCCAGCGTTGCGGAGGAAACGCTCTTGCGAGTCTTGCAAGCAAGCTTTCAAGCCATGGCACCGAAGCGATCGTCAAGGGTAACGACTTTTCTTCCTAGCCATGTGAAGGCTTCTGTTTTGGCATATCTTTTGATTCCCCCACCAAGAGGTGGCTGCTTTTGGGAGTCATTTGGGTGGATGCTTGAAATCCCCTTGGTATTGCATATAGATCCGGAAATGAGTACGGAATAGGCATGCTGTGTGAAGCCCATCTGGACAGGTTGGTCTGGATTGGTGATGTTGCATACGAACCGGAGAAGACTCCGTGATAAACGTGTAGTGTAAGGAGTCTATGGGTTATGCCTGCGAAAAGGAGTAGCAGGAAGTACTGGGGTGGTAGTCCAGGAAAATAGCCTTGTGGTGGTTTTGGGTCCAACCTGTGGTTGAGGCACAGGAAGTACTGGTGGGACCAGGAAAGGCCCTTTTTGTGATGTTTGATGTCATAGGGTGTCCACCTGTGAAGCGAGTCACAGGAAGTACTGGTGTGCCCAGGAAAGACCCCTGACATTTGTGTTTATGCGGTGTCCACCCGTGGAGAGAATCACAGGAAGTACTGGTGCGCCCAGGAAAGACCCGCTGTTGCTGTGAGGAAATGGGTATAGTGAAATACCCAGGCTTGAATGCCAGGAACAGGATTGGTGAGACCGACCCGCGCCTTTGATATAGCCGTGAGTACGCTGTACTCGGAGAAGGCAAGGCGATTTGAGCAACGGGGGGTGGAGGATCCGACCTGCGCTATGTCCGTCTGACGTGAGACCAAAAAGTGCGGTCTGTTGGAGCGCATAGCAAGAGTCTTCGGCCTGCGCGCCATGACATAAAGGGGGGCTACGGGCCATCCCGGTGTCCGAGGACTAACTCCGGCTGCACGCCATGGAGTAAATGCTCAAGAGAATTACCGTTGGGTGATAACCCTGATACGGTGGTGGGCAAGAGGTTGCCAGAACACCAAGAATGTGCCCTGAGTGCACGGACCGTTGGGCCGGGCGGCGAACGGTTGTGATGGCTTGTGTGCGTGAAAGCACCTTTTGATGATATAGCTTGCCATACTTGTGATATGATATGCCTGCAGGGAAAATACCGCTGCCCCGAGAGGAGGGGTAGGGTCGTTATAATTTGGTCAGCTGAACGCTGACCGTTGCTTTTGTTTGCCACCGTTGGGTGGATTGTCCTTGCACAGGTGCTGGAGAGCCGAGCGGGTCGCATAAAGGTTGATGCTCCTGCTGGTGTTGCTGCTGCTGCTAGCCCTCGAAGGCTAATGTTCTTTTGAGTGTTTTCTTTTTGTGGCCGGCCTGCGCGCCAATTTGTTTAGGCCACTGCATGAAGCTCTGTAAGGCCATAAGGCCAATACTTTATACATGTTGTAAGACATTCCTATCTATATATAAAATGTGGAGTTTATATTTGGACATTCATGAGGAGTTCAAGTAGCTTAGGCTTCCGCTAGAATGCTTGTGATAGGTGCGATTGCGCTACTCTGGTATCATCCTGTACCTTCACCGACTGTTTTGTGGTATATCCTGTGGGGCCCCGGCCGGACCTTCTAGAATATATCATATGAACGGATGGGGTTGTTACAATGGGCTCCCCAAAATACTTTTTGGGGATAGAAATCTCTCGGAAACTGACTCCTTGGTTCTCTCTCAACGGAAGTATGCCCTTGATCTTCTTCGAGAAGCAGGCTTGACAGGTGCCAAACCAGCTCATCTTCCCATGGCTGTTGGAGAAGACAAAACGTGGACGGATGAATCGCCTCCTCTATCTGATGTCACACGGTACAGACGTTTGGTAGGGAAACTCTTCTATCTCACGGTGACTAGACCCGACATCACCTACGCTGTAGGAAAGGTCAGTCAGTTTATGCAAGCTCCCAGGGAGTGTCATCTTCAGTCCGCCCTGAAGATTTTAGAGTATATCAAAGCAGCACCGGGCAGAGGGTTACTCTTCCAGAAAAATGGCCATCTGAGGGTTGAGGCCTACTCAGACTCAAGTTACGCGGATGATAAAGGCGATCGTAAATCCACGTCAGGTTTTTGTACCTTTGTTGGAGGTAATCTCGTGAGTTGGAAGAGCAAGAAACAGTCTGTTGTTTCCAGATCCAGTGCCGAAGCAGAATACCGGAGTATGGCGTCAACTACGTGTGAGTTAAAGTGGTTGCGGGCTCTCATGCTTGACCTGTGCGAGGTATATGATTGTCCTCTCCCTATGTTCTGTGACAACAAGGCCGCTATACACATATCCAGAAATCCGGTCTTCCATGAGAGAGCGAAGCATATAGAGGTTGACTGTCACTTCATTCGGAAGGAGATTTTGAAGAATTAGATTTGTACTCCTTTTGTCACCTCTGACAAGGAGTTGGCAGATATCTTCACCAAGCCAGTTTCTACTTCCTTCTTCCGCATTTGTGACAAGCTGGGCATGATTGATATCTATGCTCCAGCTTGAGGGGAGTGTTGAAGTATTAGACCGGGCGGCTTGGCGGTCTGATCCAGCGGTTTGTTGACCGAGCGGCTTAGCGGTCTGATCCAGCGGTTTGTAGACGGGCGGTCTGTCGGTCTACCTCTGCGGTTTGTTCTATCCTGCTGGAGTTGCCGAGCGGTTAGCCCATCTGTCTAACCGCGCGGCCTATGCGGTCTCCATTATTCTAGCCGCTCAGTACTGTAAATGTTTAGTCCCACATTGTTTGTATACTCTCTTTCTTATCTCCTCCATTCTATATAAGGGAGGCCATACCTTTGTAAATGATATCTTTTTTGGATAATAAAATTTCAATTATTCAAAAGTTTGTTCGCTTGTTCTCTTCTTTTCGCTTCTTGTTCTCTACTTTCTAACATTTATACTGACCTCCAATATAGTTTACTTCTTCATTGTTACCTACAAGTTGTTCAATTGTTAGAGTATGATTAGGTGTGATCGTGGGAGTGATTATGCTATTAACTTGTGGGGTCATTTGGTTTTGGTTTAACGTCAAAGCATCTAACCTCTTGTTGATAGAATTAAATTGAGACGTCATTTGGGCTGCAAATGACGTGAATTGGTCCACTTGGTACAAACCTGCCGTGACAGAAGAATGTCCTTGTCGATCAAGCAAATGATAGTTAGAAGATAAATCTTCTAAGATTCCATATGCATCTTCCGGGTATTTATTCATAAGAGACCCTCTCGCAGCTCCATCTACTCGGATCATCGTAGATGTCTGAAGGCCATTGTAAAAGGTCCATACTTGCTGGTGGACGGCCAATCCATGGTGGGGGCATCTCCGTAATAGTTCCTTAAAACGTTCTCATGCATCATATAGGGTTTCTCCATTCACTTGCATGAACGTAGAAATATCTCTCATTAATTTAACAGTTTTGGATGGGGGGAAATATTTGGCCAAGAATTTTTCAACCAATATAGCCCAAGTAGTAATAGACCCATTAGGCAGTGAGTTCAACCAATCTTTTGCTTTCCCTTCTAGAGAGAAAGAAAATAATCACAATTTAATGGCTTCTTCAGATGCGCCATTAATCTTAAATGTGTCACAGATTTCTATGAACGTTCTTAGATGAGAGTTAGGGTCTTCATGGTTATGGCCACTAAACTTATTATTATGGACAAGTTGCATCGCCGTGGAATCAATTTTAAAGTTGTTAGCCTCTACAGCGGGTCTAGCGATACTAAATTGTACCCCTCCCCTAAAAGGCATATTATAGTCACGGCATGTTCTCCTATTTTCCATTGGGTGCCGGTTATGCTCTACTTGGCCTCCTAAGTCCTGTCCCTCTTGATGAATGTTAGCATCATTGTTTTGATTATTCATGTCGAGTTGATTCGAATTTTCAATTTAGTTGATTTTCTATTACATCTACAGGTTCGCTCGATTTCTGAATTTAACGGTATTAGTTCAACTGGACGATACCTGGACATACATTAGTAGATTAGAAGACAATGCAAGAAAATAAAGACAAATAAATTTAAAACGAAATAAAAGCTTGACCTCCAAATACTAAGGATCACTAATATTGTAAGAAAAACACTAAATTCGTTGCACCTCCCGGCAACGGCGCCAAAAACTTGATACGCCTGAAATAGATGTATATAATAACGCAAGTGCACGTGCCGTAACAAGTAATAAATTGTGAGTGAGATCGTTCCCTCAGAGAAGTGATTAACCTAATGCTTGCAAGTACTAGTTACACCGTTCTTTAAATCTAAACAAGATGAGTAAAATAATTTTGGAAGTAATGAAAAATTTTAATAAATATTTAATCTAACTTAACTACGAAGATCCTTAGAAATTCTTTTACCGATTGGAGAAATTAGCCTTGCATTTCAGATTTCCTATGTGCGTCTAGATGGTGTGGAGAAATAGTATTAGTTAAAAGTGTTGAAGGAATTATCATGCAACGATTTTTATAGAAGAAATCCTCATCTCTCGAATCTCGGAATCCCAACATCCTAAATTCTCCTAGTTATCTCTAACTTAGGATGAATGAAGAATATTGATTATCATAAAATCGGACTGCTAGCAAAAGGAGGGAGTCTCCTCCACCTCTCTAAACTACGGTGAACTAATGAGCGGTTGCACTTCTCCTCTCTCGAATCTCGAAGTACAACGCAAAACTGGAGATCTTTGGTTAAACGTTTTACACCACTCGTCTCTCGATTCTTGCAGTGCAATGAATTGACCTTCAAGCATATATTATGTCACTCATCTCTCGATTCTCGCAACGCAACACAAGATAAAGATCAAAGCAAAAAATCTCATAAGCAGATTCAAAAGTTTACAAGATAACAAATCATACAACAAATCTCAACAAGCAAAAAACATACACCATAAAACACACATGTACTCTCCTTACACAAGGCTTGGAGAATTTAGTTCATAGCAAGAGAAGCAACACACAAAATAAGATAGATATTACAACACATGATGGAAAGGATTCAAAATAGTGCCAGAAATTGCTCTCCAAGTCGACCCTATGCAGTCCTTCTCCGAGATCCGGTTTGCCCTAGTTCTTCTTCTCCAAGTAATCTCCAAGATGATGGCTCCAAGATCCCCATCTTAATGATAATAATCCTCTAGTTATGGCATGAGATTCTACTCAAAAAAACGTGCAGCCATTTACCAAAAGTTGCCACTTTTCAATTTTTATTTTGGCGTAAAATTCGAATTTAAAATTTGAAATCCGTCCAACAATTGTTGCAACAACTTTTCAGGTTGTTGCAACAACCTGCGCAGTCCAAAAATAATTCCAGCTTTGCTTCTCCGGATCGATTTCTTCAGCATTTCTAGCAAGAAAACAACGAAAAATTAGACATATTAACCACAAATAAAATAAATATGAATTACTCATATTTTCCTTATTTAATCATTTGTTTCTCAATACGATAGTTATTAAATCAAAATGACGTACTCGATAACTTTTTTTTGGGAAGTTATCAGGGTACCACCAAAAAATGTCGCTCCGGGGGCACCCGAGAAAACAGACTTCTTCGTATTTTACTCCGGCGGCGTGTAACACCCCAAAAGGAGTTGGAAGTAACAGGCTAAACGTCGAATGGAGTTCGACGAACGTCAGACGGAGTGTGACGAACATTGGACGGAGTTCATCGAATGTGGTGTTGTATCCTTTCGGCGAACGTCGAACGGATTTCGGGAAATTCGATGAGCGTGGTGCTGTATTCTTTCGACGAACGTCGAAAGGATTTCTCGAGTAACAGCGGCGGCCGGCGGAGGGAAGTCATTGGGCCACCACCGGAGAGGAGCCCTGCCCCCGGCGCACCGGTCGGGGGTGGTTGAATAACCAGGAACATCATCGGATAAGCAAGGCGGCGGTGCGGTGCTGGGAGCAGAGCTCTGCCACCTTGCTCTCAGGATTGCATTCTCAGGTGGTGGCAGGCCGCCGGACCACCACCCAGAAGTTCGCCTGCCCCCGGCAAGTTGATCGGGGGCGGCGCCGGCACCCAGCAGAGGCCGGCCGGCGGTGGCAAAGGGCCACCGTCTCTTTCATCTTAAGGATGAATTTGCCGTCATCCATCTCCGGTGATGAGATGGACGGCGGGGATTACCTCTTCCCCCCTCCCCCTACCTCTATTTCTGCGCCCCTACAGCGGATCCGGGACTGATCTGCTGTGGGGAAATAACAGTGCATTAAGCTGTCAGGCTCAATCTCAGCCACAAAATCGATATTTGATCATCTAATTGCAAACCAATTTTCATAATAGAACTTTGTGAGGTTTTTGGGCCAAATCAGTGCCCCAGGGGTCAAAGTGGTCAACATGAAAAATGTTCCCCATATTGAGAGCTTCCTCCACATAAATTTTGAAAATTTTTGAAAATGTATTTTGTATTTTTAAAAGCTTAAATAAAGTTTATTAGGCAAAAATGATGGCCCAAAACTTGGGTAAAAATTATGAAAAAATTTCTAGACCCTTAATAGGCTCTCCCAAGGGTTCTATCAAAATTTGGGGACATGAATATAAGAAATGAAGTTTCTTTTAAATTCTAAGAGCTTAGGGCCGCGCTTGAGCTTTATTTCGCCCACTTTCTCCGAAAATGGAAATTGGAATGCGCGACTATCCCACTTGATTTAAATGTCAAGCTCATTTCAGTACTTTCAAATCCAGTCTCGCACTGGTCAAGTTTATTTCAGTACTTTTAATTCCAGTCTCGTACTAGTCAAGTTCATTTCAGTACTTTCAATTCTAGTCTCACAATGGTCAAGTTCATTTCAGTACTTTTAATTCCAGTCTCGTACTAGTCAAGCTCATTTTAGTATTTTCAATTTCAGTCTCATACTGGTCAAGTTCATTTTAATACTTTTAATTCCAGTCTCGTACTGATCAAGTTCATTTCAGTACTTTCAATTTCAGTCTCAGACTGGTCAAATTCATTTCAGTACTTTCAATTCCAGTCTCGTACTGGTTAAGTTCAATTCAGTACTTTCAAATCCAGTCTCGTACTGGTCAAGTTCATTTCTGTGCTTTCAATTCAACTTCAGTCTCGTACTGGTCAAGTTCAATTCGGTACTTTCAATTCAGTACTATTCCATTTTCGTACTGGTCATTCCAGCGCTCCAATTATGCAGCCTTTATAATCAGTAGTTTTAATCACCGCTTTTTATTTCTGCAATTTTACTATTTTAAGCCGAGTCCTGCTCTAACGAGCAGTTACCTACTAAGGTCGAGCCTTAGATGAGGTTAACCAGAGTCGAAGAATTCCTCCGGGTTTTGCCTCAAATAATGTGCTCCCGCGCTTCTTTTCAAAAGTTGAGCTGAGCAACGCGGCCTGAAGGTTAACGTGTAATAGGGCAGGACACCACAGACCCGATGCGTATTAGCTTAATGGTTGATTGATTGCTTGTGAATTGCTTGTGGTAAATCTAGAAAATCAGCAATTTAGCACCCCAAATACACAAAAACAGTCAAAAGAGTAAAGTAATTAGCCAAGTATAGAGGAAATAAACCAAACCAGCCAAGGAGAAGGAGAAGGAAATTCCTTACAGCAAGAGGAGAAAAGAGAAGGTAGTCAGCTACAACACAGAAGCAGCTCGAGAGGTAGTAGAATCGGGGTAGCAGCAAAGTCGGGGCAGCAACTACAAAGGAGCAGCTCATGAGCAAGCCTTAAATCAAGGGCAAAGACAGTAGCCAGAGAACAGCAGAGGCAAGGAGAAGCAGAGGGAAGTAATAGGAAGAAGAAGACGGGAAAAACACCTGCTTGAAAGTGCGGGAGAAGCAGTGGCTCGGTTTCGATTTATAACAGTGAAATAAGCGTCCCTTTCGTAGACCGTTCGTACTGGTGCGAGAAGGTCGACGACTCAAGGAGACATGAAGATGGGTACCACGGGTGACCGGATATTATGTTGTCCCCGTTGGGCTTTCCTCTGCTGTTCAGCCAAAATATTGAATCACAAGATGTCGCTCACATCCAATAGTACATGAGATTGTACGTTGGGGCCTGGGGCTGTGCGGTACGACCACCCCCAGAAGTGGCAGGAATGACCACTGTCACCGACGACCACATCGGTGAGGCCTGCGGGGCTCGCTACCCTGCTGGAATAGAAGCGGTCCGCACTATGTCGACATAGGATGTGCATGCGTGGCTGTGAATGCCTGCGATAGGATACAAAAGGTGTATTTCTGGTGTGCTGGTGTACTAGTAGAGCCTTTTTCATAACTGATGTTAATATTGATGCCACTTCAGTTATGCTACCTTTTTTTTATTGCTGCTCCTGGATTAAATATTGTGCTAATCCTCTCAAGCTTCGACTATCTTATATTGTTGGGTATGTGTGTGCTCGTCCCCGAGATATGGATCCGGGGAGGGGATTTGTTTATACTTAGCCCTGTGACTAACAATTATTTAAATGACCATTTACAGGAAATAGAGCACCGTAGTGACCCCCTGCCACGGGAGAATGCGCTAGCAGTTAGGACTACTTAAGACGAAGCACCACCGATGTCTCAAGAGTTTCGGAACGTGAGTACCAGCGAGCAGTATAGAGAAAGAAAATGAGAGTTATGTGTAGAACTCATACAGCCTGCGGGCTTATATAAGAACATATGCTAAGCCCTTGTACTCATGTAAATATTTATAAAGTTATATATATATATATATATATATATATATATATATATATATATATATATATATATATATATATATATATATATATATATATTAGTGTTTTCCTGTTAATGCTTCTGCAATTCTCTGATGTGTTGTGAATGTTGTGATTTCTAGCCAAGCAAGGAGGCCAACTAGTGCTTAGGAGAGTGGGTCATCACCTCTTAAAGGAGCACTGGGTGGACACCTTGGGCGCATAAGATCCTCTCTAGTCCGACCCGGGGTAAAGTTTTTTTTTTGGGGGGGGGGAGTCTTACAATCACCACCCGTACTGAAGTCATCTTGGCCACAGGACTGAACGTCTCCTCGCAGTCTTCTCCATTCTGTTAAGAGAACCCCATAGCTACAAAGTAAGCCTTGTACCGCACGATACTGCCTTCTTCCTTCTTCTTGAGCTTATACACCCACTTGCAAGTAACATGAGTCATGTCATCGACCTTGGGCACAAGATTTTAAGTCTCATTCTTTCTAAGGGAAACTATCTCCTCCCACATGACATCTTCTCGCTCCTTTACTCTAACGACATTGGCATAACATGATGGCTCTCGCTTGTATAGAGGGCCTGCAAAGAAGCATGAGACAAAACTCATCATGTTTCTTTCTCTATACCGAGCTGGTGGTATAATGTTCCTTTTTGACCTCTGCAAGGCTTGATCATGATCCACCACTTCAGGTTCTCCTTCTGCATCATATCTCCTGCCAGGTATACTGGGCGTATCGCTCCCCCTACTTCTAGAATCAGAAGCACATGTCCCTGAGCTTGACAAAACCAGACCTCCCAGAGTCACAAACAGCTCCACCAGAAGATCACCGACAGCTTCTTCTCGCCTTCCGTCCACCCTGCTCACCTGTAGTTCTATAGAGAAACTACCGTGGTACGATATTAACTAGAGCTGTCACTTAAAACCGAAAAGCGTAAACCGAATTGGAACCGAATCAGAACTACAAAGAACCAAACCGAACCGTTCGTGAATTATTCGGGTTCCGGTTTGAATATTGGAACCGTGAATAACATTGGTTCGGATGTGGTTCTTTCCTTTTATTATCCGGACCGGAACCGGAACAATAATATACAAGTCTCAAGCAGTTTCAGAATTTTTAAATATGATTTGAATCAGACCGAAGCAGAACCGAACCGTTAACCGTTTATTATTATTAGTATATAATATTTTTATAATTAATATTATTAAAATATTGTTATTTTTTATAATCTATATATAATATCTATACTTACTAGTAAATGTGAAATTGACCGCTATCGCATCAAATGGGGGTAGTTTTGAATTGAACACAATCACACCGCACCAAAAACGTGCAGTGTGGTTTGGAGTCGATTTTTGCAGCGCGATTTCATTTTTATACAATTATATAATGTATTTTCAATATGACTCACATATTTATTTGAAATATTTTGTTTTAAAATATAGATGGTATATAACAATTATTTAATACTAATCATAAAAAAACAAATTTAATTGTAGCTGATAAATTAGTTTAATTAAATACTATAATATACAAAAAAGTACTTTTCCTTAGTATAACACAAAATTCATGCATCAGGTCCCATGACTTCGAAGTCCCTCTTGCAAAAATACCGAACACGTTTGGTTTTGGTTTTTGTTGAACCGTAACTGAAATCGTTAACACGAAATCGTTTGGTTATGTTAGAACCGAAACCAGAACTGAAACTAGACAAACCAAATATGATATGGTTCTAATTTGAAGAACCATTAGCTTAGCGGTTCGTTTCACGATTTTAATGGAACCAGTATCGAACCGGAACCTTGGCAGCTCTAATATTAACTCATTGAATGCCACATCTCCCGAGACTACAAATTTCTTGTCTCAGGGTCCATGCACTTTCATCTCTTCTTCCGCTCATCGTAGCCAATGAAGACAAGATTACTTGTCTTCACATCCAGATCAGTTATGAGAACGTTTGGAACGTGAATGTAACAAGTGGATCCAAACACTCGTAGGTGTGTCATGCTGATTTTTTACTTGAACATAAGCTCATGCGGAGACTTCATGTTGTTCAGACTTAAGGGCATCCAGTTGATGACGTAAGCTCTTCAAGACATTCCATCCATCTAAAAAGTCATGGGAATGCCTTTGTCATGAAGCCAACTTTTACAGTTCTCTGCTAGATGAAAGATCTTCCTCTCCCCCACCCCATCCTATTGTGGAGTGTGAGCACATGTCAGCTCCCTCTTGATCTCGTGCTTCCTGTAGAAGTTGGCTAACTCATGAGAAGTAAACTCTCCCCACATTATTTGACCTCATCTTCTTAACCCACAGTATAGACATGCCTTCAATGAGATCCTTTAATTCCGCAAACTTCTGTAAGACCTCTGACTTCTCCTTTATGAAATACACTTAGATATATCTTATGAAGTCATCAACCAAGATCAGTATGTATCTACTTTCTCTGAGACTGGGGGGGGGGGGTAACAGTTGGTCCCATCAGATCACTGTGGATGCACTCCAGCAGTGCCTTGCTCTTGGTCAGGTACTTGTTAAATGAGAGACGATGTGTCTTCCCATACTGATGCGCTTCACAGACATGACTATCGCCCAGAGTTGAAAGACTCGACAGGCCTATCACCAGACCTCTTGTCATCATATCCTTTAACTCATTTGTCCCAACATGTCCCACTCTCTCGTGACAAATAAATGCGCTGTAATTAGTCCTCATATTCTCAACATAGGAACTTGTCGATAGAATGAATAAGTTCTTTACCCTTCTTACGACATGAGTTGTGTCAGCCTTCACGACTGATACGTTCCTGGGAAACTTCACTTATGTTGGGGTAAACAGAATGTGATACCCAATATCGACAACATTGGCCATCGAGAACAAGTTTTTCTTCATCCCTGGCACATAATACACACTCCTCAAAATGAGTGACCCCTTATCACTGCCTAAAGAAACTATTCATTTCTTCTAGACTCCATAAATAGTATTATCAACAGTAATGATAGCGCCATTATCTGTATACGCATGCAAAGAAGTGAATTTCGACTTGTCTCTAGTGACGTGATGACCACACCCCGAATCCATAATCTAGTCTTCCTAAAAGTTGATGGAGGCCAAAGCACAAGCACACATCTTCATGTTGGCCATAAAGTAGTTTCTTCATCCTTCTTCCTTCTTGTATTCAGGTCTTTCTCTTTCAGCAGTGTGACTTAGCTGAAGATTAACTCTACAGTTTTTCTTGAAATGACCAGGCTTGTTGCACCTATAGCACCTGAGTCCTTCTTTCTCCCCTCTATCCTGCTTAGGAGCTTTGTTACTCTCTTGCTGTGATGAAGTTGAAGGACCATCTTCTATAGATGATTTCTTCTTCCTGTCTCATATCTTCTTCTTTCCTAAATAGAGAATCTCACTATCTCCCCCTGAGATAGTACACCCAGCCATCTATCTTGCCAAGCTCTCCTGAGAGGCCAGCAAGTTCTCTAGCTCTAGCAAAGACAGCAGATTGGCCCAGCCCGACACCGAAGTAACAAAGGCCATGTTATCCTTCCCTAGTCCGCGGATGATATGCCTCTTCAACTTCGCCTTTGAGATGATCTCATCTGGGTCAAGTGTTGAAATCTCGGCACACATATTCTTCATATTTAAGAAGACGGATGAAATTAAAAGATCACCTTGAGTTGCTCGCGCCAACTCATTTTCTAGGAAATATAGCCGAGCTACATTCTTCTTGTTGAGGGTTGTACAAATCTATGCAACTGACCTACATCCAACGATGTGGTCGAAGAGCTTAGGTGAAATTGCCCGCTTGATTGTGAATTCAGTCTTTGCATTTGTTCTCCTCCAAGTTCTCACCTCTTGAGCATTTCCTTCGGCAGTAACCACCTCTTGCCTATCGTCTCCACCGACGAACTCCCAGATGTTCTATCCAAGAAGATAATCCAAGCATGACTTTCATTTTTTGTAGTTAGTCTGTGTCAAGAGCTCAATTCCAAGACCTCCCGTTTAACCACCTTCCATAGCTAGATTCCTAGTACACTTAACTTCCAAAGGTACTTAATAAACCTCTGAGGCCGATTACTGTTAAAACCTCTGTTCATCTGATATCATGTAAAAGTTTATGAAATGAGAAGGTCACAGGAACACTCAACTAACCAAGCCAAATAAACCAATGTAACCAAAAGAATAAGAGCCGAAATTGTATTAACAACCTTCTTTACAAGGCGAGACATACATTGCGAGACATGATTTCGCAATGCACCTGATGGAAACCACAAAAAAGAGAAAAACAAAATGGCTGACAAAACTCTGTAAACGTCAAGCCGCCAATCCCTCTGCTATCTGCAAGGTCGCACGAACAGCTTAAGCTGCCAAACTGCTAAACTGCCAGACCGCACATCTAGCCACGCGAACTGCTTTATTGACTGCTGAAGAAAGGACATTGTCTACACTTCTTGGTCGCATGACTGTAAGGTCATCTAACCGCAGAAGACGTTGCGAACATATTGCACTGGAGCTAAGCTACTAACTATCTGCAACTCTTGGTCGTCTAACTGCCAAGGTCGTCTAACCGTAGAGTTGAACAAATAACTTATTCGAACTGCTAGTCAGCCCGCCAGAGGCAATCTGATTTATCCAAGCTGAGAAAACTGTTCAAGGAGAAGACCGCCTAGTCGATGAACCTGCGACCTGTTGCTAACCTTTGATTGCTATCCGCTTAACCACACTGCCATCTTTGATTTCACCGTCAGAACCATTTACCTGGTTGTTCAGTGCTAGCAGCACAGTCTGCAAATACAACAATAAACAAATCATTTCTCCTTGTCACGCGGTTACAAAAAACTTAACCGTTGAGTTTAACTCAAGTCACAGTTTTTACAGTTCCTGTTATAAATGACGAGTTCAGGACTCCCTATTTATAGGCTGGCAAGTGGATACTGTCACCGCTTAGGGGGATAGGATAACCGCCAGTGACGTGGTAGTTAAAGGCACCAGTCCGCCCAACATGCGGACTGCCAACACTAGACCGCACGCGCTTAACAATAATAATCCGCACAACTATGCGAACAGCAAACTCAATCCGCTTGGACTTAAGTGGCCAAGCAGACAACCACAAGAACTGAAGCACAACCACACACACAGCGGTCTGCCAATCTCCACTGACTCCCAATCTAGAGCTCGCAATCCATAATTAGCTAAAAAACTAACTGTGCGGTTAACAGTCCAGCGACTCTGTTGAGTCCAGTGGCGGATCCAGAAATTTTGTAATGGGTGGGGGCAATTTTTTTTTAAAATGAAATAACAAGCTCATGTTAAATTATTGATATTTTAAATTCATACAATATAACATTTAATTGACTAAATTGAAGAGTACAAAAAATAACAAAAAAATTACACTTAGCCACGATGAGTCTTCATTTTTTGAAAACGATTTATAACATCATCATCACGGACTTCCAAAAATACGTATTTCTCAATAAAAGTAACTAGACAATCATTTAACATTTGATCGTCCATACTATTGTGCAACCTGTTCTTCACATAGTTCATGCCTGAAAATACTCTTTCCAGACTTGCAGTTGCCACTGAAAGAAGCAGTACAAACATCAAAAGCTTGTAGATTGGTTGATAAACAACATGTTTACCGATTTCAACAAGCTTTGTAGAGAGATGACCAAGATCCTTTAAATCAGAAAATCTCTCATCGCTTCTCATGTCGACAATAAAGTTGTCGAGTTGAAAATCTAAATTAAACAACTCCAAACTTGAAAAAATCATCAGGATAAAAATATGCAAGTCTTAGCACTTTTTTCTTGTCAAAACAAACAAACAAATTAATGCGATTCAAGCAAATCATACAGTGAAGCAACTTTATACTCAATTCATCAAATCGACTGTTAAGCTCTTGTAGTTGTAGATCAACGACTTTTAAGAACATTTGAACTCGATAATGATGCAAATTTGGATAGTCTTGAACAAACTGACTTGATCTTCCTTGAGGTATGTACTGATCATCCATATTTGGAATATGAATATTATGTTTGCCACAAAAAATAAAGATCTTATTGAATAGTGTGTCCCACCCATCATCTATTAAGGTTTGCAACTGTTTTTTTGTCGAATCAACAAAAGACATTGTGTTAACAATGTCTTGATCCTTTCTTTGCAAAGCTAGATTTAACTCATGAGTGTATTCAAATATAGTGGTCATTACGTGAACCATTAAAACAAAGTCAAATGATTCTAATGCATACAACACACCTTGTGCCTTCACTCGATCATTTGATTTACTCTTCCCAATTTTCACAAGTGTAGCAACCATATCAGGATATAATGAAATAATATGCACTAATGTTCTGTGATGTGATCCCCAACGAGTGACTCCATACGGACTCAAACGAAGTTTCTGATTTAAACCTAATCCTATTTTCAACTCACCATCTTCTAGTGTCTTAGTAACTTTTAGACTTGGCTTTCTCTAAGCATTTCATTTCGCTTACAAGAGACTCCAATCATACTTAATAAAGTTGCAACTGCTTAAAAAACCATTGACAATCATCATTAATCTTAGCAACCACAACTTGTGTTAATTGAAGTTGATGAGCAAAATAATGAATGTAGTATGTACATGTATTTTCTCTCAAAATTAAACTTTTAAGACCATTTATCTCACCACTCATATTACTAGCTCCATCATATCCTTGCCCACGAATTTGAGATAAATTTAATGAATGCTCGATTAGCAAGGATTCAATTCCAGATTTAAGTGTCAATGTTGTTGTCTCCTGAACATGCATAATACCGAGAAAGTGCTCTATTAGCCTCCCTTTTTGTCAACATAAGACAAACAAAGAGCCCGTTGCTCTCTTTGTGACACATCACTAGATTCATCGGCTAGAATAGAAAAACAGTCATCACCAAACTCTTACATAATAATCTTGTAGTTTCCTTTGAACATGCATTAATTATGTCTTTTTGAATTGATGGAGCAGTCAACTGATTGTTTTAAGGGCATTCTTTAAAACATGTTTACCAATATTTTTATAAATATCGGCTTGCCACTGCAGAAGTTCAAGAAAATTTCTCATGTTAAGTGAATCTTGGCTCTCATCGTGACCTCGTAGCGATAAACCTTGATGCAAAAGAAATCTTGAACATTTAAGAGAAGCTTGTAAGCGTGCTTTATGTTCAAACTTGGCATTACCTGATTGTTTATCAAGAGCAATAATGATAGACTTGTTAGGATCTTTTAAAGGTTGAAATTTTTGCAATGCTAATTAATGAGCATTATTAATCTTGCTCTTTTAATGGAAACACCGATATAATTTTTCTAAGCCCCGAATCATATGGAAGCAATTCCACATCATATTCACAATCCATGACAATATCTTGAGTTTGTGGTGAATCCGATGATGGAAGCAAGTCCTCATTTTCACTTTCTTGCAGTGATGACAAATGGGACTCTTTAGATTTTAACTTCTTTTGAAACATAGACGCAACGAGACTTGTTCTCTTTTTCTGACCCTCCATTTTCACTACTATATCAATTTAAAAATAATATTATAAATTTGTAAGATTAATGAACACCACAAGGCTATATTAGAACTATTGAACATCAATATTCCGAATAAAAATCTATATACTCCGCTTAACCCTCTACCAGTCAATACTACGGAGTATCCCTACAAACATTCATCACAGAGACTAACATACCTTGCTTAGCCACTAGTTGACTAATACCTCAAAGCACACCTACAATATATAATACAAACACCACAAGGCTACAAAAAAATTAGAAGCCATATAATTATTGGTCTAATTGCATACATTTCAACAAATTAATCCCTAAAAATTGAAAGGCCTAAAGCTAATTACCTGGACATGGACTTGGAGCCTGGAGGTGAATTAACAAATCAACCCAATCAGTTGTTCGGCCTTGAGAAGTTGAGCTACAGAAATTGAAAGCCCTAAAAATCGGAGAAATGAGAATCTGATTTTCTGGATTAGACTTGGAGAAATGAGAATGGAGGTAAATCAACTAATCCCTAAAAGTTTAAAGCCCTAAACTCGATTACCTTGAGGACTTCGACAGTTCAATGGACAGCGGCGTAGCCGCGTAGTTCCCTGATGGTTGTTGCAGTGTTGTGGACAGCGGCGTAGTTTAAATGAACTTGATTTTTACTCGCCGAAAGGATACAACACCACGTTCGTCGAACTTCGTTCGACGTTTAGCCAAAAATTTGGAGGGGCACGATTCCAAAAATGAATCCTTAAACCTAAATCTCAAAAAAATTGGGGGGGGGGGGCACGTGTCCCTGTGGCTCCCCTATAGATCCACTCCTGGTTGAGTCAGACCGCGAGAACAAATGTGGTTAAGAAGAAGGTCATTCGCCAAAGCCTATCCGCATAAGTCGTGCGGTCTGTGCAGTTTGCACCTTTCTAACCGCTCACTTCCAACTTCAACATTTTCAATAAATATTACTCAAAATAAAAACATACAAGATGAATAAAATTATGCAAATTTTGACATACTTCTACTCTTTAAGAAAATCTCTTCATTGCACAAATTAATTGCACTGCATAGAATGATAAAAAACAAAAGAAAAATAGAAATATGCGTGGACGCAAATTAACTACTAAAATTTTCTGCTTTTTATCTTTTTTTTAAAAGAGTAAATTAATTATTAAAATGCAAAATTCGAAACTTTTCGCTCACCTATCATTCATTGTTTCTCTATATTTTAGGGAAAGAGCTGGAATTGCAGTTCCTGATATATCCAGCCGCGGGAAAGTGAGGGAATATCAACAATCTGGAGCCTAAAACATGCAGTTGGAAAGAGTAAAAACAGAAAAAGGATTGAAAATAGAAGAAATGGAAACTTGGAGACTATAAATCCATATTTGTGGCAACCTGAATGAGATAGGGGCAAACCTGCTTGGTTGCTCTACTCCACTGCCGGGGACAACCGAAGAAGATAAAATCGGCACTGAAACGAGTCTCGGACGGCACAACAGAAGAATGTCTCAGACGCACGTGCGGTGGCACTTCAGAAAATCGGCAAGAGTGTTATCAGGCTCAAGTGGAGGAGAAGTGGCTCTAAGATTTTGAGAAAATGAATGCCCGACTTCCTACCCAAGAGTGTTTTCGCAAAATTCATGCACGAGCACGTGTCCGGGCGTCAAGATTGTTAGGATCGAGATCCTAGATGACATTGTTTCGAGGTAGGATCGGATCTGATAGTAGGGTCGGATAGAGAATCGCTTTATAAAATCAAGATCGATTTACAAAATTTTGATCGTAGGATCATAAGATCCTATGATCTGAATCGCGATCGTGACAACCTTGCCGGGCGTGATTGCGCCTAAAGGCGGACTGCCCTAGCCCCTCCTAGGGGTGGCCGTGGTAAGAGCGCCTAGGGGCGGTCGTGGTAAGAGCGCCTAGGGCCGGCCGCCCTGCCGGCCCCGCCTAGGTGCGGCGGCCCCGCCTAGGGGGGCTAAACCATCAATGGTGCCCCCTTTCCATCGTCTGATCGTCCCGTCGCAATCACCGCATCCGTTATGCGGATAACCACCCACGTAACCGCCCACTTAAACGGCCACCATGGTTAATGGGGAAGATTATTCATTTAATAGTGATTTCGATACAAGGAATATTATGTAAATGACGTATAGCTAAAACTATATGTTATGTGGTCTACACCCAGTAATTTGGATGGTTACGGTGTGCGGATAGCCGCATTGTTATGAAAACGGTCGTTCCGAGTGCAGATGAATTCTCCTATGCCAAAATAATATTCTAGCGGCCAAAATTGTGGTTACGAAAAATAATAATAATACACGAAAAATAAACAAAGAGCAAGCATCACAAAAGAAGAACACCTAGTTTTAAAGTGCTTCCCCAAAAATTTGGGTACGTCCACTATGCAGGCATAGATAAATCCACTAATAATTTCTCAAACATACAATACGGTTAAAATGAAGGAATAAAATTGAACCGAGAAAAAGAAGATGAAAAATCTCAAACCCCCAAGACCCGACCGTACGCGTTACGACGAGAATTCAAGACGGCGGCGAGAGACGAGGGTCGGCTACAAGGAAAGAAGGACCTCCGATTCGGCGGTTGACAGGAAGATAAATTTGGCGGTAGGTGCTTCGAAGAGAAGTCAGCGATCTTTGACCAAAACTTGACTGTTGCGCTGCACTGATTGAATGGCCGACCATACCACTATATATAGGTGGTGGAAGAAACCCAAAATAGGCATGACAGCCATCATGGAAGGAGATCAATCCCTTCCTAAAATCCTCCATCATCACCAGATTAATGAGGATGCCAAATTTGGAGCGGTCTCCAAAACGAATTGGCGGCAACAATGGAAGGTGATCAAATATCCCTTCAAAGAAATCCTCCATAAATACCGGAATAATGAAGATTACATAATTAGAGTGAATTCAAAAAATATCTCCAACCAAGAAAGGAGTTTGGCGGAAGTTTGGGAGGGATGACAGCATAAAAAGCTCCACATTGACGCCTCTCTCATGACAAGCTCCACCTGGCTGAGATAACTCCAAGATACTCCAACGATCACCCAGATTCAAAAGTCAAAGAGACAAACTGAATGAACTTTGGCTGAAAACGGATCACAAGAAAACTCCTCTCATTCTAAGTGGCACACAAACTAGACTGACGTGGTTGACTCGAAAAATGCACCACCTGGAGCTAAAATACCAACTGCTCCACCTCCAGCGGTGGTCTCCCGTAGCAAAACTGAACCTGTCAAGACTTCTGGCCATTGATGTGCGCGTGGGAGAGAAATTGAAAAATGCAGACACACCAAGAAAAGAATGCAAATAAACTGACCTCAGTATGGAAAGACGAACCCATATGAGAGCTGGTCAAAAACGGTTTGACTAGACCCACTCTAATCTCATAAATGAGGAGTAACAAAGAAAGAGCTTAGGTAATAGGGGATAAAAGACACATAAAACAATGAAGTTTTTGACCAAAAAATAACTCAAAATAAGAGCTATATAAACACAAGCATAGAGATAGTATGACTGAGAAAAACTATATATGAGAAATGATGGTAAGCAAATGAAGAGATAGAAACAAATAAAAAGGATGAAAATGTAAGAAGAAAACACATCAAAAAACAAAGAAAGAAATAAGTAAGAAAAGTACTAAATGACATACTCATCGACATCCTCAAGGCATAGGGATGCGACAGACTTTTCCGTTTCATCACCGAGGATTTTCTCCTTCTCCTTGTTCTGAAGCTTCCAACAATCCTTTTATTCCATGACCCTTCTTTTTACAGTAGTTGCAGTAACTATCTGTACTTTTCTTGGACTTGCCGCATCTGCCTGAACCAGACTGAACCCGAGAGAATAAAGCTGAGCTTTCAGCAATACCTGAGCCGGACGAATTCTTTTGGATGTTATCTGAGAGTAAGGTTGTCGTGACCTCCTCCAAGTCCAAAATATCCTTACAGTATGTGAGGGTAGTGACCATGTCCTCGTAGGACTTTGGAAGAGAGTTCAGAAGAATAATTGTCTTGTTCTCTTCCTCCACCATGATATCTATGCTGAGACACTCAGATAACAGTTTATTAAAACTGTTCAGGTGGTCAGGTAGAGAGGAACCCTCCTTCATGCTGAACTTATACAGTTGTTGTTTGAGGTAGATGCGATTGGGGAGAGAATTCGTCATGTAGATACTCTCCATCTTTGCCCAAAGACCAGAGATAGTCGTCTCTGAAACAACTTCATATAGTACATCATTGTGTAAGCAAAGTTGTACAGTGGACAAAGATTTGAGATCTGAATCCTCCTACGTGCGATCGGTAACATCAACATCTTTATTTGCCTTCCCCAATAGGATACGGTGTAAACCTTCCTTAATCAGTAGTGCTCGGACCTTGACCTGCCATAGGCCAAAATTGTGCTTTCCGTCGAACTTCGTAACTTAAAACTTCGCACCTAGTGTGAAAATCGCCATAGTAGCCAAATTGGAGAAAACTGCACTGAGTCCGAAGCGCTTGAATAAATTCACGGATCAAGATTCGGAAGATAGGGAGCAGACCGATGTCGTCACCTACCGTTAACCCAACTCGAAACGAAACATCCAAACGGTCGTCGATCGAACCTGCATATGATACCACTTGTTATGAAAACGGTCGTTTTAAGTGCAGATGAATTCTCATGTGCCAAAATAATGTTCTAGCGGCCAAAATTGTGGTTACGAATAACAATAATAATAACGCGCAAAAAATAAACAAAGAGCAAACACCACAAAAGAAGAACACCAAGATTTAAAGTGGTTCCCCGAAAATTTGGGTACGTCCACTGTGCAGGCATAAATAAATCCACTAATAATTTCTCAAACATACAATACGGCTAAAATGAAGGAATAAAATTGAACCGAGAAAAAGAATATGAAAAATCTCGAACCCTCCAAGATCCGGCCGTACGCGTTGCGACGAGAAATCAAGACGGCGGTGAGAGATGAGGGCCGACTACAAGGAAAGAAGGACATCTGATTCGACGGCCGAGAGGAAGAGAAAAGTCGGAGGTAGGTGCTTCGAAGAGAAGCCAACGATCTTCGACCAAAACTTGACTGTTGCGTTGCACTGCTTGGATGGCCGGCCACACCAATATATATAGGTGGTGGAAGAAATCCAAAATAGATATGACAGTCATCATGGAATGAGATTAATCCCTTCCTAAAATCCTCCATCATCACTAGATTAATGGCGATGCCAAATTTGGAGCGGTCTTCAAAACAGGTTGGCGGCAATAATGGAAGGTGATCAAATATTCCTTCAAAGAAATCCTCCATAAATACAGGAATAATGAAGATTAAATAATTGGAGTGGATTCCAAAAATATCCCCGACCAAGAAAGAGTTTGGCTGAAGTTTGGGAGGGGCGACAATATAATACCGCATAACTACCGTAACCACCTCCTAGAGCCTATAAAAATGTTCTTAGACCTCTCTCATTTCTAACTTTTTCCACTTCCCAGATTTTTTCTTCCTCAGGTCGGAGCTCTGTCGAAATCCTTCTACGAGCCTCTTCCTCCCGTCGAGCCTTCAGAAAATTCGTCCAAGTCCACAACGCTTTGAAGAAGAAGACGATCGTCAACCAGCCACTCCAAGAAATCTCCTACGTGCGCAGCATTCCGCAAGTCACCACCAACACATCCCAGCACGCCTTGCAGTCGTGTTGTCGTGCTCAGCATATGAGCGACGTCTAAGAGCATCAGTCACAACTAGAAATTGATAGAAAACGAGCTTCGTGTCAGACAGTTTGTCGCCCTCCGAACGCACTTACAATCTCTCTCACCTCCAAGTTATAACATGGAGCGGCCTATCGTCCTCGATTTCCTGATATCTGTAAATTGCCGCCAATAGTGAAGTTTGACCGACACAGCTCTGGTCACATGATTTTTTACCCAGTTGAGGTGTTTTTCCACGTTAAAATCACTTTGTGTTTGACTCGATTTATTCTGTAACTGTGTGTGCGATTGACCGATGCACGGGCTAAGACGGCCTAGTTTAGTCCGATCTACCAAAAGGATTTAGTTGGCCGCAACACTTGCCAATTAAGCATAGAATCCTATGGATTTTATTTATGTTTCTGATCACCATGAACAAAGGTTGGAAAGCAAGGAGATCATGCACTTTGCTCTGTGGATATTCATTGCTTGTGAGGTCCTTGCACTGCTTTTCAGCATCTGCAGGAAGAAGGAAGACAAGTCTTTAGGCTCCTACAGCAACCCGTCAGTCTTCAACTCCAGGAGGAGCTGAACCTAGGACTCTGTTTGTCACGGTGGTGGCGATCGTAAATGCATGGATTAAAATGTCATTCGTTAAGCATCACCTAACAAACATCATCCGTTTGAACATAAAAGTGGATGAAGTTGCTTGGTGGGCGTTAACGAATTCATGACCGCCACCACCGTGCCAAACAGAGCCTAAGGTTGTGTTTGGCATGGCTTATTGTGACTTATTTGCTCTGCTGAGGTTGAACAAAAATGTCATTGTCACACCAAAATTTTATGCCTCAAACAAGTTTTATTTTTGTAACATTTGTGATGCTAAACATACATTTTATGACAATGACGTTTTTGTCCAACCTCATCGGAGAAAATAAGCTGCGATAAGCCGCACCGTCTAAGGCTCTGTTTGGGACAGCTTGTGCTAATGAATAATTTCTACTTAAAACACAAACACAATTTTTCAGTTGTTTGTTTATGCAGCTTATAAAAAAATCACTTATTTTAAAATGAATGATAAGCTGATTTTTTATAAGCTATTCAGGTCAAGGTTATGGATTCTCATATGCGTTTATCCCTTAAAAAAACTCAAAGTTGATTTTTTCGCCCCGATGATATTTTTTCGCAATAGTGCGATTTTTTCGCCAGAGGGCGTATTTTTCGCACGGGGGCGTATTTTTCGCCCGTGCGCGATTTTTTTCGCCCGGGCGCGAATTTTCCACCCGTGCACGTATTTTCCGCCCGTGTGGGAATTTTCCGACCCGACGCAAATTTTTTGTCCGAGCGCATTTTTTCCACCCGGACGCGTTTTTTCGCCCGGGCGCAATTTTTTCGACAGGACGCAGATATTTAGCCAGGGAGCAGATATTTACGCCCGGGTGCTATTTTTCGCCCGGACGCGAATTTTACGCCCGAGCGCAAATTTTTTGTCACGGCGAGAATTTTTCTGCAAGGGCACCATTTTTTCGCCCGGGAGAGATTTTTCCGCCCGGGCGTGATTTTTTCGCACGGGGGCTGTTTTTTCGCTCTGACGCAATTTTTTTGCTCGGCAGTGACTTTTTCGCCCGACAACGATTTTTTTCACCCGAGCACGAATATTTCGCCCGCGAGCATTTTTTTCGGGTGGACGCGATTTTTCGGCAGAATGCCATTTTTTCGCTTACGCGTAAAAAAACCGTGTGCGAGCAAAAATATCACGTCCAGGCAAAAATATCACATTTATGCAAAAAATTGCGCCTGGACGAAAAATTCGCGCCAGGGCGAAACATTCGCGCCCGGGCGAAACATTCGGGCCCGGCGAAACATTCCCGCCCGGTTGAAACATTCGCGCCCAGGCGAAAAATTCGCGCCCGGGCGAAAAATTTTTGCACAAATATCGTGTGCGACCAAAAATATCGCGTTTAGCCAAAAATATCGCGTCCGGCTGAAAAATTCGCGCCAGTGCGAAACATTTGCGTCCGGACGTAAAATTCGCGCTCAAATATTGCGTGCGAGCAAAAATATCGCGTCTAGGAAAAAATATCGCGTCCGGCTGAAAAATTTGTGCCCGGGCGGACTATTCGCACCCGGGCAAAACATTCGCGCCCGGACGGAAAATTCGAGCCCAGACAGAAATTCGCGCCCTTGCGGAAATTCGCGCCCGGGCGGATATTCGTGCCTGGGCGAAAATTCGAGTCCGTGCTAAAATTCGCGTCTGGGCGAAAATTTGTGCCCGGGCGGAAAATTTGCGTTCGGACGAAAAATTCACACCCGGGCAAACAAATCCGCGCCCGGGCGAAAAAAACGCTTCCGGGCGAAATAACCGCGCTCGGGCGAAAAATTTACGCCCGGACGACAAATTTGATCTTGGGCGACAAATACGCGCCCGGGCGAAAAAACCACATCGCTGCGAAAAAACCGCACCCAGGTGAAAATACCGCGTCCGAAAAAAAAACCCGCGTTCGGGCGAAATATTTGCCCTCAGACGAAAAAATCGCGGCTGAAAGAAAAAATTGTGCTAGCGTGAAAAAACCGCACCCATGCAAAAAAACGTGTTTGAGTGAAAATCGCGTCCGGAGGGAAAAAACTTGTCCAAATGAACGGACTTTTACGAATGAATGAAACTTTAGATAAACACTTATGGATAAACTATCCAAACAGCTTACTGCATATTTATCATTGTTTTTATAAAATCTCTTTCCAAACATCAATTTTCAATTAGCAGCTTATTCATTATCATAAGTTGTCCCAAACAGAACCTAAATCTTTGGAAAACTGAGGATAAGAGTTGATCCTTCTCCATTGATTTTTGGAGTAGCAATTTCCTTAATGATTGCCAAGAAGGCAAAACTATATTCCACTGCAACCTCCACTGCCGGACATACCCTGAAAGCGCATCTGGGTTGCAGCCATGGGTTGATCTATAATGGGTGGCCCACAATGAGAAATGTCTTCCAACATGTTGCGCAGTGACTCGGCGTCCCAGTCTGACCGGAGTAAATTGAACCGCCTTAACTCTCGGGACCTTCGAGCGTGCACACAGTCAATGAAATGGGTCAGATGTACACAAGTGGTTTTAACGTGGAAAACCCCTCAACTGGGTAAAAAACCACGTGACCGGGTCCGTGTCGATCAAAATCCACAATTTACTTGCAGTTATAGGGCGTTTGGGGAATCAAGGGCGACAGACCGCTCCACGTTACAATTTTATGGTGAGAGAGAGAATTTTATGACTCGCGTCGGGCAACAGACTGCGCCGAAGGAGTGCTATTGCAAGGCGGAAATTGGGAGCGCATGCTTGCGGCGGCTGTCTTCTTCCTTGAGCTGCGCTCTTTGGAACTTTGGCGTCTCCGCTGCTCGTTGGTGGCTTTGTGGCGGCTGGGAGAGGATGATCCGACAGAGCTCTGTCCTGAGGAATAAGAAGGTTGGGAGCCCAAAAGGTGTTTAATGAGGAGGCCTGAGGCTCCTTTTATAGCCTCTAGGAGGTGCTTACGCGGTTATCCGCACACCATAACCACCTGCATAAACATTAATTTCATAGTTTAAGAGATTATTTATTTTAATGATGACATGCCCCCTCCCACTAACTTGGGAGTTAGCGGGTGGTTACCGGCGGCGGCCGACGGCGGTAGTTATTGAAAGGGTGCCACCCCCCCCCCCCCCCCCCCCCCCGTCATGATCCTCCTATTGTGTAGGAGATCATGGGAAGTGGGTTGACTGGCCAAACCCATAATCTCGATAATAGGAGCAATCATGAGGGAAGAGTGGTTAAATGCACCCCCAAAACTTTAAATGGAGCTTCATCCCCATTAAATGCCCCCAAATTCTTTGTTACCGGAATTTGGCACAAGTGAGAGAACAAGAATATTCCCCCTTCTCTTCGACCATGACGGCGACCAACGAAAGGCCAGAAACATCAGAGAGCAGCGCCCGGCAAGCCCAGGTAACGATATGTTAAAAGATTTCTGGGGGAGAGGGGACAACAAGAGGAAGCGCCAGAGCACCCAAAAGGGGGGCTCCCGGCGCCCCCACGGTGGGGCGGCGCGGCGGCGGCTAATGCACGGGCACGCGAGGAGGCGCGCAGACCGAGACGTGCGGGTGCGCGACCCTGCTCGCACGCGCGTCCCTGGTTGCGCGCATTCGGGTGAGCGCGCCCATGGGGGGCGCGTACACCTGGGTGCCCGCTCCCGGTGCGCGTGCGTGCCTGGGTGCGCACGCGCATGCGCGCGCGCAGACCGGGCCGCACGCGTGCGGGTGCACGTGCGCGCTTGGCCGCGCGCGCACGTGAGTGCGCGCGCGCCTGGCCGCGTGCTCGTGGGCGCGTGCGTACCAGACTGTGCGCTTGCTGGTGCGCTTGCGCGTGCATGCTCCGCCGCATGGGGTCCGTAGTGTACAACCCCGTGTTCGCCGAGCGGGTCCCACCAGGAAGATCGAGCGAACCGGCCCCGCGGCCCGCACCCATGCAACCAGCAGGCATGCGGCAAAGGGTTGGTCCGCTCCCGCCTATTTCGAGCGAGCGAGCCGGGCGAGACGACTCCCCACCCCTCCCGCTCGCTCGGAGAATCGTCGGCCAGAGCAGGGGGCGCCAATCGTCGAGCCGGTACTCGCGGAGGGGCTCGGCGACCTGCGACCTGCGAGCCGATCGGAGGGTCGCGATCGCTACCAGTCGCCCTTACACGCGACCTGGTCGCCGGTCCGCCTCGGCAGAGGACTGGCGGGTTCCCGCGGCCCGGCTCGCGTTCGCCCAGGAAGGATAGGCAAGCTGTTGGAGCCAGGTCGCATCCGCCTCCCGCGGAGGGGAATTGGAGGCGAGCTGACTCCCCATGGGTGTGAATAGCTTCTCCAAATAGCGGAGCCACGCTGTTGGCAGACCAGGTTGGACTGCGCATAGCTGCCCAGGACAGCGGAGTTTGGCTGTTGGCAGACCCAACCCAGGGCTTTTTGGTATTTTCAGGTCAGTTCTTCTGGTTATTGGCAGTTCAGATTCCAAAAAACTATAAATAAGACCCAAGGGGTACCTCAGAGGGCACGCCTGGAGTGCCTCCCTACTCCCGTTTTCAAGTGCTTTCTGAGGGTACCTTAGCTCGGCTTCTGGCTAAGGAGGGGAAGCGCTCAGAGATCTTCCGGGTTTGTGGTGAGACCTCCCTGCCGAGCCCTTGGGTCTGTTTCTTCTTGCCTTCTTCGTTGTTTTTCTTGCAGGAGCAAAGTAGGCGCGAGACCACCCCTTACCCACGGGTCGAACTCCACAAGAGGCCGGATTCCGGTTTCAACACGTAGGTATCATGATTTGTGCGTGTGCACGCTCGGGGGCGCCCCTTGGCTTGCTTCGAGTGGGCTTACCCTTTAATTTTACTGTGCGAGGTGTGCTTTCAAACTGCATGTGACTTTTCCATTCCGGTGACAGGGCTCAAAGCATACCGCGAGATCACTGTGTCTGCGCTCCTCTCTTACCGATGTCTAGATCGCCATTTGGGAAAAGTGGTTCGGTCTACCTGCCGATTTAGAGGTGAAAAGTTTGCATGCCGAGGAGAGAGTGCAAATCCCCCCCCCCCCCCCCCGAGGCTGGCTAACGGTCTACGAGAGTAGTTTGAGGTCTGGCTTCTGATTCTCTCCTTGCTAGGAAATGATTGAGATCTTGAAATTTTGCGGGGTGCCGATCTCCCAGTTTACCACATTGGGAATAGTGCGCCTTATGGGCATGGTTGTTTTCTTCCGTGATCATGACAGGAAACTTTCTTTGGAGTGTTTCTAAGAGTGGTGTAATGTCCGCTCCGATGGTGGGGAGCGTGTGGAGATTCATAACAACAAAAATTGGCTCGCGTTCGAGGCTCGGATAGACTGTCGTCACGGGAACACCCTTTTCAGATACATCAGGAACCCTTGGGGCTTATCAGAGGTGTGGAATTCGCTCCCCGATCGTTGTCGCCGCTAGAAGGGGAAGGAGCCAGAATTTTCCCCAGTGCTGGGGTTTTCGGAGCCCCGTGAATTGGTCAAATGCCTGTTCAACATCTTCTCATTTGTGGAAGAGAACCGCTTGCTGCAATGCGGCATTTCTTCCATCTCTAGGCGGACTGCTGAGACGTCTTTGGGTGGTAGTCAGAAACGGAAGGCCGTTGTAGTTTCCCGAGGTGGCGGGAGCGCGGTGCCTTGTTCGATTTCTCCAAGTGATGATTCTCCATCCGGTGGCCATGGCAGTTCGCCTCCCGAGGTGCAAGTGCTTGGTTCATCTGTTCCCCAGTATTTCCCTGTGGAGGCAGCGGCTCCGAGGCTATATTGTTCCTTGAAGGCGATGAATGAAGTGGTAAGTGTGCTTGATCATTTTTGGCTCCTTTTTATTGTTATGTTGCTCTGACTTCTCTTTTTCTTTTGCAGATAGAGGCTCAGGTTCAGATTGTCGTTACCTGGATTGACCATTATGTGAGTTTGAAGGATGGATACCTAGCTCTCCAGGAGAAATTCCAAGCTACGGCGGGTTCTCTTGTTGCCTTGAAGGATGATTATGACCGGGATGTTTCTCGACTTTGCCGGATTGGGTCGGAGCTGAAGGCGGAGCTGGAGGAGACTCGGGCTTCTTTAGAGGTGGAGAAGTCTCTGGTGGAGAGGACTACGCAAATGTTGTAGCACGCTCAAGAGGAGACTTCTCGTTTGGAGGCGGAGCTTTGTGTGGCGAAGGCCCAAGTAGAGGTGTTGTCTTCTGATAGTCGTGTGTCGGAGTTGACGGCTGTTGGACTCGTGGAATACTTGGATTCGTTGGACTACATGCGAGACCGTTGACTGATTGCGGAGGAGGTGCGCGACGAGATCTGGTCCAAGGAGGTGGAGCCTCAAGTGGAAGATGCCCGTGAGTTAGCCCTCAGGCGTGGTGTGGCGAAGGCCTTTCGATTTGTCGGTCGGCACTTAGGATGTGACACCTCTGGCTTTAGCTTTGATGATGTTTCTGAGGATGAGCGCTCTGATGTCGATGCTGCTGATGAGTAGTGGCTTCATGTTTCTATATTTGTATGTTTTCGTATTCTTCCTCCTACTATTCGTGTCGTGTGTTGTTTTTGCTTAGCAGTTGTAATGGGCGCTCTTATGCGCTGATCTGTATTATATCGTTATTTTTTATGTCACTTAGCTATTTCGTTTTTCTTTTTTCTCCTTTGTGTACTGTTTTTGCAATTTGGCTTACAGGAGAGTGTTGGCGAAGTATTTCACGTGAAC
This sequence comes from Platanthera guangdongensis, assembly GCA_039583875.1. NCBI lineage: Eukaryota > Viridiplantae > Streptophyta > Magnoliopsida > Asparagales > Orchidaceae > Platanthera > Platanthera guangdongensis. Next base: position 292,484,535 of record CM077153.1, read on the forward strand.
TAGATTCGCAACTTCGTTTGCACAGTTCCAACTTGCGGCTTAGTTTGCACGGTTCTCGCTCGCGACTTAGTTTGCACGGTTCTAGCATGCAACTTTGTAGTGAGGGTGGCAGGCCCTGGGGGGGGGGGGGGGTGGGGTGGTGGGGGAGTTTGCACGAGTCGAGCTCGCGGCTTAGTTTGCGCTGGTTGTAATCGTGCCTTTGCCGTGAGGGGGAAGGCCCCCACAGGAAGTTTGCTCGAGTCTGGCTCGCAGCTTAGTTTGCTATGGACCAATTGCTGAAGAATGTAAATACTTGATCCATGTGCAACCGCGAGGTGGGTAGGCCCTGGCTATAACAAGGTGTTGGCCTGCGGTAATGACGGAGAATGTAAGTACTCAATCCGACCGCCAGATAATGTAGGTACGCAAGCCGGTGCGCGGCCTAGCCTGGCAATAAGGCAATTGCCGGAGAATATAGATACTCGATCCGGGTGAAATCGCGAGGGGGCAGGCCCTGGTGACGGCAGGGCAATGGTCTGCAGTAATGGCGGAGAATGTAAGTACTCAATCCGACCGCCAGAGAATGTAGGTACTCAATCCGATTGCGTGACCTAGCTTGACAATAAGCCAATTTTCGGAGAATGTAGATACTCGATCTGGGTGCAATCGCGAGGGGGAAGGCCCTGAGGACGGCAGAGCGATGGTCTGTAGTAACGACGGAGAATGTAAGTACTCAATCTGATTGCGCGGCATAGCCCAATTATGAGTTGAATGTCGGAGAGTGTAAATACTCGATCCGGGAACAATCGCGTGGGGGGCAAGCCCTGACGATGTTAAGATGTTGAGCGACAATGTTGGCAAAAAACCTACTTGTTTATCTTGCAAGAACGGCTTTACTTAAAGATTTCAGATTGATATTACTGAAAAAATACGATATTGCATTTAAAAATAAGCATAGTTCGCGCGAGCCTGAGCTCGCGACTTTTACGATCACAAAGTGACAAAAGCAAGATGCAAGAGGATGCAGATAATAAGGAGTACAAATAATGTAAAAAACGTAGAGGGAAAGACGCAATGCAAGTCGCAAGCAGCTGGTATGCTGCAGGGGAACTTCCTGTGTCGGGGAGAGTGTCCTTTCTTGGAATCCACTGTTGGGCGTAGGTTCATGCCGTCAACACTGAAGGTGGTAGCAGATATTTATTTTGCCTGTCTTGCGTAGCAAGCATGTGTTTCTTCTTGATCTCCGCGAACAACTCCCACTCCTCCGGGGGTTGGAGATTTCATTGCAAGATGGGCGATTGACGGTATTGCTCCGAAAGTGGACTGAACTGGCCTTCCAAAAATGACGTCGTATGCCGACTTGAATTGATCATGACAAAGTTGACATCATGGGTAGCTTGCTTCGGGAAATCTCCCATCATGACGGGTAACGTGATTGTTCCTTAGACCGGAATGAGGTGGTTGTCTAAACCATAGACGGGGCCTTCTGCGGGGCTAGGATGCTTCTTAGTGAGCTTCATGCTTTCCAGGGTGGAGAGGAACAACACATCTACCGAGCTTCTGTTGTCTACCAGGATCCTTTTGATGTTGAAGCAGGGATCCACGATCTCGGCATGGATAACGAGGGGATCCTGTTTGTGTGTCTGCATCCCTTCGAGGTCCTTGTCGACGAATGTGATGGTGATATCCTGATTTGGCTTCCTATCTGATCCTTTTACTGGAAGTATCTGTCTTAGGGGCCCAACGATGGTCTCTATGTTGCCCACCATCTGCCTTCCCCCACCAGTTTCCTGTGGTGGATTTTGCTGGTCTCTTTAACGACGTTGCGTTTGTTGGTTTTGCGCTTGTCCTTGCAAGAATCTCCCAAGTATCCCTTGGCGGACGAGGCGCTCAATTTCATCTTTCAGCCCGACACACTCTTCGATTTTGTGACCAGACGTACGATGGAACTCGCAGTACCTTGTCTGGTCAGCATCAGGGTTTGGCAGTGGTATTATTGCCGTTGGAATGTCGGATCATTCTGAATTGCAAGCATCACGTTAGTGCGGGTGGTATTTAGAGGGGAGTATTCTTGAAGTAGATGTTGCCTCCCATTCCTTGGAGGGTCGCGTCGACGGTTGTCACTACGGCGCTCAGCCTGACACCGTTTTTCTTGTCCTATGAGAGTTTGTTCTTCTCCTTTCTTCCTTTTTTGTCTACCTTCAAATTGCTGGCGATGTGTTTCAATGCCCTGATGGAGGTGGCGGCGTGCGAGGATGTCGCGTCGCCCAAGTTGTTTGTATTCCTCGGCAATTACTTCTCGAATTTTTTCTCGAGTGATCCTCTCGTGTGGCAGCAGTCGGGCTTCTTCTCCTAACTTGCGGTGACGACGACCACCTCCGAATCCCCAGGGAGTCAGGTGGGTGGAGCTAGCAGCATCAGAGAGTTCTTATGATATTTCTTCTCTTTGCGGAAGTTCTTGCTTCGGGCCATGATTTGGCAGAGGCAGGGGAATAGCTGGTGCTGGTGGCAGAGGAGGAGCGGGGGTGCTCCTAAATTTCTGAGCAGAATGAGCATTTCGGTCTGCTGCTCCTCCAACTGGCGAACACGCCCCTCGAGGGCGGTAACAGGTGTGAAAGCGGCCTCTGCGGCCAATGGCACATCCACGAGAGAGTGGGAGTGTGTTGGTTCAGTGTGTCCTTCTGGGACGGATCCTTTAGCTATGCGGGCACTTCTTTTTGCCATTGAAGTGGAACTTGAATGTTACAAGGATGGAGGTCTTGGCTTCTGAAGGATGTTGGGGATCTTGTTCCCACAGACGGCGCCAAACTATTACGGACTAAATCGTCATCCAGGTCAAATCGGAGTAAATTGGACCGCCTTAGCTCTCGGGATCGTCGAACGCGCCCACAGTCAATGAAATGGGTCAGATGTACAAAAGAGTTTTTAACGTGGAAAACCCCCTCAACTGGTTAAAAAACCACGTGACCGGGTCTGTGCCGGTCAAAATCCACTATTCGCTTGCGGTTACAGGGCGTTTGGGGAATCGAGAGAGACAAGCCGCTTCTCGTTACAATTTTGTGGTGAGAGAGAGAATTCTATGACTCTCATCGATCAACAGGCTGCGCCGAAAGAGTGTTGGTTGCAAGGCGGAGACTGTGAGCGCGTGTTTGCGGCGGCTGTCTTCTTCCTTGAGCTGCATGCTTTGGAATTTGGGCGTCTCTGCTGCTCGCTGGTGGCTTGGTGGCGGCTCGATCGCGGTCTGAGGGTTGCTCGAAGGTGGCGGGGAGACGATGATCCAGCAGAGCTCTGGTCTTAGGAAGAAGAAGGCTGGGAGCCCAAAATGTGTTTAATGAGGGGGCCAGAGGCTCCTTTTATAGCCTCCAGGAGGTGGTTACGTGGTTATCCGCACACCGTAATCACCTACATAAACATTAATTTCATAGTTTAGCAGATTATTTATTTTAATGATGACATGCCCCCTCCCACTAACTTGGTGGTTAGCGGGTGGTTATCAGCGGAGGTAGTTATTGAAAGGGTGCCCCCCCCCCAATCCTCCTATTGTGAAGGAGATCATGGGAAGTGGGTTGACCGGTCAAACCCATGATCTCCATAATAGGAGAAATCATGAGGGAATAGTGGTTAAATGCACCCAAGGCTTTAAATGGAGCTTCATCCCCATCACAACATTTTTTAATCTTAATATTAAGATAATTTAAACATATCGTAGGTAAATATTAAATAAAATATAATTATATTCAACATAAGATGGGATTGTTGACATGTCCAAGTCCAAGGTAACATTGTTTACATCCTTATGAGAGGTTATGGGCTCAAAACTCACTCTTGATATTATTTTTTATATGCGATATTTTTAGTAGTTTTAACAATCCAGTGATATGTCTTGATCTCTAATTATGATATATTAAATGAAAAGAAATTAAAGGAGAAGAATAGTAGGTTCTAACTTCTAAGGACTAAGGAATAAATAATAAGTTAATATTATTAATTTAAACAATACTTTTAGTATTTAAAAAACAATTTGAAATTCTTAAATAATAAATTGTTGATGAAATTTCTCGAATTATAATAAATATAAAAATATAGACATCTTAATTATGTTATATTAAATAAAAAGATTTGAAGAAATTTTCAAGTGTGCATAATATTTGTCGAAAATAAAAAATTAAAATTTTGGGAGTGTAAGAAATTATCAACTATTATAAAAAGTACGTGAAATAAAAATAATATAAATATATTTTTACTATAGTTGTTGATTTCTTTATTAAATAATTTTATATTTTGCTCGCAGAATAAATAATTTCTGTGTCTAAATTAGACAAATTTAACCTTTTCTTTGGAAAGGAGAAGCTATGCAATGAAATAAAAATTGGTGGATTTATTTATTGAATGATTTTATACTTCGTTCGCATAGAAAATAATTTCTGCGCAGGACAGTAATCTGTGGGTGATATTCAGATCTGAAAGAGGGGTTTCCTTCCTTTTCATTTCGGGTTTTTGGCACTTAACACCCTCCAATTGAGGGTATTTGACACATTGCACCCTCATATTAAATCTTTTGCACTTTGCATCCTCAAAAACCTCAAAAGCACCCTCATTCTATTAAAATCATTTATTTTAAAACCTCAAATGCACCTTATAAAACCTCAAAATCCAATTGGAGGGTGCAAAGTGCCAAAATTTTAAACCTGACGTGCAATGTGCCAAACACCCTCAATTGAAGGGCGCTAATTGCCAAAATCCCTCTTGTACAACCCCGTATCCGGTCGAGCGGGATCCTCCCCAAGCGGCGTGCTCGGGACATGCTATGAGCAACGTTTTGGTGCAACCCCGTTCGAGCACGTGCGAGTAGTCGTGCATGCGTGCGGAGAATTATACGTAAAGGCATGATTAATCTTATAATATATTATTACTATATTATATATTAATATCAAAACTATATATATATATATATACATATATATACATATACATATATATATATATATATATATATATATATATATATCATATACATATACATATACATATACATATACATATACATATACATATACATATACATACATATACATATACTATATATATATATACATATACATATATATATATATACATATATATATACATATACATATATATATATACATATATATATATATATACATATATATATACATATACACATATATACATATATATATATACATATATATAAATATATATATATGTTTACATTAGGGACAGCAGAGGCAGCAGGGTTTTATTTTTTGGTTTTATTTTTTTACTCCTGACTAGGGTTCGGCCAAGGAGAAACCGCCCGGCCCTTCCTCTCCCCCGTCGACCTGGAGCAGGAACCCCCAACCCCGACCCTTCCTCTTTCCCGTCGGCCTGGAGCGGCACCCTCCGCAACCCCCGGCTCTCTCTCCCGTCAGCCTGGAGCGGCAACCCCCTCAACCCCCGACTCTCTCTCTCTCTCTCTCTCTCGGCCTAGAGCAGCAAGCCGGCCGTCTCTCTCTCTCTCTCTGCCTGGAGCAGCAAGTCGGCCGCCCCTCTCTCTCTCCGCCTGGAGCAGCACCCCCGCACTGCTCCCTCTTTTTTCAGCTGCCTGGAGATCAGCCTGGCCCCTCCATTTCCTCCAGTCCAGGCCGCCTCCCGGAGGTGGTGCCCGAGCCTCCTTTTTCCTGTCCAGGCCGCCGCTTGGAAGTGCAGCCCGAAACCCCTCATGAAGAGGGCTATTATTTACTGAGAATCATAGCGAGAGGAAGAATCAGAGCTCATACGGCGACATCTGGATCCGTGCGTGCACATTCGCTACAGTCGTTAGGCATCGAGCCTCATGCAAGATACGCGGCTGCAGCTCCGCCAACATACGCGTCAAGGGTAACGACGTTTCTACTTGGGCAGGTGAAGCCCTCAGTTTAAATATTTGCATGGAAGCCCCTCTCCACCAACGGGTGGGGGAAGGGAGCTCTCTGACGGGTTGACGTGTACGTCCCTGCAATTAACAACATTATCACCCAGAAGCATGAGTACGGGTTTAGGCATGCTGTGTGAAGCCCATCCGGACGTGTGAGCCGGATTGGTGATGTTCTGGGGTTCTCGGAGAAGACTCCGAGGAAGTTGTATATTATCCATTTGTAGGGAATGCGCGCCACAGCCCCCGAAAAAGGGGTGGGTGCGATGTTTTCGCTTCGCTTTTAGTCGACTTATGTTTGGCTTGTTGTCGCCATTCGAGACGTTGGCGTACATGTGTTACAGTACCAAGCGGGGAGTAGCGGGCTTAAGCCCAAGCTTGTGCTGGCCCTCGAAGACCTATTTTTGCTTATATTGCCGGCCTGCGTGCCGAAGTATGGAATTCATATTCCTGTAATATTTTATAATATCTGTGTTGCTCTGTGTATGCGTAGTTAACTTATTCTTCGTATTAGGCGGGCGGTGTTCTCGTGAACCGCCCACCCCGTGGGGCCCCGACGTATAGTTGTCGGGAAGCCCCTGTTGGCCTGTTGACAGCCTTTTAGAATAGCAGAATTACGTTGTTAGTGGCCAAACTTGGGCAGCATGTCGTGAAATTCCTCGGCGAGTTTGCGCCATTAGTAGGGCGGGTGAGGAGCATTTTGTGTAGACCCAAGGAGATGCATCTGGATAGGAGAGAGTTGATCTCGAGATTCTCCTTAGATGTTCCGGTCGGCCAAGAGCGCCCTCCGAATGTGTCTTAGCTCAGCCTTTGGCTTGGGAGGGGAAGAGTTTGTTAGTCTTCCGGGTATGCGGTGGGTCCTCCACGCTAAGACCTTGGGTCTGTCCCTTGTGTTCCTTCGGAGCAGAGGCAGCAGGGTTTTATTTTTTTACTCCCTGACTAGGATTCGGCCAAGGAGAAACCGCCCGGCCCTTCCTCTCCCCTGTCGACCTGGAGCAGGAACCCCCAACCCCGACCCTTCCTTTTTCCCGTCGGCCTGGAGCGGCACCCCCTGCAACCCCCGGTTCTCTCTCCCGTCGGCCTGGAGCGGCGACCCCCTCAACCCCCGACTCTCTCTCTCTCTCTCTCGGCCTAGAGCAGCAAGCCGACCGTCTCTCTCTCTCTGCCTGGAGCAGCAAGCCGGCCGCCCCTCTCTCTCTCCGCCTGGAGCAGCACCCCCGCGCCGCTCCCTCTTTCTTCAGCTGCCTGGAGATCAGCCCGGCCCCTCCATTTCCTCCAGTCCAGGCCGCCGCCCGGAGGTGGTGCCCGAGCCTCCTTTTTCCTGTCCAGGCCGCCGCTTGGAAGTGCAGCCCGAAACCCCTCATGAAGAGGGCTATTATTTACTGAGAACCATAGGGAGAGGAAGAATCAGAGCTCATACGGCGACATCCGTATCCGTGCGTGCACATTCGCTACAGTCGTTAGGCATCGAGCCTCATGCAAGATACGCGGCTGCAGCTCCGCCAACATACGCGTCAAGGGTAACGACGTTTCTACTTGGGCAGGTGAAGCCCTCAGTTTACATATTTGCATGGAAGCCCCTCTCCACCAACGGGTGGGGGAAGGGAGCTCTCTGATGGGTTGACGTGTACGTCCCTGCAATTAACTGCATTAGCACCCGGAAGCGTGAGTACGGGTTTAGGCATGCTGTGTGAAGCCCATCCGGACATATGAGACGGATTGGTGATGATCTGGGGTTCCCGAAGAAGACTCCGAGGAAGTTGTATATTATCCATTTGTAGGGAATGCGCGCCACAACCCCCGAAAAAGGGGTGGGTGCGATGTTTTCGCTTCGCTTTTAGTCGACTTATGTTTGGCTTGTTGTCGCCATTCGAGACGTTGGCGTACAGGTGTTGCAGTACCAAGCGGGGAGTACCGGGCTTAAGCCCAAGCTTGTGCCGGCCCTCGAAGACCTATTTTTGCTTATATTGCCGGCCTGCGTGCCGAAGTATGGAATTCATATTCCTGTAATATTTTATAATATCTGTGCTGCTCTGTGTATGCATAGTTAACTTCTTCTTCGTATTAGGCGGGCGGTGTTCTCGTGAACCGCTCGCCCCGTGGGGGCCCCGACGTATAGTTGCCGGGAAGCCCCTGTTGGCCTGTTGACAGCCTTTTAGAATAGAGGAATTATGCTGTTAGTGGCCCAACTTGGGCAGCGTGTCATGATATTCCTCGGCGAGTTTGCGCCATTAGTATGGTGGGTGAGGAGCATTTTGTGTAGACCCAAGGAGACGCATCTGGATAGGAGAGAGTTGATCTCGAGATTCTCTTTAGATGTTCCGGTCGGCCAAGAGCGCCCTCCAAAGGTGTCTTAGCTCAGCCTTTGGCTTGGGAGGGGAAGAGTTTATTAGTCTTCTGGGTATGCGGTGGGTCCTCCACGCTGAGACCTTGGGTCTGTCCCTTGTGTTCCTAATCTTGTGCCTAGATCGTTCGCTTGAGGGTAGTAGGTGCGCGGTCACCCCTCTTTTGGGACCTCGAACTCCACAGAGGTCATTTTTGGCTTCAACAGTTATGGTGCGGTGAGCGTGGACAGTGGCCAGCACAGAAAAACTCAGTCGAACATCATGGCTATAGAAGAGGAACCAAGTGACGTCAAGGGTCATGTGATGAAAGAAGTCCCCTCCCATTCCCCTCTTGTCGCTAGGATGTTCGATCTTGGAGATCAAAACGTGCCTTAGGGAGAATATTATATGATCGACCCTGGTTCTCTGGAGGGAGGACGTAGCGGGTAGAGATGCCCCGTGTCGGACTTTGACTTGATTGACCGGGTTAGCAGTTCTTTTAAGTTATTTGTTTACCTTTATGTTTGCTTTATATTTGCGTTGGAGAGGAGACCCCCAGGTAGACACGCCGCCTGGCTCCTACTAACTGGCAGGTCCGAAGGCTCGCCTGTGGGGGAGAGGTCCTGGTTCTTGGGTATGCACTACCCCGAGCGCGGCTCGGCCCCAGGTAGATCTGCTGCCTGGCTCCTACTAGCTAGCAGGTCTGAAGGCTCGCCTGTGGGGGAGAGGTTCTGGTTCTTGGTTCTGCACTACCCCGAGCGCGGCTCGGCCCTAGGTACACCCCTTGCCTGGCTCCTACTAGCTGACAGGTCCGAAGGCTCGCCTGTGGGGGAGAGGTCCTGGTTCTTGGTTCTGCACTAAGCCGAGCGCGGCTCGACCCTAGGTAGACCCGCTGCCTGGCTCCTACTAGCTGGTAGGTCCGAAGGCTCGCCTGTGGGGGAGAGGTCCTGGTTCTTGGTTTTGCACTACCCCAAGCGCGGCTCGGCCCTAGGTAGACCCGCTGCCTGTCTCCTACTAGCTGGCAGGTCCGAAGGCTCGCCTGTGTGGGAGAGGTCCTGGTTCTTGGTTATGCACTACCCCGAGCGCGGCCCGGCCCCAGGTAGACCCGCTGCCTGGCTCCTACTAGCTGGCAGGTCTAAAGGCTCGCCTGTGGGGGAGAGGTTCTGGTTCTTGGTTCTGCACTACCCCGAGCGCGGCTCGGCCCCAGGTAGACCCGCTGCCTGGCTCCTACTAGCTGGCAGGTCCGAAGGCTCGCCTGTGGGGGAGAGGTCTTGTTCTTGGTTCTGCACTACCCCGAGCGCGGCTCGGCCCCAGGTAGACCCGCTGCCTGGCTCCTACTAGCTGGCAGGTCCGAAGGCTCGCCTGTGGGGGAGAGGTCCTGGTTCTTGGTTCTGCACTACCCCAAGCGCGGCTCGGCCCCAGGTAAACCCGCTGCCTGGCTCCTACTAGCTGGCAGGTCCGAAGGTTCGCCTGTGGGGGAGAGATCCTGGTTCTTGGTTTTGCACTACCCCGAGCGCGGCTCGACCCCAGGTAGACCCGCTGCCTGTCTCCTACTAGCTGGCAGGTCTGAAGGATCGCCTGTGGGGGAGAGATCCTGGTTCTTGGTTTTGCACTACCCCGAGCGCGGCTCGGCCCCAGGTAGACCCGCTGCTTGGCTCCTAGTAGCTGGCAGGTCCGATGGCTCGCCTATGGGGTAGAGGTCCTGGTTCTTGGTTCTGCACTACCCCGAGCGTGTCTCGGCCCCAGGTAGACCCGCTGCCTGGCTCCTACTAGTTTGCAGGTCTGAAGGCTCGCCTGTGGGGGAGAGATCCTAGTTCTTGGTTCTGCACTACCCTGAGCGCGGCTCGGCCCCAGGTAGACTCGCTGCCTGGCTCCTACTAGCTGGCAGGTCCGAAGGCTCGCCTGTGGGGGAGAGGTCCTGGTTCTTGGTTCTGCACTATCCCGAGCGCGCCTCGGCCCCAGGTAGACCCGCTTCCTGGCTCCTACTAGCTGGCAGTTCCGAATGCTCGCCTTTGGGGGAGAGGTCCTGGTTCTTGGTTCTGCACTACCACGAGCACGGCTCGGCCCCAGGTAGACCCGATGCACAGGCTCTCATCTAGCTGACAGGTTCGAAGGCTCTCCTGTGGGGGAGAGGTCCTGGTTCTTGGTTCTGCACTACCCTGAGCGCGGCTCGGCCCCACGTAGACTCGCTGCCTGGATCATACTAGCTGGCAGGTCCGAAGGCTCGCCTGTGGGGGAGAGGTCCTGGTTCTTAGTTCTGCACTACCCCGAGCGCGGCTCGGCCCCAGGTAGACTCGCTGCCTGGCTCCTACTAGCTGGCAGGTCCGAAGGCTCGCCTGTGGGTGAGAGGTCCTGGTTCTTAGTTCTGCACTACCCCGACCGCGGCTCGGCCCCAGCTAGAACCGCTGTCTGGCTCCTACTAGCTGGCAGGTCCGAAGGCTCGCCTTTGGGGGAGATGTCTTGGTTCTTGGTTCTGCACTACCCCGAGCTCGGCTCGGCCCCGGGTAGACCCGCTGCGCAGGATCTCATCTAGCTGGCAGGTTCGAAGGCTCGCCTGTGGGGGATAGGTTTGGTTTAAGAACTTCATAGACACCCCAAGCTCGGCTCAGCCCCAGGTAGACCCGCTGCGCAGGCTCTCATCTAGCTGGCAGGTACGAAGGCTCGCCTGTGGGGGATAAGTTTGGTTTGTGAACTTCATCAGCACCTCGAGCTCGGCTCGGCCCCAGGTAGACTCGCTGCACAGGCTCTCATCTAGCTGGCAGGTCCGAAGGCTCGCCTGTGGGGGATAGGTCTGGTTTGTGGAAACTTCATCGGCACCCTGAGCTCGGCTCGGCCCCAGGTAGAACCGCTGCGTAGGCTCTCATCTAGCTGGCAGGTCCGAAGGCTCGCCTGTGGGGGATAGGTTTGGTTTGGGGAAACTTCATCGGCACCCCGAGCTCGGCTCGGCCCCAGGTAGACCCGCTGCGTAGGCTCTCATCTAGCTGACAGGTCCGAAGACTCGCCTGTGGGGGATAGGTTTGGTTTGAGGAAACTTCATCAGCACCCCGAGCGCGGCTCGGCCCCAGGTAGACCCGCTGCACAGGCTCTCATCTAGCTGGCAGGTCCGAAGGCTCGCCTGTGGGGGATAGGTTTGGTTTGAGAACTTCATCGGCACCCCGAGCTCGGCTCGGCCCTAGGTAGACCCGCTGCGCTGGCTCTCATCTAGCTGGCAGGTCTGAAGGCTCGTCTGTGGGGGATAGGTTTGGTTTGATAACTTCATCGGTACCCCGAGCTCGGCTCGACCCCAGGTAGACTTGCTGCGCAGGCTCTCATTTAGCTGGCAGGTCCGAAGGCTCTCCTGTGGGGATAGGTTTGGTTTGAGAACTTCATCGGCACCCCGAGCTCGGCTCGGCCCCAGGTAGACCAGCTGCGCAGGCTCTCATCTAGCTGGCAGGTCTGAAGGCTCGCCTGTGGGGGATAGGTTTGGTTTGAGAACTTCATCGGCACCCCGAGCTCGGCTCGGCCCCAGGTAGACCCGCTGCGCAAGCTCTCATCTAGCTGGCAGGTCTGAAGGCTCGTCTGTGGTGGATAGGTTTGGTTTGAGAACTTCATCGGCACCCCGAGCTTGGCTCGGCCCCAAGTAGACCCGCTGCGCAGACTCACATCTAGCTGGCAGGTCCGGAGGCTCGCCTGTGGGGGATAGGTTTGGTTTGAGAACTTCATCGGCACCCTGAGCTCGGCTCGGCCCCAGGTAGACCCGCTGCGCAGGCTCTCATCTAGCTGGCAGGTCCGAAGGCTCGCCTGTGGGGGATAGATCCTGGTTCTTGGTTCTGCACTACCCCGAGCGCGGCTTGGCCCCAGGTAGACCGCTGCCTGTCTCCTACTAGCTGGCATGTCTGAAGGATCGCCTGTGGGGGAGAGATCCTGGTTCTTGGTTTTGCACTACCCCGAGCGCGGCTCGGCCCCAAGTAGACCGCTGCCTGGCTCCTAGTAGATGGCAGGTCCGATGGCTCGCCTATGGGAGAGAGGTCCTGGTTCTTGGTTCTGCACTACCCCGAGTGCGGCCCGGCCCCAGGTAGACCCGCTGCCTGGCTCCTACTAGTTGGCAGGTCCGAAGGCTCGCCTGTGGGGGAGAGGTCCTGGTTCTTGGTTCTGCACTACCCCGAGCGCGGCTCGGCCCCAGGTAGACCCGCTGTCTGGCTCCTACTAGCTGGCAGGTCCGAAGGCTCGCATGTGGGGAGAGGTCCTGGTTCTTATTTCTGCACTATCCCGAGCGCGGCTCGGCCCCAGGTAGACCCGCTGCCTGGCTCCTACTAGCTGGCAGTTCTGAATGCTCGCCTGTGGGGGAGAGGTCCTGGTTCTTGGTTCTGCACTACCCCGAGCACGGCTCGGCCCCAGGTAGACCCGATGCACAGGCTCTCATCTAGCTGGCAGGTCTGAAGGCTCGCCTGTGGGGGAGAGGTCCTGGTTCTTGGTTCTGCACTACCCCGAGCACGGCTCGGCCCCAGGTAGACCCACTTCCTGGCTCCTACTAGCTTGCAGGTCCGAAGGCTCGCCTGTGGGTGAGAGGTCCTGGTTCTTGGTTCTGCACTACCCTGAGCGCGGCTCGGCCCCAGGTAGACCCGCTGCCTGACTCCTACTAGCTGGCAGGTCCGAAGGCTCGCCTGTGGTGGAGAGGTCCTGGTTCTTGGTTTTACGGGCTAGGCTCAAGTTTTTATGGGCCAGAACATAAGTTTTTATGGGCCAGAAAACAGGCCTTATATGGGATAATTCTGAGTTTATGGTCCAATGCGGGTCTTCTGTAGGAGGAATCGAGCCATTTTATGGGCCTTTTAATGGGCCTTTTATGGGCCATGGAATCCAAGGCCGGCGGGTACTATCTTCAAACACCCTCTCACCACAATCTGCTAGCACGGCGGTTTTCTGTGGTTCACATGTGTGTGAGTGAGTGACCAATTATATTGTTTTCTTCCTATGCATAATACTTTGGCTATTTATATCTTTGAATGCAAAGTTTGAAGTAAGACAAGGAGAAATAAGATTCATCAAATCCTGAATCTTAGAGGGCGTGTGTTGATGGGAGTGGTCGGCTTCACGGTCGTGACCTCCGGTTGCGGAGTTCAGAGAGCCGGATCTGGGCTTGGCTTGTTTGACGTAGTCAGCGTTGGAGTTGATGCGGTACATGTGTGGAGAAGAAGGCATGCGAGAGTGCAGTGATCATGATGATGTTTCTCTCTGGTGGTGTTATTTGGTGTCGATGGCGTGCACGAGTGCAGTTGGCCTCGACAGTGCTTCTCCGGTGGTAGACCCGCTGCGCAGGCTTTCATCTAGCTTGCAGGTCCGAAGGCTCGCCTGTGGGGGATACGTTTGGTTTGAGAACTTCATCGGCACCCCGAGCTCGGCTCGGCCCCAGGTAGACCCGCTGCGCAAGCTCTCATCTAGCTGGCAGGTCTGAAGTCTCGCCTGTGGGGGATAAGTTTGGTTTGAGAACTTCATCGGCACCCCGAGCTCGGCTCGGCCCCAAGTAGACCGCTGCGCAGACTCTCATCTAGCTGGCAGGTCCGGAGGCTCGCCTGTGGGGGATAGGTTTGGTTTGAGAACTTCATCGGCACCCTGAGCTCGGCTCGGCCCTAGGTAGACCCGCTGCGCAGGCTCTCATCTAGCTGGCAGGTCTGAAGGCTCGCCTGTGGGGGATATGTTTGGTTTGAGAACTTCATCGGCACCCCGAGCTCGGCTCGGCCCCAGGTAGACCCGCTGCGCAGGCTCTCATCAAGCTGGCAGGTCTGAAGGTTCGCATGTGTGGGATAGGTTTGGTTTGAGGAAACTTCATCGGCACCCCGAGCTCGGCTCGGCCCCTGGTAGACCCGTTGCACAGGCTCTCATCTAGCTGGCAGGTCCGAAGGCTCGCCTGTGGGGGATAGGTTTGGTTTGAGGAAACTTAATCAGCACCCCGAGCTCGGCTCGGCCCCAGGTAGACCTGCTGCGTAGGCTCTCATCTAGCTGGCAGGTCCGAAGGCTCGCCTGTGGGGGATAGGTTTGGTTTGAGGAAACTTCATCGGCACCCCGAGCTCGGCTCGGCCCCAGGTAGACCCGCTACGCAGGCTCTCATCTAGCTGTCAGGTCTGAATGCTCGCCTGTGGGGGATAGGTTTGGTTTGAGGAAACTTCATCGGCACCCCGAGCTCGGCTCGGTCCCAGGTAGACCCGCTGCTGAGGCTCTCATCTAGCTGGCAGGTCCGAAGGCTCGCCTGTGGGGGATAGGTCTGGTTTGTGGAAACTTCATCGGCACCCCGAGCTCGGCTCGGCCCCAGGTAGACCCGCTGCGTAGGCTCTCACCTAGCTGGAAGGTCCGAAGGCACGCCTGTGGGGGATAGATTTGGTTTGAGGAAACTTCATTGGCACCCCGAGCTCGGCTCGGCCCCAGGTAGACCCGCTGCGTAGGCTCCCATCTAGCTGACAGGTCTGAAGGCTCGCTTGTGGGGGAGAGGTTTTATTCTTGTTAGAAAGTAGAGAAAAGAAGCGAAAAGTAGAGAACAAGCGAATAAACTTTTGAATAATTGAAATTTTATTATCCAAAAAAGATATCATTTACAAAGGTATGGCCTCCCTTATATAGAATGGAGGAGATAAGAAAGAGAGTATACAAACAATGTGGGACTAAACATTTACAGTACTGAGCGGCTAGAATAATGGAGACCGCATAGGCCGCGCGGTTAGACAGATGGGCTAACCGCTCGGCAACTCCAGCAGGATAGAACATGCCGCAGAGGTAGACCGATAGACCGCCCGGTCTCCAGGCACCAGAGAGACCGCCAGACCGCTCGGTCAAACAAACCGCTGGATCAGACCGCTAAGCCGCCGGTCTAATACTTCAACACTCCTCTCAAGCTGGAGCATAGATATCAATCATGCCCAGCTTGTCACAAATGCGGAAGAAGGAAGTAGAAACCGGCTTGGTGAAGATATCTGCCAAACTCCTTATCAGAGGTGACAAAAGGAGTACAAATCCGTTTCTTCAAAATCTCCTCCTGAATGAAGTGACAGTCAACCTCTATATGCTTCGTTCTCTCATGGAAGACCGGATTCCTGGATATGTGTATAGCGGCCTTGTTGTCACAGAACATAGGGAGAGGACAATCATATACCTCGCCCAGGTCAAGCATGAGAGCCCGCAACCACTTTAACTCACACGTAGTTGACGCCATACTCCGGTATTCTGCTTCGGCACTGGATCTGGAAACAACAGACTGTTTCTTGCTCTTCCAACTCACGAGATTACCTCCAACAAAGGTACAAAAACCTGACGTGGATTTACAATCGCCTTTGTCATCTGCGTAACTTGAATCTGAGTAGGCCTCAACCCTCAGATGGCCATTCTTCTGGAAGAGTAACCCTCTGCCCGGTGCTGCTTTGATATACTCTAAAATCTTCAGGGCAGACTGAAGATGACACTCCCTGGGAGCTTGCATAAACTGACTGACCTTTCCTACAGCGTAGGCGATGTCGGGTCTAGTCACCGTGAGATAGATGAGTTTGCCTACCAAACGTCTGTACCGTGTGACATCAGATAGAGGAGGCGATTCATCCGTCCACGTTTTGTCTTCTCCAACAGCCATGGGAAGATGAGCTGGTTTGGCACCTGTCAAGCCTGCTTCTCGAAGGAGATCAAGGGCATACTTCGTTGAGAGAGAACCAAGGAGTCAGGTTCCGAGAGATTTCTATCCCCAAAAAGTATTTTGGGGAGCCCATATCCTTCGTGACCAAGTGCTGACGGAGGTGCTTCTTCGTCAAGTCCACCCATCTTGGTCATCACCAGTAAGGAGAATATCATCCACATATACGGCCAAAACCACCAGTCCCGAGGCCGTTTTGCGAATGAACAAGGAGTGATCGGCCGAACTCCTTTGAAAGCCGATGGTTGCCACAATACCACTGAATTTTTCGAACCAAGCCCGAGGGCTCTGCTTTAGGCCATAAATGGCCTTCTTCAAATGACAGACACGTGTCTCCCCCTGAGCAACATACCCAGGAGGTTGCTCCATATAGACGTCCTCCTGAAGATCGCCATAGAGAAAGGCATTCTTCACATCAAGCTGGAAAATAGCCCAAGCCCGGTTAACAGCCACAGAAAAGAGAACCCGGATGGTGCTGAGGCGAGCAACCGGAGAGAAGGTATCAAAGTAATCAACGCCATAAGTCTGAGTAAAGCCCTTGGCCACCAGCCGGGCTTTGTAGCGATCCACAGTGCCGTCGGGGCGAAACTTCACAACAAAGACCCAGCGACAGCCAACCACATCAGTGCCCACGGGAGGAGGAACCAGTGTCCAGGTACCCCGTTCAGTAAGAG
Source organism: Platanthera guangdongensis (assembly GCA_039583875.1). NCBI lineage: Eukaryota > Viridiplantae > Streptophyta > Magnoliopsida > Asparagales > Orchidaceae > Platanthera > Platanthera guangdongensis. Next base: position 292,501,080 of record CM077153.1, read on the forward strand.
TAGCCATCTCCTCATCCATGGCAGACTTCCAATGAGGGAGAGCGAGAGCCTCCTGGTAGGTACAGGGAGTAGAAGTAGCAGAGATAGCCAAGGCAAAAGACCTGCGAGAAGGAGAAAGCTGATCATAAGAAACAACAGCCGTGAGCGGGTGTTGAGTACACGCCCGCACCCCTTTGCGAAGGGCAATGAGAACATCCAGATCATCGGGAGCGTCGGCGACAGGAGCGTCAGCGACCGGAGCGTCCGTGGCGGAGAAGGCTGGCCCGGGACTAGAGAGAGAGAGGAGCACGGAGAGGAGGGTGGAGGGGTGGGTGGGGAGACGGACTGGGAAGGAGTGGGTGGAGGAGGAGACGAAGGTGGGAAAACGTGGAGAGGTGTGGAAGGAACGGAGATATCAGAAGGAAGAGAAGGAAGAGAAGAGGAAGGAGAGAAATAGGAAGCATTTTCGAAAAAAGTCACGTCTGCGGAGACAAACTGCTTGCGGAGAAGAGGGTCAAAGCAGCAATAGCCTTTTTGAGTGGTAGAGTACCCCAAAAAGACACACTTGGTGGAACGGGGGGAAAGCTTGTCGCGGGTAGCGGAGGGAGCGTGAACAAAGGCCGTACAGCCAAAGACACGGAGAGGAAGAGGAAAAGGTTCCTGGTGGGGGTAGAGAAGGGAGAAGGGAGTCCGGCCGTGGAGGACCGTGGAGGGAATGCGATTGATGAGATAGCAAGCGAGGAGCACAGCGTAGCCCAGTAGGAGCGAGGGACGTGCATCTGCGTCATGAGAGTACGCGCAACATCAAGCAGGTGACGGTTTTTACGCTCCGCCACCCCATTCTGTTGGGAGGTGTAAACACAAGTCGTTTGATGAATGAGGCCGTGTTGGTGAAAGAACGCGGAGAACTCATGAGACAGATATTCCTTGGCATTATCAGAACGTAAGACTTTAATAGAAGTAGCAAATTGAGTCTTAATCATAAAGTAAAAAGATTGCCAAACAGAAAATAGTTTCAGAGCGATCCTTTAAGAGATACACCCAGGTACATCGAGTAAAATCATCGATAAAAGTGACAAAATAGGAACTGCCCCGACCAACTGTGAGGGTAGGAGCAGGACCCCATACATCAGAATGAATAAGATAAAAATGCGAGAGGAGCCACGCCTTGCTTCGGTGGGAAGGAGGAGCGATGATGTTTGCCAAGCTGACACGCATCACAGTTGAGCGGAGAACTGGTGGGAGGTAAGTGGGGCAGAAGCTGACGAATAAGCCGAGGAGGAGGATGTCCAAGACGAAGATGCCACTGAAGGAGATCGGTGGAGGAGGAGTAGGCAGAGAAAGAGCTGAAACATCGTCGAGGAAGTAGAGGCCGCCGCTCTCAGTCCCAGTAGCATCGTCCGCTGGTCCTCGGGTCCTGAAAAGAACAAGTAGTGGGAGTGAATAAAACTGAGCACTGCAGTTGCCGGCATAAGTAGTAACTGATACACAATTGCACGGGAACTTCGGGACATAGAGGGTATCCTCCAAGCAAAGCGAAGGAGTGAGTTGAACCATGCCGTCCCATGAACCGGAGACGGGGACCATCCGCCACACGAACTGGGGGTAAGCGGTCATGGGTCTCAAGACGGGAGAAGCAATGAGGGTTGCCCGTCATATGATTGGTGGCACCGGAGTCAATCAGCCCATACCTTGGGTAACGACGTGGGCACTACCTGACGTCGTGGCCACAGAGGCAGACGGCTAGAAGAAGCGGAGGCCGAAGGAGCATCACCGGAAGGGCGAAGATGAGGATGCTTCTGCCAGCAGCGGTCAACAGTATGGCCAGTACGACTACAGTGAGAGCAGAAGAAGAACCGGGAGGAACCCCGTCCGCCAGAGGAGCCACGGCCAGTCGGGCCCCCCCCCCCGCTGAGCTTGGTGAGCAAAGGAGTCTTGGGAAGGGGGGGAGGCCAACAGAGGCCGCTGGAGGAGCGACGTAACGGCGGCAATGCGAGCCGCAGTGGCATCCAAAGTAGGAGATTCCGCCTCACCCAAGATCTGCTGGCGGATCATATCATAAGAGTCGGGAAGCGAAGAAGAAGATAACAAACACCAGGAGTTCCTGGAAGTGTTTGTGCTGGTCGGCCAAGTCCGCGGAGAAGGGGCGATTCTGGAGGATTTCAGCCCCAAGAGCCTGAACCTGCTGATAAGCCGCAGCTGGGGACATGGAAGGGCGGGCGAAGAGCTCCGCATAGAGGATATAATGCGGGACGTCTGGCCCCCTTTAGAATAGAGAGCAGCGAGGTGAAGCCATGCGGCCTTGACCGTCTCATCATGGCGAATGACGGGAAGGCACTCATCAGAAAGGCTGTTGGCCAGCCAGGTGCGAACAAGAGCATCACTCGCATCCCAGTCATCAAACTCAGGAGAGGTGCGAGGAGGAGGGTCATCGGTGAGGTGATGACGCTTGCGTTGAGAACGAAGGAGAAGGTGAAAGAAACGCTCCAATCGGGATAGTTGGAGCCCACAAGCTTGGAAAGGGTGCCAAGGTTGCCCGAAGGAGGAGGAGGAGAAGGAGCTGCAGGAGTAGTGGTGAGACCGGAGGTAGTCATAGAACCCGGCAAGCAGAAGAAGCCGCGCGAACAGAAGCGGTTAGAAAACAGACGAAGCCGCGCGAACAGTAGCGGCTTGAAAGAGGCAAAGGCACAGTGGGGAAGAGGTCGCGCGGACTGAAAAGGCCGAGCGAACAGCAGAGAGGAGAAGAGAAGGTGACCGCGACCAAGATGCGGGTAAGAAAGGAATAACCGCACGGTCAGGCAGATCACAGCAGCTGCGAGAAGGCGGTCAAAGGCACAGCGGGGAAGAGGTCGCGCGGACTAAAAAGGCCGTGCGAACAGAAGAGAGGAGAAGTGCTGGTGACCGCGACCAAGATGCGGGTGAGAAAGGAACAACCCGCACGGTCAGGCAGATCACAGCAAGCCGCGAGTAGAGAGACAACACACGCGGATAGGGACAGACCGCAACGACTAGGAAGTCGGAGCGGGAGGAAAGAACAAGGAGCGCGGCGACAAGGAAACAGGTCGCTGCGACAAAGAGGAGAAGAGAAGAAGAAAAGCAAGCCGCGCGAACAGGGCAGCGGACAGAAACAAGCCGCGCGGATAGAACAAGCTGCGCGGACAGAGAGAAGCCAAGTCGCGAAGCAAGTCGCAGAATGCGGAAAACAAGCCGCGAACAACAGAGAGCGCACAGAATCAGAAGGAAATGACCGTGTCCTCTGATACCATGTTAGAAAGTAGAGAAAAGAAGCGAAAAGAGAGAACAGGCGAATAAACTTTTGAATAATTGAAATTTTATTATCCAAAAAAAGATATCATTTACAAAGGTATGGCCTCCCTTATATAGAATGGAGGAGATAAGAAAGAGAGTATACAAACAATGTGGGACTAAACATTTACAGTACTGAGCGGCTAGAATAATGGAGACCGCATAGGCCGCGCGGTTAGACAGATGGGCTAACCGCTCGGCAACTCCAGCAGGATAGAACAGGCCGCAGAGGTAGACCGATAGACCGCCCGGTCTCCAGGCACCAGAGAGACCGCCAGACCGCTCGGTCAACAAACTGCTGGATCAGACCGCTAAGCCGCCCGGTCTAATACTTCAACAATTCTTGGATACTTCATCGGCACCCCGAGCTCGGCTCGGCCCCAGGTAGGCCCGCTGCGCAGGCTCTCACCTAGCTGGCAGGTCTGAAGGCTCGCCTGTGGGTGATAGGTTTGGTTTGAGGAAACTTTATCGGCACCCCGAGCTCGGCTCGGGCCCAGGTAGACCCGCTGCGCAGGCTCCCATCTAGCTGGCAGGTCTGAAGGCTCGCCTGTGGGGGAGAGGTTTTGTTCTTGGAGACTTCATCGGCACCCCGAGCTCGGCTCGGCCCCAGGTAGACCCGCTGCGCAGGCTCTCACCTAGCTGACAGGTCTGAATGCTCGCCTGTGGGGGATAGGTTTGATTTGAGGCACCCCGAGCCCAGCTCAGCCCCCAGGTAGACCCGCTGCGCAGGCTCTCACCTAGCTGGCAGGTCCGAAGGCTCGCCCGTGGGGGATAGGTTTGGTTTGAGGAAACTTCATCGGCACCCCGAGCCCGGCTTAGCCCCAAGTAGACCCGCTGCGCAGGCTCCCATGCAGCTGGCAAGTCCGAAGGCTCGCCTGTGGGGTAGAGGTTTTGTTCTTGGAGACTTCATCGGCACCCGAGCTCGGCTCGCCCCCAGGTTGACCCGCTGCGCAGGCTCTCACCTAGCTGGCAGGTCCGAAGGCTTGCATGTGGGGAATAAGTTTGGTTTGAGGAAACTTCATCGGCACCCCGAGCTCGGCTCGGCCCCAGGTAGACCCATTGCGTAGGCTCCCATCTAGCTGGCACGTCCGAAGGCTCTCCTGTGGGGGAGAGGTTTTGTTCTTGGAGACTTCATCGGCACCTCGAGCTCGGCTCGGCCCCAGGTAGACCCGCTGCGCAGGCTCTCACCTAGCTGGCAGGTCCGAAGGCTCGCCTGTGGGGGATAGGTTTGGTTTGAGGAAACTTCATCGGCACCCCGAGCTCGGCTCGGCCCCAGGTAGACCCACTGCGCAGGCTCTCACCTAGCTGGCAGGTCCGAAGGCTCGCCCGTGGGGGATAAGTTTGGTTTGAGGAAACTTCATCAGCACCCCGAGCCCGGCTCGGCCCCAAGTAGACCCGCTGCGCAAGCTCTCATGTAGTTGGTAGGTCCGAAGGCTCTCCTGTGGGGGAGATGTTTTATTCTTGGAGACTTCATCGGCACGGCGAGCTCGGCTCGGCCCCAGGTAGACCCGCTGCGCAGGCTCTCACCTAGCTGGCAGGTCCGAAGGCTCGCCTGTGGGGGATAGGTTTGGTTTGAGGAAACTTCATCGGCACCGCGAGCTCAGCTCGGCCCCAGGTAGACCCGCTGCGCAGGCTCCCATCTAGCGGATAGGTCTGAAGGCTCGCCTGTGTGGGAGAGGTTTTGTTCTTGGAGACTTCATCGACACCCCGAGCTCGGCTCGGCCCCAGGTAGATACGCTGCACAGGCTCTCACCTAGCTGGCAGGTCTGAAGGCTCGCCTGTGGGGGATAGGTTTGATTTGAGGAAACTTCATCGGCACCACGAGCTCGGCTCGGCCACAGGTAGACCCGCTGTGCAGGCTCTCACCTAACTGGCAGGTCCGAAGGCTCGCCCGTGGGGGATAGGTTTGGTTTGAGGAAACTTCATCAGCACCCCGAGCTCGGCTCGGCCCCAGGTAGACCCGCTACGCAGGCTCTCATGAAGCTGGCAGGTCCGAAGACACGCCTGTGGGGGAGATGTTTTGTTCTTATAGACTTCATCGGCACCCCGAGCTCGGCTCGGCCCCAGGTAGACCTGCCGCGCAGGCTCTCACCTAACTGGCAGGTCCGAAGGCTCGCCTGTGGGGGATAGGTTTGGTTTGAGGAAACTTTATCGGCATCCCGAGCTCGGCTCGGCCCCAGGTAGACCCACTGCACAGGCTCTCATCTAGCTGGCAGGTCCGTAGGCTCTCCTGTGGGGGTAAGGGACCCCGAGTGCTGCTCGGCCCCGGGTAGACTCGCTGCTCAGGCTCTCATTAGCTGGGCAGGGCGGTAGGCACACCTAGGGGGAAAGGATTAGCTCCACGTGTTCAAGAGATTGCAAAATATTTGGCTTCATTATTTCACAATATCTTGAGGAATTTTGTACTTATTGTAAGTAAAGGTATAAGGGCAATCCAATAGCAGTGAGCAAAAATGTATCGAGTGGTTTAAAAAGATCAAAAGGAGCATGGAGAGATTAGTGTTCTAAGTGCAGTTTTCAGTTTCTCCCAACATTTTTCTTTGGGTCGACTCCCACTCGCCGGATACTTGGGGTTGGACATTTCTTTCTGAGCTTGTTCCAACCTCGAAAAGAGCGGGGATTTTGTACAACCCCGTATCCGGTCGAGCGGGATCCTCCCCAAGCGGCGCGCTCGGGACCTGCTATGAGCGACATTTTGGCGCAGCCCCGTTCGAGCACGTGCGAGTAGTCATGCATGCGTGCAGAGAATTTATACGTAAAGGCATGATTATTATACTATATTATATATATATATACTATATATATATATATATATATATATATATATATATATATATATATATATATATATATATATATATTACATTAGGGAAAGGGGGGGGGGGACAGCAGAGGCAGCAGGGTTTATTTTTTTACTCCTTGACTAGGGTTCGGCCAAGGTGAAATCGCCCGGCCCTTCCTCTCCCGTCGACTGGAGCAGCAACCCCCAAACCTGGCCCTTCCTCTCTCCCGTCGGCCTGGAGCAGCATCCCCCACAACCCCCAGCTCTCTCTCGTCGGCCTGGAGCGGCAACCCCCTCAACCCCCGTCTCTCTCTCTCTCTCTCTCTCTGTCTCTCTCTCGGCCTGGAGCAGCAAGCCGGCCGTCTCTCTCTTTCTCGGCCTGGAGCAGCAAGCCAGCCGCCCCTCTCTCTCTCCGCTTGGAGCAGCACCCCCGCGCCGCTCCCTCTTTTTTCAACCGTCTGGAGATCAGCCCGGCCCCTCCATTTCCTCCAGTCCAGGCCGCCGCCCAGAGGTGGTGCCCGAGCCTCCTTTTTCCTGTCCAAGCCGCCGCCCAGAGGTGGTGCCCGAGCCTCCTTTTTCCTGTCCAGGCCGCCGCTTGGAAGTGCAGGCCGAACCCCCTCATGAAGAGGGCTATTATTTACTGAGATCCATAACGAGAGGAAGAATCAGAGCTCATACGGCGACATCCGGATCCGTGCGTGCACAGGCGCTACAGTCGTTAGGCATCAAGCTTCATGCAAGATACGTGGCTGCGTCTCCGCCAACATATGCGTCAAGGGTAACGACGTTTCTACTTGGGCAGGTGAAGCCCTCAGTTTACATATTTGCACGGAAGCCCTTCTCCACCAACGGGTGGGGGAAGGGAGCTCTCCGACGGGTTGACGTGTACGTCCCCGCAATTAACTGCATTAGCACCCGGAAGCGTGAGTACGGGTTTAGACATGCTGTGTGAAGCTCATCCGGACGTGTGAGCCGGATTGGTGATGTTCTGAGGTTCCCAGAGAAGACTCCGAGGAATTTGTATATTATCCATTTGTAGGAAATGTGCGCCACAGCCCCCGAAAAAAGGGGTGGGTGCGATGTTTTCGCTTCGCTTTTAGTCGACTTATGTTTGGCTTGTTGTCGCCATTCGAGACGTTGGCGTACAGGTGTTGCAGTACCAAGCGGGGAGTAGCGAGCTAAGCCCAAGCTTGTGTCGTTCCTCGAAGGCCTATTTTTGCTTATATTGCCGGCCTGCGTGCCGAAGTATGAAATTCATATTCCTGTAATATTTTATAATATCTGTGTTGCTCTGTGTATGCGTAGTTAAATTCTTCTTCATATTAGGCAGGCGGTGTTCTCGTGAACCGCTCGCCCCGTGGGGGCCCCGAGGTATAGTTGTCGGGAAGCCCCTGTTGGCCTGTTGACAGCCTTTTAGAATAGCGGAATTACGTTGTTAGTGGCCCAACTTGGGCAGTGTGTCATGGAATTGCTCGGCGAGTTTGCGCCAGTAGTTTGGCGGGTGAGAAGCATTTTGTGTAGACCCAAGGAGACGCATCTGGATAGTATAGAGTTGATCTCGAGATTCTCCTTAGATGTTCCGGTCGGCCAAGAGCGCCCTCCGAAGGTGTCTTAGCTCAACCTTTGGCTTGGGAGGGGAAGAGTTTGTTAGTCTTCCGGGTATGCGGTGGGTCCTCCACGCTGAGACCTTCGGTCTGTCCCTTGTGTTCCTAATATTGTGCCTAGATCGTTCTCTTGAGGGTAGTATGTGCGCGGTCACCTCTCTTTTGGGACCCCGAACTCCACAGAGGTCATTTTTGTCTTCAACACCTCCACTTCAGTGAAATTTGAGCCCTTTTGGCTTGATCTGGAAGGAGTGGCTATGAATTCTCTTCTTTAATTTCCATTCTGTTTTTTTGGAGGTGGATTGCAAATAATATCTTCCTGTTACGTCCCTGATAAGTAATATTTACGCATATTTTTACTATAATATTTAGTTTAATATTTAGTTTTAATTAATCATATTTTATTTATTCTCGTTAATAAATTATATCTTTTTGATATATGTTTAAATAATTTAAGTTTTATTTATTTTTGTAGGATTTATAACTATTTTTAGTATTTATTTTAGTTTAATTAATTAATATACAATTAATAATAATTTATATATTTTCATTTATAAATCATTTATTTTATATTTTAGTTTAATAATTTAATATATATTTATTTTTGTAGGTTTATTGACGTGGTCGCCCTCCCGGCGTTTGCAAAAGAAATATTTACCGAAGTCGTCACGTTGGCCGAGCAATTCATGCAGTCTACATGAAACCAAGTCAAAGTCTCGCTGCACTCGTTCAAGCCGATCAAGCGTTTAATGTCGCAACCACCATTCAACTCTTTTTCATGCAAGCTCATGACAAATATATTATTATGCATTGATGCCGCCACGCCGTCATCACCAACTCTCAAAATGACCGGAGCCAAGAAAGTCTTCGACATTCAACTATTTTCATCATTCTCATGCACAACGCCATCGTCATCACCTTTTCATGTCAACGCCCCATCTCATCATACAACCTACATCACCACCCATTTCTCTTTCTAAAAACCGTCACAGTTAAATACATGCACTTTATTATTATTATTATTACTATAACCATTTACTTCCCCTCTTCATTTCTCCAAGAAACCACTAGCTCTTCTTTATTCCATGAAACACCCATCTTTATATTCTTCTTCATTATCTCCTCCCTCCATTTACCTCCTCTTAAATATTTGATAAATATTTGATGTTTCAACTCCATCTTAATTTTAGTAATTATGTCCACCATTCATCTCCTCTTTATAAACTATGAAACTCCCCTATTTAATTTGGTTGCTTTTTCATATATTTCATTAATTATTATTACGACTTTATTTTCCTCTTCTTACCCTTGGCCTTCCAACCTTTCATGTTGTTAGAAACAAACTACAAGCAGAAATGGTTTTAATCTGAAACTTTATTATCTGAAAAAGATATCTATTACAAAGGTATGCCCTCCCTTATATAGAATGGAGGAGAGATGAGAGAATACAAATAAGAGATGTGAGACTAAAAATTTACAGGACTAAGCGGACTATACAAAACAAACCGCACAAGCCGCGCGGTTAGACAGAGGAAGGGCTAACCGCACGGCTACCACAAGAGAAGAAGAGAGATGTCAGGGGAGACCGTTAGACCGCCCGGTCTCCAAGCCGGCTGAGACAAACCGCCAGACCGCACGGTCTTCAACCCGTCAAGACAGACCGCCAGACCGCCGGGTCCAACTTCAACACTCCCCTCAAGCTGGAGCATATATATCGATCATGCTCAGCTTGTCGCAAATATGAAGAAACGAGGCGGAAACTGGCTTGGTGAAGATGTCAGCTAGCTCTTTATCAGATGTGACAAAGGGAGTGCAAATTTGTTCCTTTAAGATCTCTTCACGAATGAAATGACAGTCGACCTCAATGTGCTTTGTTCTTTCATGGAAGACAGGATTTTTGGAGATGTATATGGCGGCCTTGTTATCACAGAACATAGTAGAGGATGGTTGTAGACCTCTCCTAAATCTAGCATGAGAGCCCGCAGCCATTTTAACTCACAAGTGGTCGACGCCATACTGCGATACTCAGCTTCTGAACTGGACCTGGAGACAACAGACTGCTTCTTGCTCTTCCAGCTCACCAGATTTCCCCCAACAAAGGTGCAAAAACCTGAGGTTGACTTGCGATCCCCTTTGTCATCAGCATAACTTGCATCTGAGTAGGCTTCAATCCTCAGATGACCATTCTTCTGAAAAACTAATCCTTTCCCCGGCGCTGCTTTGACATACTCCAAGATCCGCAAGGCGGACTGTAGATGGCACTCCCTAGGTGCTTGCATGAATTGACTCACCTTGCCCACAACATAGGAAATGTCGGGCCTGGTCACTGTGAGATATATGAGCTTACCAACCAGACTCCTGTACCGCGAACTATCTGAAAGAGGAGGCGAATCATCTGTCCAGGTTTTGTCTTCTCCAGTTGTCATGGGGCATCGGGCAGGTTTTGCTCCAGTCAATCCTGCCTCTTTTAAAAGATCAAGGACATACTTACGCTGAGAGAGAACAAAAGAGTCGGGCTTCCGAGAGATTTCAATCCCCAGAAAGTATTTTGGGGAGCCCATATCCTTTGTGACCAGATGTTGACGAAGATGTTTCTTTGTCATCAATACCTCATCCTGATCATCGCTAGTAAGAAGAATGTCATCAACATACACTGCAAGAACAACAAGACCAGAGGCTGTTTTCCGAACAAACAGGAGTGATCTGTTGAGCTTCTTGTAAAACCAATGGCCGAAACAATGCCACTGAACTTGTCAAACCAGGCACGAGGACTCTGCTTGAGGCCATAGATAGCCTTCTTGAGCCGGCATACCTGTGGCTCACCCTGAGCAACATACCCCGGAGGTTGCTCCATGTAAACATCTTCCTGCAGATCACCATAGAGGAAAGCATTCTTAACATCAAGCTGCGAGATGGGCCAATCCCTGTTGACAGGCACAGAGAGAAGAACCCTAATAGTGCTGAGACGAGCCACTGGAGAGAAAGTGTCAAAGTAATCAACGCCATAAGTTTGGGTAAAACCCTTGGCAACCAGGCGAGCCTTATAACGGTCCACACTGCCATCTGGGAGAAACTTCACCACGAAGACCCATCGACAACCAACAACATCCGTGCTGAAAGGAGGAGGAACAAGGGTCCAGGTACCCCGTTCAGTGAGAGTAGCAATCTCCTCATCCATGGCAGCTTTCCAATGAGGAATAGTAATGGCCTCCTGGTAGGAACGGGGGGTGGCAGTGGCCGAGATAGCCAGTGCAAAAGCTCTGCGAGAAGGGGTAAGACGGTCGTAGGAAACAACTTGTAACGCCCCCACCTGTCACATGACATATAACGGTGGGTCCGGCCGGGGCCCCACGCCATATCTCATAGACAAAGCGACGGAATCACGTGTGGAAATCAAAATCGACGCGTATCCTTAACTCATTCCATTCTAGCGCAGCATATTTTATGTTAGCCTGAACACAAACCAGAATGTCCACCATATATAAAAATTACATTTATATATATACCAACACCAGGAATGTATACAACTCACACACCCTGGCCTTATGGCCTTACAGGTTCTTCTTTACACAACAATAATTTCGTACATCGGCACGCAGGCCGGCCACACATGAAATCCAAACAACACTCTGCACATAGCCTCAAGGACTAAGAACACCAGGCTAGCCAATCCACTTATTCTTTCCAAACCGCAGCACCTGCAATTCATCATCCAAACCAACACAGAAAACAAAGTAACGGTCAGCATTGCTGACCCATTATAACGACCCTACCCCCTACCCGGGGTAGTGGTTCCTTCCCTGTATACAGTGCTTCCTTTCTCATCAAGCATCAGCAAACATCACCAAATCACATCATAGATAGATTATTCTCTTTATTCCACTATCTAACAAACACACCACATCACAAACGCTGGAATCCACCAACGCTCCCTGCACTCAGGGCACCTTCTTGGCGTACCGGAATCCACCGTCGTACACCGCTGTCTCTCGAGGTTTTAACTTGTTGGTTGACCGGCCCTAGTCCACCAATCTTGCAAGCTGGCGACATCCCGCCCAAACCACACAGAGGTACACCCTCACAGCATCCAACAAACAGAGTAGGTCAACCCACAACATGTGGTGTAGCACGTCGGGTTTATCTAAGCTCCCCAGGCAATGTCTACCCATCGACCCCCCTCCTAATCCGATCGACTCACACTATGTGGTGCAGCAACCCGGGTTTAACTCGGCTCCCCTAGCATTGCCACCCATCGATCCCTTCCTAACTAGATCAACCCACACAGGTGGTGTAACAGTCAGGTTTATCACGAGCTCCCCAGGCATGTTACCAATTGATCATCTCATAACCAGGAGCTTTGCCAAAGCCTCCTCACATTCATCACATCCATACATTCATCACAACAGAAATCCGTTTTGCACAGCATCAAAGCCACAGAGTCTTCTCCGGTTTACCCATGAACATCACCAATCCAGACTACCGGTCCAGATGGGCTTCACACAGCATGCCTCCGCCGTACTCTATATTTCCGGCTCTAAATGCAGACACAACAAAGGAATCACTTCCGTGATCCACCTCTTGGTGGAGGATTCCAAGCACATGTATAGAGAAAGGACTTCGATGTCCAAGAAGGAGATCGTTACCCTTGAAGATCGCTTCGGCGCCATGAAGTAGCCGGATGGAAATCACCGCCTCGGCTCTACCTTCACGAATCCGCTCTCGGATCTTCGCTCCGCACTCCGCAGCTCCTACAGCAGCTGTAAGACTCCTCCCTTCTCTCTCCCTTAGGCCTCTCTTCTTTTTCTCTCTTGGAATGAAGATGAAGAAGAAGGAGAAGAGAAGATAAGAGAATTTATCTTCTAATTCTCGGCCTCCTAGACACCTGGACAAAGCCCAGCCCTTGGATCCAGGAAGAGGGAAACAAACGGCTCAGATCTGGCCAGAAAACCCTGAACACGACCTGACACGCCCTGTGACACGCCCGTGTCACAGGCCGTGTCCCTCTAAGCGGCAGACAACCGACTCAATCCAACCAGTACACGCCCGTGTGACACGCCCGTGTCACGGTCGTGTACCCGACACGCCCTCAGACACGCCCGTGTCTGAGGCCGTGTACCTCAACATAAATAATCCCAAATCAACCCGAGACTTCACACGGCCTGGCACACGGCTTGGCACACGCCCGTGTTCATGGCCGTGTGCACCAGGACACACCCGTGTCCCGCAAACACGCCCTAACCCGAGACGTCGAGCTGAATTTGACGCCCACTGACACGCCCTGTGACACGCCCGTGTCACAGGCCGTGTCCTCACTGGAACTCGATACTCGACGATCGTCGCGTAACACTCGTCGAGCATTCGACACGGCATCCGACACGGCCGTGTCCTGGGCCGTGTGCCCCCTCTCGACGATGTCGAGCGAAAATCGTCGACACCAAAGCCGATCGTCGACACAACCTCGACACGCCCTGCGACACGCCCGTGTCGCAGGCCGTATCAACTGACACGCCCTGGGACACGCCCGTGTCCCAGGCCGTGTCACCCATGCCTGAACCCGATTTTGCTCAAAATGATTCTCTTGACTTCGGGGTGTTACACAACTGCAGCAAGCGGGTGTTGGGTACATGCCCGAACCCCTTTGCGAAGAGCAATGGGGAGATCCAGGTCAGTAGGTGTCTCAGTATCCGGAGTATCCGTGGTGGAGAGAGATGGCCCGGGAGTAGAGAGAGATGGCAGCGGAGTGGAGGGAGAAAGCGGAGTAGAGGGTGGAGATGGTGGAGGAGGTGGAGATGGTGGAGATGGTGGAGATGGTGGAGATGGCGGAACAGCAGTGGGAGCAGAGGGAATGGATGGGTTGGTATGAGCAGTAGGATCAAGAGGAGGAGAGGAGGAAGCGGGAGAGAAGTAAGATGCATTGTCGAAGAAGATGACATCCGCAGAGACAAATTGCTTGCGGGTAACGGGGTCAAAGCAACAGTAACCTTTCTGAGTGGGAGAGTACCCCAGAAAGACACATTTAGTGGCACGGGGTGAGAGTTTGTCACGGGTGGCAGTGGGAGAGTGCACAAAGGCGGTGCACCCAAAGATGTGCAGGGGAAGAGGAAAGGGATCCTTGTTTGGATAAAGAAGGGAGAAGGGGGTAGCACCGTGGAGAACTGTGGAGGGAAGGCGATTGATGAGATAGCAGGAGAGGAGGACAACATAGCCCCAATAGGATCGAGGAACATGCATTTGAGTCAGCAGAGTGCGAGCGACATCAAGGAGGTGACGGTTTTTACGTTCCGCCACCCCATTTTGTTGGGAGGTGTAGACACAGCTTGTCTGACGAATAACAACATGGTGAATACAAAAGGAGGAGAAGTCGTGGCTAAGATACTCCTTAGCATTGTCAGAACGAAGGATTTTAATAGATGTATCAAACTGAGTCTTAACCATAGAGTAAAATGAGGTCCAAATAGAGAACAGCTCGGAGCGATCCTTGAGAAGATACACCCACGTACACCGAGAGAAATCATTAATGAATGTGACAAAATAGGAACTACCCCGCTCGATGGTGAGGGTAGGAGCGGGACCCCAAATGTCAGAGTGAACGAGGTCGAACGGACGGGAAGAGCCCCGACTTTGCGTTGGTGGGAATGACGAGCGGTGATGTTTGCCAAGTTGACAGGCATCACAGTTGAGAGGAGGATGATGAGGAGGGAGGTGGGGCAGGAGCTGGCGCAGAATGCGTGGAGGAGCATGTCCAAGGCGAAGATGCCATTGGAGAAGATCTGTAGAGGAGGTGGAGAAGGCGGAGAGAGCAGAAACGTTGTCGAGGAAGTAGAGGCCACCACTCTCAGTCCCAGTAGCAATCGTCCGTTGGGAGTCTGGATCCTGAAAGGCACAAGAGGTAGGGGTGAATATGACAGAACACCGTAGTTGCTTGCATAAAGAAGTAACCGATAATAAATTGCACGGAAACTTGGGCACATAGAGGGTATCAGCTAGGCAGAGAGATGGAGTGACTTGAACCATGCCCGTCCCATGGACAGGTGAGGGAGACCCATCCGCAACAATGACCGGGGGCAAATGTGCATGTGTGTCAAGAAGAGAGAAACACTGAGGATTGCCTATCATATGATTTATAGCACCAGAGTCAATGAGCCATCGTCCGCGAGTAACAACATGAGTACTACCAGAAGAGGTGACCACCGAGGCGGACAATCCGGAGGAGGGGGAAGCCATGGAAGCAAACCGCGGCGATAAGAACAAGCCGCGAGGAGGAGAAAGAAGCCGAACGGTTAAGTGAAGAAGAGAAGAGAAAACCAAGGCAGGCAAACAGAGAACAGGTCGTGCGGCTAGGAAGGCCACGACCAAGAAGCAGAGCAAAGTAAAGGGAAAGAAGTCGCACGACTTGAAAAAGGCGGGCGATCAGAGGAGAATAAGTCGCACGGCTAAAGATGAGGCCGGAGCGACTAGCAAGCAGGAGCGGGTAGAAGGCAACAGTCGCGGCGACTTAGAAGAAATCACGGTGAATAGAGGAGATCGCGAAAACAGGTCGCGAAAAAAAAGAAGGGGAAAGCCGCGGGGAGAGGAAGAGAGCAACCCGCGCGAAACCGCAGCGGTCAGGAAGCAGACCAAGGCACAGCGGGGAAGAGGTTGCGCGTACTGAAAAGTCCGTGCGAACAGAAGAGAAGAGGAAGCAAGAAGCAGCAGCGACAACAACAAGTCGCAATCCGGGCGAACAGAAGCAGGCCGCATAGCTAGGGAACAAACAGGCGGCTAGAAGGAAGCAGGTCGCGGCGACAACTAAACAGGTCGCGGCGAAAAAGAGCAGCTAGGGAAAAGAAGCAACAAGCCGCGCGAACAGAGCAGCGGGCGGAAGAGAGGACATGTCGCAAAGACAGGTCGCAAGAATCAGAAACAAGCGGCGAGAATCAGAGGGCGCACACAATTAGAAGGAAAAGACCGTGCCCTCTGATACCATGTTAGAAACGAACAAACTACAAGCAGAAATGGTTTTAATCTGAAACTTTATTATCTGAAAAAGATATCTATTACAAAGGTATGCCCTCCCTTATATAGAATGGAGGAGAGATGAGAGAATACAAATAAGAGATGTGGGACTAAAAATTTACAGGACTAAGCGGACTATACAAAACAAACCGCACAAGCCGCGCGGTTAGACAGAGGAAGGGCTAACCGCACGGCTACCACAAGAGAAGAAGAGAGATGTCAGGGGAGACCGTTAGACCTCCCGGTCTCCAAGCCGGCTGAGACAAACCGCCAGACCGCGCGGTCTTCAACCCGTCAAGACAGACCGCCAGACCGCCCGGTCACCAACTTCAACACATGTGTCTTTCATCCTTTCTTTTTTTTCCTATAAATAATGGCCAAGGAGGAATGATGAGGGGAGTCCACCATTGGGGTTGAAAATCGGGTTGGGTGGCTTATTTTCGGGATATCTTTGGAGTTAGTTTTATTTTATACAATTTTATTTTATTTGCAATATAGTTTAGATTTTTCTTTTCATGCAATTATACTCTTTTATTTCATAATGATAGAATGTATTTTTCAATTATGAGTAACTAAATTTTCATAAGTACTTGATCATGATGAAGCTTGGAATAAAATAAACTCTTCTTTTCTTTATCAAATGTCTTGTTCTTAATTTTGCTCGCTTACAATTTATCTTTGATTTATATTTCGTCGAATTCATATCTCACGGATATGTTTTTCGATCCAAGATCCGTATCCTAAATGACCGAGAGGTTGCAGATACGAGTAGGTCACTCAAAGACAAAAGGAGTTGCATGCACTCCTCGAGAGAGGACGACATAAATCTTTCGGATTGAAGTCAAATCCAATAGAGGGGTTCACCGCCTAATGCAGGCTTAGGGGTTTCGACTGGCCGAGAGGTCTTAATCGATCAACCTAAGGTTAGTCAAAAGTATGAGCTCGAGAGAGACGCTTTTGTACTTAAGGAACCTCCACGGTCGAAGCGGATAATCTAGAAGTTTGCCGTTAAGATTAGTTTATTTCATTTCAAAGTAAGTCTAAATCAAGTGCTTCCTTTTAGTTTATTTTCTAATTATAGTTTTAATTCACTCCTTTTATTTTCCGATAAAATAATATTAATTTGTATGAGTAGGAGTATTCAACATGCCCCGAGTCTAATACGAAAATTTCCTATACTATATTTCGATAGGTACGCTTGCCTATTTTGAGATTATAGTTTGGATACTTTTTAAAACTATAAAATTCCTCATCAAGTTTTTGGCGCCGGGGACATTTTGTTGATATTTTGAAAGCGCGAATTTTATTACTTTTATCACTCTCTTTCTCTAACCCCAATTCTCTTTTTCATCTTTTTTTTAAAATTCATTTCTATTAGGTACGGGTTGTGTTTATTTTCCTTTATTAAAAACTATGTTATCTAAATTGGCTGTTAAAATTGCTCAACTTTAAAATCAATTTGATATTTTGAAAGCCGCAAAAAAGCGTCAATGTGTTTGTTTTTATTGCCACGGTTCTCATCCAAATGAGTTTTGTTATCATTATAATTATTATAAAAATCTTTCTTATGCAAATCATTTTGATAGTAATTATGATAATATTTTTTCTCAATTTTATGATAATTCAAATTTTTATGAAAATAATTTTTCTAATTTTTCCTATGTTCATGAAAATAATTTTTCAAGTAATAATGCAAATAATTATTTTGATGTAAATAATTATTCTTCCAACTCGAATGAAAACTTCTCTTGGTCGCAAGATCAACTTAAAGGTTTCTCGAGTTATGAGAATAATTATTTGGATCAAAATTTTTGTTTTTGTTCTTCCGCAGCGCAAGCTTTCTCTCTTAATTTTGGGGAATTTTCTCAATCTCAATCTGATTCTTCCCCCCCCCCCCCCCCCAAAATTTGGATGAAAATTTTCTTACGTTTAGTGATTCTTCTCCTTCTGATACTGTTGCTAATGAGGAATATGACTTCTCATGTACCCACAGTACTTGTTTATACCGAAGAAGAAGAAAAACTTTTATTTCAAGAGCTCGTTAGGTGTATGGATGCGCTGAGAGAAGTCGAAGAAGAATATGTTTCTCCTCCTACTACTCCCAATTTTCCTCCTATTAATGAATCTCCTTGCACAATTTATGATTTTCTAGGAGTGCAAATTTATGCATATGATGCTTCCGACAATTTTGTTTTATATAAATTCTCGGACGAAAAATTAATTTTAGAAAATAAACAACCCGAGCCTAATCTTCTAACTTCGCAAGAGTCTCCTCCTTGCGAAGAATTTTCTGACGCACTTATTTTTGATTTTTCTTTCCCTAACAAGTTTCAGGAAGAAGATGAGCCGTTGCAATCAAATGTTGTCCCCGACCCATTTGCCGCTCATCTAGAAAAATTCAAGTCACCTCAGGTATGCATAGGTGATTTGAATCTAAATTTTCAAGTCAACTGCAAGAAGGAAAATCAAGAAGCAAGCGGAGGAGTAGCCGGGAAAGCGACTTTGGCATCTTCGCCAAAGCGCGAATTAAGGGAGTTGCCCGTTCATTTCAATTTTTATTTTTCTTTCCCCTAACCCGAACCGTCCAGCTTAAAGACGGGAAAAAGAAAAGCGCTCTTGGGAGACACCCCTTGCTTATCTTTTAATTTCTATGCATTTTTCTTATTCTAAATTTTCGTAAACTGTTTTTTCTTTCCCCCCCTCCTACTTGACTTATAAACATTGGGGATAATGTTTATTTTTAAGTATGGGGGTGGATTCATCTTTTTTGTTTTTATCTAAAAATATAAAAAAATGAAAAAAATCTTTAAAAGTTTTAAAAATATAAAAATCTTAAAAAATTACAAAATTTTGTTTTTTTTAATTTTTATTTTATCAAAACAAAAACAAAAAATAGAAAAAAAAAGAAAATTCCAAAAAATATAATAAACCCTTACTTAAATTTTTGTGACTTTTCAGAAATTTATTTTGAGTTTATTTATAAGAATTTTTATAATTTTTGATTTTCTAATCTTTTATTTCATCAAAGTTAGTTAAATTTAATTTTTAGGTGATTTGATTTTAAGAAATAAATTTATGAAGTAAATTTGTTTAGAGAAATCTATTTAGCCCTTTTCTCTTTTATTGTAATTAGTTTCAATTTCCTAGTGCGTAGTTTAACAATTCTTAGATTTTAATTATCTTCACTTTATGCTTTAAAATTCTTAGGAAAGCTTAAATCACTATAGTTGCTCTCTTAGTTTTTTAATTTAATCTAAATTTTGTTAAGCCTTTCCCCTTGTTTTTAATTTTCTTGTTAGATCATATGTCATGGGGATAAGAGGAAAAAATTTATTATACCCTGGTACACATATGCAATTTTTCTTTTTTTGGTTAGATCATATGTCAAGGGAATCAAGTATTTCTTATTACACATATGCACTCCCCAAAAGAAAGGAGTAAGAAGATAAAATTCATTACTCCTAAGTAATTTTGTTTGAAGAGAAAAAACATCAAAAAGAAAAAAATTTGTGTGAGGTGAGAGGATAAAATTCATCACCCCCAATCTAAGATCTCTTCAATTTTCTTTTTCCTTTTTCCAACCCAATAGCCAATATTATTGCTTTAGAATTAAATTAAAATTTTAAGAGAGCATAAGTAGTAGTTTAAATTTTCCTTTAAGTTTCTTTTTAGTGAAAAAGTGTTAATAATTTTTAATCTAACTTTGTTTGCTAAATACTTAATTTTGAGTTCTAATTAATTTATTAGAGAAAACTTTGTTAAATATTTAGCTTTTCACATTTTACTTTCATATTTTAGGACTTAAAATTTTGAATCCCTAAAATTTTACTTTTAACTTTCTCTTGATTTAATAAATTTTTAGTTTGATTAAAAATTATATTAATATCTTATAAGTACTTCTCATAGTTTTGCTCTGGAATAGCAAAACCTTAAGTATGAGGGTATTTGATAAGTAATATTTACGCGTATTTTTACTATAATATTTAGTTTTAATTAATCATATTTTATTTATTCTGGTTAATAAATTATATCTTTTTGATATATGTTAAATAATTTAAGTTTTATTTTTTTGTGTAGGATTTATAACTATTTTTATTATTTATTTTAGTTTAATAATTAATATAAAATTAATAATAATTTAAATATTTTCATTTATAAATCATTTATTTTATATTTTAGTTTAATAATTTAATATATATTTATTTTTGTAGGTTTATTAACGTGGTCGCCCTCCCGGCGTTTGCTAAAGAAATATTTACCGAATTCGTCACGTTGGTCGAACAATTCATGCAGTCTACATGAAACCAAGTCAAAGTCTCGCTGCACTCGTTCAAGCCGATCAAGCGTTTCATGTCGCAACCACCATTCAGCTCTTTTTCATGCAAGCTCATGACAAATATATTATTATGCATTGATGCCGCCACGCCGTCTTCACCAACTCTCAAAATAACCGGCGCCAAGAAAGTCTTCGACAATATTCAACTATTTTCATCATTCTCATGCACAACGCCATCGTCATCACCTTTTCATGTCAAAGCCCCCATCTCATCATACAACCTACATCACCACCCATTTCTCTTTCTAAAAAACGCCACAGTTAAATACATGCACTTTATTATTATTATTATTACTATAACCATTTACTTCATCTCTTCATTTCTCCAAGAAACCGCTAGCTCTTCTTTATTCCATGAAACCACCACCTTTATATTCTTCTTCATTATATCCTCCCTCCATTTACCTCCTCTTAAATATTTGATAAATATTTAATGTTTCAACTCCATCTTAATTTTATTAATTATGTCCACCATTCATCTCCTCTTTATAAACTATGAAACTCCCCTATTTAATTTGATTGTTTTTTCATATATTTCATTAATATTTAATTATTATTACCACTTTAT
This sequence comes from Platanthera guangdongensis, assembly GCA_039583875.1. Taxonomy (NCBI): domain Eukaryota; kingdom Viridiplantae; phylum Streptophyta; class Magnoliopsida; order Asparagales; family Orchidaceae; genus Platanthera; species Platanthera guangdongensis. The sequence goes on from CM077153.1 coordinate 292,521,650, forward strand.
TTTCCTCCTCTTACCCTTGGCCTTCCAACCTTTCATGTGTCTTTCATCCTTTCTTTTTTTTCTATAAATAATGGCCAAGGGGGAATGATGAGGGGAGTACACCATTGGGGTTGAAAATCGGGTTGGGTGGCTTATTTTCGGGATATCTTTGGAGTTAGTTTTATTTTATGCAATTTTATTTTATTTGCAATATAGTTTAGATTTTTCTTTTCATGCAATTGTACTCTTTTATTTCATAGTGATAGAATGTATTTTTAATTTATGAGTAGCTAAATTTCCATAAGTACTTGATCATGATGAAGTTTGGAATAAAATAAACTCTTCTTTTCTTTATCAAATGTCTTGTTCTTAATTTTGCTCGCTTACGATTTATCTTTGATTTATATTTCGTCGAATTCATATTTCGCGGATATGTTTTTCGATCCAAGATCCGTATTCTAAATGACCGAGAGGTTGCGGATACGAGTAGGTCACTCAAAGATAAAAGGAGTTGCATGCACTCCTCGAGAGAGGACGGCATAAATCTTCCGGATTGGAGTCAAATCCAATAGAGGGGTTCACCGCCTAATGCAAGCTTAGGGGTTTCGACTGGCCGAGAGGTCTTAATCGATCAACCTAAGGTTAGTCAAAAGCATGAGCTCGAGAGAGATGCTTTTGTACTTAAGGAACCTCCACGGTCGAAGCGGATAATCTAGAAGTTTGCCTTTAAGATTAGTTTATTTCATTTCAAAGTAAGTATAGATCAAGTACTTCATTTTAGTTTATTTTCTAATTATAGTTTTAATTCAATCCTTTTATTTTCCGATAAAATAATATTAATTTGCATGAGTAGGTGTATTCAACAGGCCCCGAGTCTAATACGATAATTTCCTATACTATATTTCGATAGGTACGCTTGCCTATTTTGAGATTATAGTTTGGATACTTTTTAAAACTATAAAATTCTTCATCAGTCCCCTCGAAGTTTTATGTTAATTGTTCATGACACTTTTGTTATTTCTTATTTGGTTATGGGTAATTGGGCTTTTGACTGTTTAGGGCTGTTGTTTTGTAATCGGGAGTAGGGCTGGTGGGAATCATGCTAAAAAATATGGGAATTGATATCCGCAGATAATATTTGGCTATTTGTACCCCACCGATATTCATACCCCACAGAATTATAATTGTACCCAATACTGATATTCGTACCGCACAAAAATGGAATTTTTTTAATTAATGTTATATATAATGAGTTCCTTACAAAAGCATTGTCATGTAGGATTATCTCTTTGTCAAATACATCTTACCAACCAATATATTTTTATAAAAAAGTCCAGTCCGCAAAATATTAAAATACAATAACGTTGAGATATCCCCAAAAAACAATTGTCAAATACATCTAAGATATTTGTGATCTTCATTTTCCCTTGATTGCACTGCATTCCAAAAAATCCTAAAGAAACAATAATTAGTACACATGAATAATAATAACTTTAAGAAAATTATTACTACTAACACTGTCCGTACCTTCTTTTTAAATCAAGATGATCATCCAAAGTTTTCAAATTTTTCTTCAAAAGATCATCATGCCCCCAAAATAGTACTATGAAAGAAAAAAAGTGTAATAAACATTGAATAATATTTTTTAAATATGCATATCTTATGATTAAAGAAGTCGTGTGATATATGGTATATTTCATTCATCCGTTTGTTGTTCATGGTATCTCGTCCATACGGGAAATATTTGTGGCATTATACAATCTTCTCTCATCCGCAATATAATGAAGTGATTGTCATTTATATATCTCATATGAACAATCTTTCGAGTAGTCGTAGGAGCTGAATACAGAGGCAGAAATGTGAATGACTGATCAGTTGAATAGTACACCAACTGAATGTTATAGCACGACGCTACTAATAACCCCATATCGGGCATTGTCATCCACTTTTCAAGTGGGGCTAGAACCACCCAACATTCAAGAGACTTCAGTAATTTCATGGTCCTCGAGACTCCGTATATCTCATTATATAACACTTCTTTGTTATGTACTTCACTTACTAAATCACGACGGACTTGCATCCAATTATTGCCCATGCCTAATGCCATATTAATAACCGTAAAGCCGTAATGACCATCTCCCATAAAATCGATGGCATCGACAATATGTTCCTGCATATGCATCGGCATTTGTGTACGAACCTTCTCCAAAAATCCACTTCTTCTAATCGTAATTTTTTTCTACCTTGATCATCTTTGTCTTGAGTTGTTGTTGCTCATAGAGTAGAACATGCTCAAAATGAGAAGGTTCTCTTTTTGTGGATTTGAAGTCATCAATAAACGTTTTTGTACTTCCCTTCTGTCGGCCTTTAGTTTTAGTTGGTTTTTTAGGCTCCATAGTTTGACTAGCCTCCGGATTGACAATCTCACGCAACTTTCTTTTAATCTCTCTTCTTTGTAGATCACTTATGTGGCTATACTTTTTTTAGTATTTGCTCGACATCATTTTCAATATCGTTTGCATCATTTGGCTCTACCTTGATGTTGTTTTCGGGTTGTGTATCAAGCAAAGTTAATTGCTTCCATTGTTTGTTCACCATCCATAACGACAAAGGATTACCGTGCTTAACATATGACTCCAACTCATGTGCACAAGGTAGACCCATCGTATATCTACTGGTATGTGCACACTGGCCCGCCTCCAAACCACTATTTTTAACTGAATCAACTTCCTTCTTAATTATTTCTAATGTTGCGATAGAAACACTGCCAATAAGATTAGAATAAAGAGAACCCTTGAAACCCGTGCCAACATGAATCTTACTTTGACTAAACAGTCTTTTAATTGAAAACTCACATTGGGGATCCACCGAAGAGATTATGATATCAATAACAAAAATCTAAAACCTATATAAAAATGTTTTACAAAGATAAACCTTGATTATTAGAGAGAAAAAATTGAGAGAAGATGAGAGAGTACTAACCGGAGGGCGGTAATAGAGATGTCGCCGCCGTTAGAGAAAACACCGGCCGGAGCGGAGAAATCAATGGCGGCGGAAGGAATGACAGCGGCTGCATGAAGGATTTCCAAAAAAAAAATATCCAATTTAATAAATGCATCATGTACAAATATTATTCCCAACTCCATAACAGTTACTTCTAATTCTCTATAATCATGGTTTAAAAGATTTTGCTTAAACAACATCTTTGTTATTCTACAAACTGACCCTAATATACAAAACATGGTGACAACCTCATGCCTAGCACTAAATCTGATCTAGACAATCTTAGGATTTATTGTTCCAGTACAGATCTACATGCAAAATAGATGCAACTAAACCAGTAGACAAATTAATTAAGATTAATTCTTAAACAAAACAATGTTTAGCAGATATAAAAATGTTATACCACTCAAAAATGTGATAGTGACTGGAGGAAGCCGGCGAAAAACTGATCAAAATTCATTTTTTTATGCCCCCAAAATGTTTATAATGACATTTTGACATGATCCCACTGAAAAAATTGTAATTTTTTATGCGTGAAGGAGGAAGAAGTGGAGTATGACATGATCCCACAGAAAACTCACCGGAGCGGGAATGGGGAGGTCGTCGGCGAAAGAGCAGGCCGGTGGTGGAGGAAGCCGGGCGAGGCACGCTGGCCAGCGGAAGGGGAAAACGGGCGGACGCGATCTTCTAGGTTTTTCACGCGAGCCGGCTTTTCACGGGAGGTCGCCGACGAAAGAGCAGGCCGGCGGTGGTGGTCGGCGGTGGAGGAAGTCGGGGGCGAGGCACGCTGGCCGGCGGAAGGGGCGAACGGGCGACGACCTTCTCCCTTTCACGCGAGGCGGCTTTTCACGGGAGGGGAAAGAAAGGAGTGGGGGTACAAATGGGGTTTTTTTTATTTGGGAAGGGTTATTTAAATATTGATCCTTTTTACGGTACAAATAGCCAAATATGGCCTGCGAATATCAATTCCCAAAAATATTGTATTCGTTCTTATCGGAAGTGCGGGTGCGACGGAAAGTTCCCATGCGCCGTCCTTGAGATATGTTCAAGATTGCCTTAGGATCTATGCTATTAATCTATCATCCTCTTGGTGTTGTTCTAGTTGTGGTTGTCCTGTGGTGTTCTTGCTGGAACAGGTTGTCACCGGAGAGCAGTAAGAAGCGCAGTCAGTCGATCGAATCCCGGAAATCTCCGGCCATTGCCATAAGTAATTGCAACATGGTTTCAGAGCCAGTTAGAGTTCGCGGAATGCCGGTGTCGGACGCTACCCGATCTAAGGATCAGCAATGAGAGATGGAAGCACTCAAGCAAAACCAAGAAGAATTGACCCGTTCAGTGCAGGCCATGAGTGAAGAAATCCGTTCGATGTTCGCCAGCTATAGAGCGGAGAAAATGAGTGAAAATCAGGGTCGGCGGTCACCGGAAAGTCGCACACATGTACACTCTGCATCGCACATTATCACTCGATTTCCCAGGCTGGAGTTTCCGAAACTCTCAGGGGAAGGTTTAATAGAGTGGATATATAAATGCTATCAATTCTTTGACATCGATGGAACACCGGAGGACACAAAGGTGAAGATGGCTTTAATACATATGGAAGGTAAGGCACTATTTTGGCATCAGTCGTATATGAAGGCGAGATTAACATGTCAATGGCCGAGTTGGGAAGAGTATAGTCAAGCCCTGCATAGCCAATTTGGGTCGGTTCTCTTCGACGACCCCTTGAGCGAACTCAAAAATTTACGGCAAAGGGCATCAGTGCAAAATTATCTAGATGAGTTCGATCTTCTCCTCCATCGAGTGGCTTTTACCGGAAGAGCATGCCATAAGTTTTTGCTTGGCCAGACTGAGAGATGATATTTAATATGGGGTGCGGATGTTTCAACCAAAGTCGCTTCGTGAGGTGTTTTCCCTAGCTCGACTACAAGAGCAACAACTGACTTGTCGGAGAAAGAAACAAGTGATTCAGTTGGAGGACGTCACTGTTCGTGAGGAGAAATGGAGCAATAGAAATCGGTCAAATCCTAAGAATGTAAACTTACATCGTCAGAAATGGATGACGAGGAGAAAGGGGCTATGCTTTTGGTGCGAACAACTGTATGCACTGGGTCATAAATGTCCTAATCGAAGACAGGCATACTCAATGGAGGTGACGGTGGAAGCAATTGATGACGACGAAGAGGGGAGTGAAGGAGACAATATTCTAGATGTGGAAGGAAGGGAAGACGACCTACAAGCTCCACAGGTGTCTATGCATGCCTTAACCGGTATTTCACACTACAATACCATGAGGATTACCGCATCACATCAAGGTCAAGCCATTAATGTTCTGATTGATTCAGGAAGCACTCACAACATCATAGATATGGAAGCAATGGAAAGGTTAAATTGCAACTTAGTGCCAATTTCGTCATTCTCGGTGGCGGTGGCCAATGGGAAGACGCTATCCAGTTCGTACAGGGTCAAAGACTTCCAGTGGGTGATGCAAAGGGTGGATTTTACGCCGGACATGCTAGTCTTACCCTTAGGCGGGTGCGACGTAGTATTGGGAATGCAATGGTTGGTGACAATGGGAATGGTAAATTGGGATTTTTGCAACCTCCGAATGGAATTCACATGTCGCGGACGAAAAATCAATCTCCGCGGAGCGCGGCAAGGAACACACCTTGGAGTAAGGCGAAGAGGGTTCAAAGGTTATTGGCCAAAGAAGGACAAAACAGCATGCTGGCGCTATGTGAAATTGGGGAGGAAGTTGGAGGTCCGGACGGGAGTTATCAGGAGGAGGATTCATCCAAATTTTGGGCATGGAGTGTGAAGGGATCAGCACCGAGCAAGAATAATCTGGAACAGCTGCAGGAAATTTTGGACAGTTATGCCAAGTTGTTTGTAGAACCGCATGGGCTACCGCCCGAACATGAGCTCAAGCACAGGATTGTGTTGAAGGATGAGGGGGCAAACATTAACTTACGACCATACTGATGCCCTCCATTACAGAAATCAGAGATCGAATGACTCATCGGTGAGATGCTTCAAACCGGGGTGATCCAACATAGTTGCAGCCCCTTTGCCTCACCGGTGGTATTGGTGAAGAAAAAAGATGGATCATGCTGGCTATGTGTGGATTATAGACAGCTAAATAAGAACACGGTCAAAGACAAGTTTTCAATTCCTCTCATCGAGGAGTTAATCGACGAGCAACATGGTGTCATGTACTTCTCGAAGCTGGATTTGCGAGTCGGGTATCATCAGGTGAGAATGGCGGAGGCGGACATTCAAAATACGGCTTTTCGGACGCATCAGGGTCACTATGAAATTTTGGTGATGCCATTCGGATTGACCAACGCTCCATCAACTTTAAAGAGCTTGATGAATCGCATTTTTCATGGTCAACTGCGAAAATTTATTCTCATTTTTTTGACGACATTTTAATTTTCAGCCCGACGTGGGATGAGCACATGAAGCACTTGGCCTTTACCTTCAACACGCTATGTACCCACGAATTGGTACTCAAGCGAAGCAAATGTGACTTCGGTTTATCCCAAGTTCACTACTTGGGGCACGTGATATCCGGCCAAGGAGTGGCTACAGATCCATCTAAAATCCAAGCAATGCTCGAGTGGCCAACACCCACATCAATAAAAAGGGTTTGGGGATTTTTGGGTCTCACAGGGTACTATCGAAGATTTATTCAGGGGTATGGAATGATAGAGCGGCCCCATACAGACTTGCTCAAATCGCGGACATTTACATGGTCAGAAGTAGCTGAAGCAGCGTTCCAACAACTAAAGCGAGCGATAACCAACCCGCCGGTGTTACAATTACCAGATTTCATGCAACCACTTGTAGTGGAGACCGACGTCGCTGATGTCGGAGTGGGAGCGGTATTGTTGCAAAAGGAGCAGGCAATAACATTCTTTAGCAAGGCTTTGGGGCAAAATTACATGGGGCTATCCACATATGACAAAGAGTTATTTGTGATCGTATTAGCCATTCAGAATTGGAGGCACTACTTGATAGGATGTTCGTTTGTTATTCGTACTGATCATCAAAGCTTAAAATTCATGCTGGAACACAAATTAGCGACACCGTGACAACAATGATATTTATCTAAGCTAATGGGGTATGATTTCACGGTACAATACAAAAGAGGAAGGGAGAACATTTGTGCGGGCGACCTCTCTCGGGTCCATGAGGCACCGGAGGCTACCTTAAATAGGTTAATCACACTTCAACAGGACACTATATAGTGGATTCAGGATTCCTAGAGGCTGGATTGTCACCATGTTAAAAACCGAACAGAAACAAACCGGAAGTGGTTTAACTGAAACTTTATTATCCGAAAAATGTATCTATTACAAAGGTTTGACCTCCCTTATATAGAATGGAGGAGAGAAGAGAGAATATAAATAAGAGATGTGAGACTAAAATTTACAGGACACAAGCGGACTATACAGACACAAACCGCATAAGTTGCGCGGTTAGACAGAGGGGCTAACTGCTCGGCTACTACCAGAGAGAGAGAGATCGCCATGGGAGACCGCTAGACCACCCGGTCTGCAAGTCGCCAGAGACAAACCGCTAGACCGCTTGGACCTCAGACAGCAACATACAACAACTAAACCGCTAAAGGGTAACAGCAAAACCGCGCGGTCATCAACCCGCCATGCCAGACCGCCAGACCGCTCGGTCACCAACTTCAACACTCCCCCCTCAAGCTAGAGCATATATATCGATCATGCCCAGCTTGTCACAAATATGAAGAAACGAGGCAGATACTGGCTTGGTGAAGATGTCAGCCAGCTCTTTATCAGAAGTGACAAAGGGAGTGCAAATTAGTTCTTTCAGAATCTCTTCACAAATGAAATGACAGTCGACCTCAATGTGCTTGGTTCTTTCATGGAAGACCGGATTTTTGGAGATGTATATGACAGCCTTGTTGTCACAGAACATAGGTAGAGGATGGTTATAGACTTATCCTAAATCCAGCATGAGAGCCCGTAGCCATTTTAACTCACAAGTGGTCGATGTCATACTTCGATACTCTGCTTCAGCACTGGACCTGGAAACAACATACTGCTTCTTGCTCTTCCAGCTTACCAGATTTCCCCCAACAAAAGTGCAGAAACCGGAGGTAGACTTGTGATCCCCTTTGTCATCAGCGTAACTCGCATCTGAGTATACTTCAACCCTCAGATGACCATTCTTCTGAAAGAGTAATCCTTTCCCAGACGCTGCTTTGATATACTCCAAGATCCGCAAGGCGGACTATAGATGGCACTCCCTAGGTGCTTGCATGAATTGACTCACCTTGCCCAAAACATAGGAAATGTCCGGCCTGGTCACTGTGAGATATATGAGCTTACCAACTAGACGCCTGTACCGGGTAATATCCGAAAGAAGAGGCGAACCATCTGTCCAGGTTTTGTCTTCTCCAATTGCCATGGGGAATCGGGCGGGGTTGGCTCCAGTCAATCCTGCTTCTTTTAAAAGATCAAGGGCATACTTATGCTGGGAGAGGACTAAGGTGTTGGGCTTCCGAGAGATTTCAATCCCCAAAAAGTACTTCAGAGAGCCCATATCTTTCGTGACCAGATGTTGACAAAGATGCCGCTTTGTCAAGGCTACCCCTTCCTGATCATCGCCAGTGAGAAGAATATCATTGACGTACACAGCAAGAACCACTAGTCCCGAGGAGGTTTTGCGAATAAATATCGAGTGATCGGTAGAGCTACGCGCAAAACCAATGGCCGCCACAATGCCACTGAACTTATCAAACCAAGCTCGAGGGCTCTGCTTGAGGCCATAAATTGCCTTCTTCAGCCGGCACACTCGTGTCTCCCCCCGAGCAACATACCCAGGAGGTTGCTCCATGTAGACGGCCTCCTGAAGATCACCATAAAGGAAGACATTCTTTACATCCAGCTGGGAAATCGGCCACTCTCGAATGACGGCCACAGAGAGAAGGACATGTATAGTGCTAAGACGAGCCATGGGAGAGAAAGTGTCAAAGTAATCAACTCCATATGTCTGAGTAAAGCCCTTAGCAACAAGGCGAGCTTTATAACGGTCCACCGTGCCGTCCGGGCCAAATTTGACCACAAAGACCCAGCGAAAGCCAACAACATCAGTACCGAAGGGAGGAGGAACAAGAGTCCAGGTACCCCGCTCCGTGAGGGTCGCCATTTCCTCATCCATGGCCAGCTTCCAGTGAGGAATAACAAGGGCCTCCTGGTAGGAACGAGGTGTGGCATTGGCAGAGATAGCCAGTGCAAAGGCCCTGCGAGAAGAGGTAAGACGATCATAGGAAACAACATCAGCAAGGGGGTGTAGGGTACACGTCCGCACCCCTTTGCAAAGAGCGACAGGAAGGTCCAAGTCGGCGGCTCCTTCAGCATCCGGAGCATCCGTGGCAGAGAGAGCTGGCCCGGGAGGAGAGAGCGACGGCGGTGGAGATGATGGAGATGGTGGCGGAGAAGGGGGAGAGATAGGCGGAGGGAGAGGAGTGGACGGAGACGGTGTAGGGGTGGATATCGTGGTAGGAGATGAGGGAACGAAGTGAATAGTAGGAGAATCAGAAGCTGGGGGAAGAGGAGAGGAAGCGGGGGGAAGAGAAGAGGAGTCATCCGAGAAGTAGGAGGCATTCTCGAAGAAGGTAACGTCAGCGGAGATGAACTGCTGGCGAAGAACAGGGTTAAAGCAACAGTAGCCTTTCTGAGTGGTGGAGTACCCCAGAAACACACATTTGGTGGAGCGAGGGGATAGCTTATCACGAGTGGCAGAGGGGGCATGCACAAATGCAGTGCACCCAAATATGCAGAGAGGGAGAGGAAAAGGCTCCTTGCCCGGATACAAAAGGGAGAATGGGGTTTTCCCGTGGAGAACTGTGGAGGGAATGCGATTGATGAGGTAGCAGGCAAGGAGAACAACATAGCCCTAATATGAGCGAGGGACATGCATCTGGGTCATCAATGTGCGAGCGACATCAAGGAGGTGTCGGTTTTTGCATTCCGCCACCCCATTTTGTTGGGAGGTATAAACACAGCTAGTCTGATGAATAATGTCATGTTGCACACAAAAAGAGGTAAACGCATGACTCAAATATTCTTTAGCCTTGTCGGAGCGAAAGGTTTTAATGCAAACACCAAACTGAGTTGTAATTAACTGATAAAAAGAGATCCATACATCGAAAAGTTCAGAGCGATCTCGTAAGAGATACACCCAAGTACATCGAGAAAAATCATCAATAAAAGTTACAAAATAAGAACTACCTCGACCAATGGTGAGGGTAGGAGCAGGTCCCCAGACATCAGAGTGGATAAGATCAAAAGGACGAGTAGAGCCCCGACCTTGCTTCGGTGTGAAGGAGGAACGGTGATGCTTGCCTAGTTGACAAGCATCGCAGTTGAGAGGAGTACTGGAGGGAGGGAGGTGGGGCAGAAGCTGATGTAGAAGCTGTGGTGGAGGATGTCCGAGGCGGAGATGCCACTGGAGAAGATCCGTACAAGAAGATGAGAAGGCGGACAAGGCGGAAACGTTGTCGAGGAAGTAGAGGCCGCCGCTCTCAATCCCAGTAGCAATCGTCCGGTGGGAGCTCAGATCCTGAAAAGAACAAGAATTCAGAGTAAACGTCACAGAACACTGAAGCTGCTTGCATAAAGAAGTAACCGACAATAAATTGTACGGAAACTTGGGCACATAGAGAGTGTCTGCAAGTTGAAGGGACGGAGTAACATGAACCACTCCCGACCCATGAACCGGGGAGGGAGAATCGTCTGAAACAAGGACCGGGGGCAACCGATCATGCTGTTCGAGTAGAGAGAAGCACTGAGGATTGCCCGTCATGTGATTAGTTGCACCAGAGTCGATGAGCCATTTACCTTGAGTTACCACATAGGCACTACCTGAGGATTTGACCACAGAGGCAGACGGCTTGGAAGAGGAGGCAGAAGAGTCACCGGAGGGGTGAAGATGGGGATGCTTCGTCCAGCAGCGTTCGAAGGTATTGCCGGTGCGACCACAGTGAGAGCTAAGGTAGCGGAAAGAAGCACGGCCGCCGGACTGGTGACTGCGGCTACCAGAGCCGCTCCGCTGAGTTTGATGAGCATAATTGTCTGGTGGAGGAGGAGCGGGCAGAAGAGGGCGCTGAAGGAGAGAGGTCACATCGGCGATGCGGGCAGCGGTGGCATCTAAGGTAGGAGATTCCGCCTCACCCAGAATTTGCTGGCGGATCATGTCATAAGTATCAGGAAGCCGGAGCAGATAACATACAACCAGAAGCTCCTGGAAGTGCATGTGTTGTTGAGTCAAATCCACAGAAAAGGGGCGATTCTGAAGAATCTCAGCCCCAAGAGCCTAAACCTGTTGGTAGGCAGCAGCAGGAGACAAGGTAGGAAGGGCAAAGAGGTCCGCATACAACATATAGATGCGGGACGTCTGAGCCCCATTGGAGTACAGAGCGGCAAGATGAAGCCAAGCGGCCTTGACCGTCTCATCATGACGGATGACGGGAAGGCACTCATCAGATAGGCTGTTAGCAAGCCAAGTACGCACAAATGCGTCACTCTCATCCCAGTCATCAAAGAGAGGTGAAGTGGTAGGAGGAGGGTCATCAACGAGATGGTGGCGTTTGCGTTACGAGCGTAGGAGAAAGGTGAAAGAGACGCTCCAATCTGGGTAGTTGGAGCCGACAAGCTTGGAAACTGTGCCAAGGTTCCCGGAAGGAGTAGGAGGAAGAGGCGGAGCCGGATTGGCGACAGGGGTGGTGGCAGGAGTGGTGGCAGTAGAAGCATCAGAAAGAGCCATAGGAGCAAACAACGGGAAGCTGTGCGGTTAGGAAATAATCTGCGCGGATAGGAAGAAGAAGAGCTGCATCGGTCACAAGGGCAGACACCAACGGCCAGAAAAGCCACGACCAAGCTGCAGACCCAAGCAGAGGGATAGAATTCGAGCGGCTAGAAGATAGTCCGTTCGAACAGAAGCGAAGAGCAACAAGGTAACAGGTCGCGGCTATAGGATGCGGCGACTTAGCAAAGATAACAAAGAGGTCGCGCACACAGAGGGCAACGACAAGGAGAGAAAGAAGCCGCGCGGACAGGGCGCAAACAGGCGAAGCAAGCCGCGTGGATAGAGAAGGCGCACAGAATCAGGAGGAAAAGATCGAGGCCTCTGATACCATGTTAAAAACCAAACAGAAACAAACCGGAAGTGGTTTAACTGAAACGTTTTTATCCGAAAAAAGTATCTATTACAAAGGTATGACCTCACTTATATAGAATGGAGGAGAGAAGAGAGAATACAAATAAGAGATGTGGGACTAAAAATTTACAGGACACAAGCGGACTATACAGACACAAACTGCATAAGCCGCGTGGTTAGACAGAGGGGCTAACCGCTCGGCTACTACCAGAGAGAGAGATCGCCATGGGAGACCGCTAGACCGCCCAGTCTGCAAGTCGCCATAGACAAACCGCTAGACCGCTTGGACCTCAGACAGCAACACACATCAACCAAACCGCTGAAGGGTAACAGCAAAACCGCGCGGTCATCAACCCGCCATGCCAGACCGCCAGACCGCCCGGTCACCAACTTCAACACACCTTCAACAGGTCATACTTGCAGAGGAGGAGCACTAGGGGAGCTACCCGAAATGTGAATGGCGGCAAGAGGTGCTCAAGAGGAAAGGTAGAATTGTGGTGGGTAAGGAAGGACCGGTTCGCAACAAGTTGATGGACATGTATCACGCAGGCCCGTTAGGGGGGCATTCGGGAATCACGACAACGTACAAGCGCATGAAGAGGTTTTTTATTGGAAGGGTATGAAGGCCGATATTTATAAGTATATTCAGCAATGCCTCGTTTGTCAACAATGCACGACAAACAATCAACGACCGATGGGGCTACTTCAACCACTTCCCATTCCGGAGAGGGTATGGCAGGAGGTATCCGTGGATTTCATTGACGGGTTACCAAAGAGTCACGACAAATCGATGGTCCTCGTCGTCATTGATCGGCTAAGTAAGCAAGCGCATTTCGCGGCCCTTCATCATTCGTACAAAGCGGAAAGTGTGGATGGAATTTTTTTGGACATCATGGTGCATTTACATGGGCTGCCCTCGTCCATTGTGAGCGATCGAGACAATTTTCCGGAGTCAGTTCTGACAAGAGTTATTCCGTGTTCTGCAAGTCCAACTTCACACCTCCACAGCATATCATCCTCAATCTGTCGGGCAAACGGAAGTGGCAAACCGCTATGCAGAGAGCGATATTCGCTGCATGTGTTTTGAGAAACCAAGAGATTGGGTGGAATGGTTGTCGTTTTCCGAATGGTGGTACAACACCACATATCATAGCGCCATCCAGATGACCCTTTATGAAGTTGTTTATGGTCAAAAACATATAGCTTTGCCGCCGTACGTGGAGGGTTTGGCCAAGCTGGACGCCGTTGACAGGACGCTGGCAACCCATGATCATGTCATGTCTCTTCTCAAACTGAATTTGTCACAAGCCAAAAATCGCATGAAGACACTCATATCAAAAAAGGAGAGAGCATGTGCTGGAGATTGGGGAATTTGTGTGGGTAAAGCTACAGCCATACCGTCAAGTCAGCGTCCGAGAGCATCGCATGCAAAAACTTTCACCTCGTTTCTTTGGACCCTTTATGATAATTGAGCGGGTAGGCTCAGTCGCGTACAAGTTGGAACTTCCCAAGGAGGTGAAGATTCATCACACTTTTCACATTTCCCAACTGAAGAAATACAATGGCCCGACAAGCGGTATCATCCATCCTTTGTCGGCCACTGTTAATAGGGCTGGTAATATGCTCATTGAACCGATTGCAATTTTGAACAGGCGTATCACCAACAGAGATGGGAGGGTCGTGACTCAATTACTCATTCAATGGGTAAATGGGACACCTGAGGAGGCTACATGGGCCCTCCACCAACGTTGGTCGGAGTTCGTTCCTTGAGGACAAGGAACATTTGATGGAGAAGGTTTTGTTACGTCCCGTGGACGTTTTATCTTAATTGTTCATGGCACTTTTGTTATTTCTGGTTTGGTTGAGGATAGTTAGGTCTTTTGACTGTTTAGGGCTGTTGTTTTGTTGTTGGGAGTAGGGTTGGTGGGAATCATGCTAAAAAGTAGTCTTTGTTCTTATCAAAAGTGCGGCTGGGACGGGAAGTTCCCTTGCGCCGTCCTTGAGATCTGTCCAGGCTTGCCTTAGGATCTCTGTTATTAATATATCATCCTTTTGGTGCCATTCTAGTTGTGGTTGTTCTTGTTGAATTTTCTCAAAGTGCTCAGCAAGATAGCTCAAAGTCAAATTAATATTCTCGGCACTACCCAATTCACACTTCGATCAAGCGGAAATCTCAAGGAGCAACACTTAACACAACATGCACATGGAAGAACAAGCAGATCTTATTCATTAACTTCTTTACAAGGCGAGACATGATTTCGCCAGTACATAAGCTACAAAACAGAAAGTCCAAAACAAGCCAAGCGAATAGAATTGCAGACCGTCGAGACTGCCGAGTCCGCCTAGTCGCTGAAACCGCCCGATCTCTAGCTGCTATGCACCGAATAGAACACGGAGTCCGCCTGAGACCACAAGGCCGCGTGGACACTCCGTTATTCGCGTACTGCTGATGAACTGATGAACAGACCGCCTACCCGCCTGAGACCGGCGGACAGGTTATTGGAACTTGGCAAAGCTGAAGCAGAGAACTAACAAGCCGCAGAGCGACCTGTTGAGACCGCAGAGACCGCACACTTCCAAGTACTTGACCGAAGTCAAAGCCAAACTCCTGGCTCCTTGAAGCTAGCCACGCGACCTGCACACAACAATAGTTAACTCTGATTCAATCCGCGCGGATAGAAAAACTGAGACCGCAGCACATTGACCAAGCCCCCACTTACTGTTCACTCAGTTACTGTAGACGTGCCGGGGGGTTCTATTTATAGACGAGGTGAGGAGTGTGGTCACCTCCCTAGTGGATAGAGACATTGCCCCAGCCCGCGCGCTAACTAAACACACATCCGCACGTCTGCCCAACGCAACGACCATCTGCCGGACTCCAAACACCAGTCCGCCACAGCAACAACACTGTTGTACTACCAGAGCTCGGCAAGGCCACATCCAAACTCTAAGGCTAGTCCGCAACAGCGGACATCGCGGACTAGCCCGTCCGCCACTCCTCGTGCGGATAGAGCACAGAACCAGCCTGTTAACTCAAGCTTGCAAACCCGCAAAGCCACTGATCAATCAAGCATTGCCTGCAGTCCGCATATCGCAGTCCGCTCAGTCCGCTTTGCTCGAAGCCTGACATCCTTGGCCATAGACCAACCAGTACTCATAACAGACTACATAGCTCGCACACTAGGCCGCACAAGCGGCTCCTCAAGAACAGCCAAGCTAGCACCCAGAACGCAACCAACAGTCCGCCCATACCACGGACACAGACTGCTCAGGCCGCTCTACAAGAACATCCAGGTCCAACCAGGCCTATCACCAGGCCGCATAACAGCAGCCCGCACAGTCCGCCCAGTCCGCGGACTCTGTCCGCTCAGGTCGCTCGGCCTGCCCATCAACCACTTTCACTTCACAAATTTCAACACTCCCCCTTAAAGTGAGAAGTGGTGATCAAGCCCAGCAAGCTGCGCAACCGCTCAAAAGGCCCCTTCGACAGTGGCTTCGTGAAGATGTCAGCAAGATTATCTTCACTCTGAACATGCCCGACTAGAAGAGATCCCTCCAACACCTTCTCCCTTATGAAGTGGTGATCGATATCAATATGCTTGGTCCTAGCGTGACACACTGGATTGTTTACCAGCTTGAGAGCACTCTCATTGTCACCCCGGAGTAAAGTTGGCCCTTGCACTTCTTTATGTGCATCCTCTATAAGCCTCCTCAACCAGATGGCTTCCCGAGCAGCCAAGGCAGAAGCCTTATACTCTGCCTCCGTAGTTAGGACGGACATCGAGTCCTGCTTCTTGCTACACCACGAGATGTTAGCTGATCCGCAAGTGAACACATAACCTGAAGTTGACCTTCGATCATCTGAATCGCCGCCATAGTCAGCATCCGTGTACCCAAGAAAGGCAAAATTTGAATCCCTTTTATAGAGAAGTCCCATGTTAGAAGTTGTCTTGACATACTTCAGAATGTTCTTTGCCGCCACTAGATGATACTTCCTTGGTTCAGCCATAAACCGACTTACTCGGCCAACAGCGTAAGCAATGTCTGGCCTTGTAATCGTTAAATAGATCAAGCTTCCAACAATAGCTTTGAACACCAAGGGGCCGGGAAGAATCCTTCCCTCATCTCGTCGACGCTTCAGCCCATGTTCCAGTGGAGTAGAGCAACTCTTTCCTTCGCCCATGCCGAACCGCTTCACAATGCGATCTGCATATCCTCTTTGGCAAATGAGTATACCGCTCTTCTTCCACTCCACTTCAAGACCGAGAAAGTAATGAAGCTCTCCCAAGTCTTTCATCTCAAAGCGTATAGCAAGCTCTGCCTTGAGCCTTGCTACTTCCTCCTCCGAATTCCCTGTGATGATCATATAATCCACATACAGCAGGACCAAGACTTGAAGCTCCCCCTTCTTCTTGACGAACAAGATAGAATCCGAGTTGGAAGCAAGATACTCGTAGAATTGGAGATATTCTGCAATCTTCCCATACCAAGCTCTAGAAGCTTGCCTCAACCCATAGAGAGCTTTCCTGAGTTTACAGACATAGTCCTGATGATCTTTAGAAACAAATCCAAGTGGCTGATCCATGAAGATGTCTTTGTCAATTTCTCCGTAAAGAAACACATTCTTCACATCAAGCTGCCACATCCTCCAACCCTTGCTAGTAGTCAAGGCGATCACCACTCTAACTGAAGTCATCTTTGCAGCTGGACTAAATGTCTCCTCATAGTTTTCTCCATACTGCTGTGAGAATCCTCGAGCAACCAGGAGAGCTTTGTATTTATCAATGCTCCCATCAGCCTTCTTCTTCAACTTAAACACCCACTTGCAAGTCACTGGAGTAATGCCATCAACCTTGGGCACAAGATCCCAGGTTTCATTCTTCTTGAGAGCAGCAATCTCTTCCTTCATGGCATCTTCCCACTCTTTGACTCCAGTGGCCTCATTGAAGTTTGCAGGCTCTCGCTCATCCAGAGGACCTGCAAAGAAGCAGGAGACAAAGCTCACTGCATTCCCATCACAGTAACGAGCTGGTGGCTTAATAACCCTCTTCGATCTCTGAAGGGTCTGCTTCTTGCTTACTACCTCTGTTGCTCCTTCAGGCTCAGCACCACCTTCAAGCAAGCTTTGAGCAATGCTCCACCTGCTTCCTGACCCAGAAGCCTCAGCACCAGAATTTGAAGCAACAGGAGCTGCTGGTGAAACAAAAAGCTCCTCTTCCAGGCCTTCAGCAGCCACCATCGGTTCTTCATCAACCTTACTTCCAGTTAGCTCAACCGAGCCACCTCCATACGACGTCAGCTCGTCAAAGACAACATCTCTTGACACAACGAACTTCTTCGTCGCAGTATCCATGCATTTCCATCCCTTCTTCCGCTCATCATAGCCAACAAAGATAAGCTTTCTTGCCTTTGCATCCAGCTTAGTCCGTGAAGCATCCGGGACATGCACATAACAAGTTGAACCGAACACCCGAAGGTGTTCCACACTAGGCTTCTCCTTCAGCAACAACTCAAAAGGAGTCTTCATGTTGATCGGGCTAAGTGGCATCCGATTGATGACATAAGAAGCACAAGACATCCCCTCCGCCCAAAAGGACCTTAGAATGTCTTTCGCATGAAGTCAGCATTTGCAAGTCTCTGTCAAATGACGGATCTTCAGCTCTGCTACTCCATTTTGTTGTGGAGTGTGAGCACAAGTGAGCTCTCTCTGAATTTTGTGCTTCCTACAGAAGTTAGAAAACTCGGAGGAAACAAACTCACCTCCGCTATCTGTTCTAAGCTTCTTGATCCGCAAGCCAAGCCGGCCCTCTACTAGCTCCTTGAACTCCACAAACAATCGGAAGGCTTCAGACTTCTCCTTCAAGAAATAAACCCAAGTATATCTTGAGTAGTCATCAATCAGAACAAGTATGTATCTGCTTCCACCAAGGCTGGCAGTGACTGTTGGTCTCATCAAGTCGCCATGAATGCACTCCAATGGTTGCATGCTCCTTGTTTGTGATTTATCAAACGGAAGGCGATGTGCCTTACCGTATTGACATCCCGCGCAAACATGCCCGTCACCAAAGGAGGACAACTTAGGCAAACCTCTCACCAAACTTCTACTAGTCATAGCCTTCAGCTTGTCCATTCCTACATGCCCCAGCCTCTCATGCCAGATAGCAGCGCTATCGTTGGCTCTCATTCGATCAATATAAGAATTAGTTGCAAGAACAAACAAGTTCTTAACTCTCCTTCCTACAGGAGCAACATCAACCTTAACTGATGATACGTTGTGAAGGAACTTCACGTCTGTTAACCCAAACAGAACGTGATAACTAGCATCTACTGCATTAGTCACAGAGAAGGGTTCTTCTTCATGCCCGGTACGTGATACACACTCCTTAGTGTGAGTGGCCCCTGATCACTACCCAAAGACACAACCCTCTCTTTCTCTACTGCATAAACAGTATTATCAGCAGTTACGATAGCTTCGTTACCTGAGTATGCTTGCAAGGAAGAGAACTTCGACTTGTCTCCGGTGAGGTGATGACCACACCCGGAGTCCACGATCCATTCGCCGTTGAAGTCCTCAGCAGACAAGGCACGGACACAAGTGCCCGTCATGAAATCTCCACCTCACTCAGCTTCCTAACTCTTAGAGCAATCTTCCTCCTTTCTTGCAGCATGCCCAGGCTGCAGTTTGACCTTGCAGTCCCGCTTGAAGTGCCCTCGCTGATGACACATGTAGCACTTCAAGTTCTTCTTCCAGTCCTTCTTTGGAGCAGCGCTCCTCTCCGGTTGATAAGACGTTGAAGGCTCTTTCTCACCAGCAACCTGCTTCTTCTTCCCTTCCCACCTCTTCTTCTTCTTGCCCATGAAGAGTGCTTCACTGCTCTCCTCAGAGACAGTGACTCCAGCCATCTGCCTTGCTAGACTTTCCTGCGAAGCAAGCAGATTTTCAAGCTCCAGCAAAGATGGCTGAGTGGCTTAGCCTTGAACTGACGTAACAAAATCAACATATTCCTTCTACAAGACGCGGATTATGTGCCTCTTCAATTTAGCCTCAGAAATAGACTCATCAGGATCAAGAGCTGATAGCTCAGCACACAAGCTCTTCATCTTCAGAAAGAATTTTGAGATGGTCAGGTCTCCTTGAGTTGCCCTTACCAACTCATTTTCCAAGAACTGGAGTCTCGCCACGTTCTTCCTATTGAACAACTCATTAATAGTTGTCCAAATATCAGCAGCTGATTCACATCCAATGATGTGATCAAACAGCTCTGGTGACACAGCTCTCTTGAGAACAAACTCCGTCTTAGCATTAGTTTTTATCTAGAGCCTCACCTGCTAAGCAGTTCCGAAAGCAGCAGTCACTTCCTGTCTGTCGTCACCACCGACGATCTCTCATAGCTCCTCACCAAGAAGATAACTCTTCATGCACGACTTCCACTTTTTGTAGTTAGTCGTGGTCAAGAGTTCAATGCCAAGACCCCTTGCATAGCTTCCTTCCATTGCAACAAATGATTTGTTAAGCCTTCAGAAGCACAGAGCACCAACACACGTTGATCACCGCTCAAGCAACTGAATCTCGCTCTGATACCATGTTGAATTTTCTCAAAGTGGTCAGCAAGATAGCTCAAAGCCAAATTAATATTCTCGACACTACCCAATTCACACTTTGATCAAGCGGAAATCTCAAGGAGCAACACTTAACACAACATGCACATGGAAGAACAAACAGATCTTAATCATTAACTTCTTTACAAGGCGAGACATACGTGGCGAGACATGATTTCTCCAGTACACAATCTACAAAACAGAAAGTCCAAAACAAGCCGAGCGAACAGAATTGCAGACCGCTGAGACCGCTGAGTCCGCCTAGTCGCTGAAATTGCCCGAACTCTAGCAGCTACACGCCGAATAGAACACGGAGTCCGCCTGAGACCACAAGTCCGTACGGACACTCCGTTATTCGAGTACTGTTGATGAACTGATGAACAGACCGCCTACCCTCCTGAGACCGGCAGACAGGTTATTGGAACTTGGCAAAGCTGAAGTAGAGAACTGACAAGCCGTAGAGCGACCTGTTGAGACCGCAGAGACCGCACACTTCCAAGTACTTGACCGAAGTCAAAGCCAAACTCCTGGCTCCTTGAAGCTAGCCGCGCAACCTGCACACAACAACAGTTAACTTTGATTCAATCCGCGCGGACAGAAAAACTGAGACCGCAGCACTTTGACCGAGCCCCCACTTACTATTCACTCAGTTACTGTAGACGTGTAGGGGGGTTCTATTTATATACGAGGTGAGGAGTGTGGTCACCTCCCTAGTGGATACAGACACCGCCCCAGCCCGCGCGCTAACTAAACACTTGTCCGCACGTCTGCCCAACGCAACAGCCATCTGCCGGACTCCAAACACCAGTCTACCACAGCAACAACACTGCTGTACTACCAGAGCTCGGCAAGGCCACAACCAAACTCTAAGGCCAGTCCGCAACAGCGGACACCGCGGACTAGCCAGTCCGCCACTCCTCATGCGGATAGAGCACAGAACCAGCATGTTAACTTATGCTTGCAAACCCTCAAAGCCACTGATCAATCAAGCACTGCCTGCAGTCCGCATATCGCAGTCCGCTCAGTCCGCTTTGCTCGAAGCCCAACGTCCTTGGCCATAGACCAACCAGTCCTCATAGCAGACTGCATAGCCCGCACACTAGGCCGCACAAGCCGCTCCTCAAGAACAGCCAAGCTAGCACCTAGAACGCAACCAACAGTCCGCCCATGCCGCGGACACAGACCGCTCAGGCCGCTCTATAAGAACATCCAGGTCCAACCAGGCCTATCACCAGGGCGCATAACAGCAGCCCGCACAGTCTGTCCAGTCCGTGGACTTTGTCCGCTCAGACCGCCCGGCCTGCCCATCAACCACTTTCACTTCACAAATTTCAACAGTTCTATGGTGTTCTTGCTGGAACAGGTTGTCACCGGAGAGCAGAAAAAAGCGCAGTCAGTCGATCGAATCCCAGAAATCTCCGGCCATTCCGGTAAGTAATCGCAACACTTCCTTAATTTGGATTAACTCCGCCAATAATCATTGAATCAAGGTGGTAAATCTAGCACTTGGTTCTCAATCAATTTTGATTCAGGAGGTAAAGTTGTTTGCTTCTTTTCATTGTGGCCTTCAGTTGTTGTGGATTAAGGCTCTGTTTCGCATTGTGTGTTGATTGTGTCATGTGGAATGGACAATGATGTCTAAGCATGGTCGCGACTCGTTAAAAGGGATAGTTTAGCCCCACACCACCTAGCGTGCTCCTTGGTCCTAGGTGTATAAGCGGTATGCCCACTCCTCTCCTAACCGCATGGTTTTGGGGAGTGACGATCACCTAACAAACATCATCCGTTTGAACATAAAAGTGGATGAAGTTCCTTAATTATGTGGGCGTTTGCAAATGACAATTTAACCCCCATGTTTATAACCGTCACCACCGCGCCAAACGGAGCCTTAGGCTGTATTTATTTGGGTGTTTCGCTGCTTCGTTTTGGGCAAACGCCGCCGGAAGGAGGGTAAACAAATGAACCTCCGGCGGCGTTTGCTGTTTCCATCCTCCCGCCTTGAGAAACGCCCCAAAAAGCCCTGTTTGGAGCAGCCACCTCCCCCCTCCGATTCTAACACTTTGTTTCCTGTTGTGCAATAGGCACCTGCCCGCGAGTACGGAACTCGTCGCAGACAATAGCAACGGAAGCTTTGAGCAAATAATGGCGCGCACCAAACACAGTTCAAGTTTCCAAAACACAGAAAAAACACAGACGACAAAAGATATACGTGGTTCGGAGTTAAGCTCCTACATCCACGGGGAGAGCGCGCCGGATCCACTAATCGAAAACAAAATCCGATTACAACACAGGCACTCAACGATCCTCAGCGGATCGACACTAACCTAAAATATGAAATAAAGAACAACAGGAGAACAAAGAAAACTCCCCTATCCGCAGCCTGGATCTGAATCTGATCTTCGCCTCTGCCACGCATCGCTGCCCTCCGGCCAAGAAAGCTGCTGCCCTCTTCAAGATGAAGGAACCGCAGCCTTATGCCTTCTTTCACCGCCGAAGTTGCCGCCGCCGCTGGATCGCCGGAGCCGCCGGAGATGGAAACCTGCACCCGCCGCTGCCGTGGATCTCCCCTCTCCTTCACCGGAGATGGAGCCGATGCCGCTGTCGTGCACTAGATCGGAACTCCGATCAATATTCTGCCGCTCCTCTGATCGCTGCTGTCGCCGAAGAAGGAGCACCGGACCGGGCTGCCGCCGCTGCTGCCGTCGGCGGATCTCCGAAGTCGCCGCCGGAGAAGGAAAGCCCGCCGCTCACCTCTTCTTCCTTTTCTTTGCCGTTCTTGCTGCTGCCGGATCTGCGAGATCGCCGGAGAAGGTAGCCCTATACCGGACTTGCCGCTGCGCTGCTGTCACCGGAGAAGAAACCGCCCGCCACTGATCTTGATGTCGACCGCCGCTGGAGGAGAAGCCCAAGATCGGGCCCTATGCCGCCGCAGAAAGGAGGCCGCCCTCGATCTTGCCGTCGCCGAAGGAGAAACTGCCCTAGGAACCGTCGACCGTCGCTGGAGAGCCCGACGCCGCCGCTCTTTCTCCCTGCCGAAGCCGCCGCCACCTCTAGCGCACGATGCCGCCGGCGATCGCCTCGAAGCTGCCTCCTCCTCCCGATCGCGATGCCGCTCGTGATGCCGCCTCCCCGCTCGATGCCGCCGTCCGCTCTCAGTTAGGTTTAGGAAAAAGGATCGGGAATACTTAACTCTCCCTGTGCAAACCTATATATAATCAAATAACAGAACCGGACCGGTCCGGCTGGACCGGTCCGGTGGAGCATCACAATAACAATCTCCACCTTGATGCTCCACGAACACAAAATACCACCTAAAACACACAGACCCCTACTGGCGACTACAAGCCCCCTCTCCCTGGGGCCGACACGATCAATGTGCAACAGTCTGAGTCAAGTCAAACTTGACTCGCCTCACTGATTTCTCCCGCATGCTCGCAACGCATTCCTCCGTAGGAATCTCCCGCAACATCACGCCTCCACCTCGAGCGAACTCCCTCAACTCCCGGTGACGCACGTCGACGTGCTTCGTCCTTGCACGATAGACCGGGTCTACTGCAAGACGAATCGCACTCGAACTCTCACTGTGCAACTCCACCTTCTCCTGAGTGATCCTAAGTTCCTCGGTGAGACCTCTGAGCCTGATGGCTCCTCTCGCGGTGTCTGGGTACTCCTGAGATGACTCTCTACCCGTCTCCTCTACGGCTGCGAAGATTCTACCTCCGCCAAGGTCCTCTCTCCGTGCACACGCCCTTGCCACGAATCCTGCCCCGCTCCTCCGCTGGTCCTTCCTAGCTTTTCGCTGAGAACAGTCTCTGCTCTCTAAAGCTCTATCGAAGGAATCGCGATCTGAGGAGATCGCCTGAAATGCATGCGCTACCGTATCCTGTAGCTCGAGAGACGGTGTGACCTCTCTCCTCGCATCTCCCCTGGCAATCGTGGTGCCAATCAGTCTATAGAGCGATCCAGAACGCTCTCCTCTCAAGACTGTCTGTGTGCCTCTCCTGACCTCCAAATACCCGCTGCTACTGGTATAAGAATACCCGGCAGCCTCCAGAGTGCCTAGAGAAAGCAAGCTCTTCCTCAACTCGGGCACATACCGAACGTCGGTGAGGGTCCTAACCACTCCATCGAACATCCTAATCCTGATGCTCCCGACTCCAGAAATCTCGCACTCTGATTGATTCCCCATCCGAACACGACCACCTCCACAGTGCCTAATACTGGAGAACCATTCAATGTTCGGGAACATATGGAACGAACATCCTGTATCCATGATCCAGGAATCTGTGGTCCCGACTACCACGTCGCGGCTTTGTGAAACGTGTAGAACATCATCATCGCTCACGCACTCGGATGCCACTGCAACCTGCTGAGGCACAGATCCTTTGCCCTTGAGTTTCCTCACTGGGCAGTTGACCTTCCAATGCCCCTCCTCCTTGCAGTAATAACACCTACTCCTGGACCTAGGTCGATCATCCTCCTTGCCTCCCCCTCTCGATCTCCCTCGGGATGGGTCTCTGCTCTTCACAGCAGACCATCGCTCGCACTCGATCCGGAACTGCTTCTCTTCTCATTAGAGAGAAGCATCGTAACCACTTCCTCCATCTTAAGGGTATCCTTCCCATACAACATGGTGGTGACTAAATGATCGAACGACCTAGGGAGTGAGGACAAGAGGAGAAGAGCCCGATCTTCCTCCTCGACCTTCACATCCATACTCCGCAACTGGGATACCAGCTTGTTGAACACATTCATATGGTCCAACAACTGCGTTCCCTCAGACATCCTCAAGCTGTACAACTGCTTCTTCACGTACAGCTTGTTCGTGAGCGACCTGGACATGTAGAGCTCCTCGAGCTTCCTCCACAAGTCCACCGTAGTTTCCGCCTCGATAACGTTGTACATGACCTCGTCTGCCAAACACAGCTGTATGGTGCTGATGGCCTTGAGGTCCAGCTCATCCCACTCGTCGTCGTCTTTCACCTTAGCCTTCTCATTTCCAAGGAGTGCCTTGTGAAGACCCTGCTGAACGAGTACGGCCTTTATGCGCTTTTGTCAAAGACCGAAATCGATCCGCCCATCGTATTTTGGAACCTCGAATTTGGCCGCCATTGAATTTGCTCACTGGTCCGAAGGACCAACCTCCCTCTGATACCAATTGTTGTGCAATAGGCACCTGCCCGCGAGTACGGAACTCGTCGCGGACAATAGCAACGGAAGCTTTGAGCAAATAATGGCGCGCACCAAACACAGTTCAAGTTTCCAAAACACAGAAAAAACACAGACGACAAGAGATATACGTGATTCGGAGTTAAGCTCCTACATCCACGGGGAGAGCGCGCCGGATCCACTAATCGAAAACAAAATCCGATTACAACACAGGCACTCAACGATCCTCAGCGGATCGACACTAACCTAAAATATGAAATAAAGAACAACATGAGAACAAAGAAAACTCCCCTATCCGCAGCCTGGATCTGAATCTGATCTTCGCCTCTGCCACGCGTCGCTGCCCTCCGGCCAAGAAAGCCGCTGCCCTCTTCAAGATGAAGGAACCGCAGCCTTATGCCTTCTTTCACCGCCGAAGTTGCCGCCGCCGCTGGATCGCCGGAGCCGCCGGAGATGGAAACCTGCACCCGCCGCTGCCGTGGATCTCCCCTCTCCTTCACCGGAGATGGAGCCGATGCCGATGCCGTGCACTAGATCGGAACTCCGATCAATCTTCTGCCGCTACTCTGATCGCTGCTGTCGCCGAAGAAGGAGCACCGGACCGGGCTGCCGCCGCTGCTGCCGTCGGCGGATCTCCGAAGTCGCCGCCGGAGAAGGAAAGCCCGCCGCTCACCTCTTCTTCCTTTTCTTTGCCGTTCTTGCCGCTGCCGGATCTGCGAGATCGCCGGAGAAGGTAGCCCTATACCGGACTTGCCGCTGCGCTGCTGTCACCGGAGAAGAAACCGCCCGCCACTGATCTTGATGTCGACCGCCGCTAGAGGAGAAGCCCAAGATCGGGCCCTATGCCGCCGCAGAAAGGAGGCCGCCCTCGATCTTGCCGTCGCCGAAGGAGAAACTGTCCTAGGAACCGTCGGCCGTCGCTGGAGAGCCCGACGCCGCCGCTCTTTCTCCCTGCCGAAGCCGCCGCCACCTCTAGCGCACGATGCCGCCGGCGATCGCCCCGAAGCTGCCTCCTCCTCCCGATCGCGATGCCGCTCGTGATGCCGCCTCCCCGCTCGATGCCGCCGTCCGCTCGCAGTTAGGTTTAGGAAAAAGGATCGGGAATACTTAACTCTCCCTGTGCAAACCTATATATAATCAAATAACAGAACCGGACCGGTCCGGCTGGATCGGTCCGGTGGAGCATCACAATAACAGTTTCCATCCGCCAGATCGACCCGCCACCGCTAAACCAAATGAAGTTAGGCTCTTTTATTGGGCGTTTCGCTGCTCCGTTTTGACCAAACGTCGCGGGAAGGAGGGTAAACAATGAATCTCCGGCGACGTTTGCTCCGTTTCCACCCGTCCGCCTTGAGAAATGCCCCCAAAAAGTTCCGTTTGGAGCAGCCCCCTACCCCCTCCGATTCGAACACTCCGTTTCCACCATCCGGATAGACCCGCCACCGCCGAACCAAATGGCGTCATAGGGCACGATGATCAATAGAACAAGTAATTATGAGATTTATTTTTAATTTCTAAAACATTTGACCGAAAAAGTATATGCGCAACACTCGAGTATCGGGTTCATAAATATTTTCTTTGTATTTTTTTAATATTTTTTGAAAAAATGGACAAATATTTAACAGGGGCAAATATGCAGAAAAGAGTAGGGAAAGAATATTAGGAAGAAAGAGTGAGAAAAATATGGAGAAAAGAAAGCTCCTTTTTTTATATCTTTTCTATTATATATAATATTAGGCAAAAATTTCTCAATATTTTTTATTTCATCTGCTTGAAAATTAAAGTGCTCATATTTTATAAGAGATGCTTACTTATAAATCTGATCATATTACAGTTTGTTAAGAAGTACTTGATGCTATGATTATTGAATTAATAGCACCTAACTGAATTTGTATGGAATATGGTAGAGTGGAACTATCCAATCTTTCTTTGTCGGTTTTGAACATTAAAAAGAGCATAAAAACAACTCATTGAAAAATTTGGATCGTAAATTGTAGCCCCTCTTGGACAAAGATGAAATGAGTAATTGAATCAGATTGGATGGACATATTTGGATTGGAACGGCAACCACAGATGACTTCAAGAGACAAGAGTCATAATGATATTACTAAAGAATGGCTTTAATAGAAGATTTATGAATTACTTCTAGAGTACTTATGATGCTAAGTGGTAGTTGAATCACATTCATCAATTAGTATTTTTTCTAAACGAAACACACCAATTTTTAGGCAGGCTTGCGCGCATTTAGCGGGAAAAAGTAAGAGGACAAGGCCGTACTTACTCATTAGACGAGTGAATACGTCCTTGAAACTCTTGTTAGAAAAATTAATTACTTGTATCTATTATCAAAAAAAAAACTTAAGGATAACACAATACAGAATGTAGTGATGAAGAAATGCATGATCTATCGTCTTAATCAAAATCTAGTAATCATTATTGGAATTGTTAGTGTGCTCGAAACATCTCGTGTGACCGTCAAGTTTGGAACAATCTCTACGTTGCTCCTAGCAGAGGTATTTATAGGCATAACTCTAAATCCCCGACGATAAGTTATTGAATGCCTTACAGATCCAATCGAACTCAATAAGAACTCGTTATCATTATTAAATATACGTCAACAATCTCCTCATATATTGTATATAATGGTTCCACATAACAGGTCACTTAAAATTAAGAGTTTATAACGACAAAAAACATGAGTTTTTGAGAAACACAAACATGAGTTTTAGAATGCAGAAAAATGTAAACTCAAACAAAAGGTCCCAAACAAATTTGTAAATAAAACTGAAAATCAAACTGATGACAGATCTATGGTCTACGCAAACAGTAGATCATCACCATCTAGGTCGAAATCAACTGTCTTTCCTCCATTCTCCATTTAATCTGCAAACATTTACAACAGGAATGTTATAAGACAAATCTCTATGAATTCAAATATTTGTTATCAAAAGTAAAGTGATTAGTTCTAGCAGTAAAAGAACGTAATACTCTAACTAGGAAGAAAAAATCACAAATCAGCATCTCTATCTAATTTACAAAAAATTAGAAACTTGATTTCATAGAATCAAAGCATGTTCCTTCGATTATTAAGATTATTGTTAACTGTTTCACAATTATGTTATACAATCAAGTTTGGAATGATACAACAAGCTGTGACTATTATATCAAGTTTGAAATGATATAACTAATAATCATAATATCATGACACATATCAGCAACTTCAGTATTTCTTTTTGGAATGATACCCAAATCAGCATTTGATTAAAATAATTGTGTAAGTTATCAAGTTTGGAATGACTGACAACTATTCATTTTTGGCTTTCATTAGATATCATCTGAAATATTTCAGTGTACTCACTCTAGATGCTTTAATGTAAACAAACTACAGTTCTAAATTTTAAAACATAAGCAAGGTATTAAGTCCTACTAAATGGACTTTAATCTCATCTCCCCTGATGCTGTAGTTATTAGAACCTTACATAAGCCATTGGTAAAAATATCTGATACATTATCTTTTGATCTCACGTCCAATAGGGAGATTATCCTCTGACTAGTGAGATATGTCAACTAGGTCTGTTTCATCCTTTGTTGCCTTCATTTTCTATTGAACAACGTATTTGTTGCAAGGGTTTTTGTGGCTTGATTATCACAAAAGATCGAAATAGAGTGCATTTCCAGACTTTTTATTTGAATATTTATTATCAAATCTATTATTGACTCTGCTTCTTCTCCTACTAAAGCGAGAACATAGAATTTTGATTCCATAGATGATAGTGTAATACACGTCTGCCTCTTTGACTTCCAAGCTACTGTTGCTCCTCATAGTGTAAACACAAAACCACTATTGAATCTACTATCAGTAATTTCTGAGCACCATGAGACGTCAGAATACCCCTCAAGCACAGGATGATGTCCACTATAACATAAAGCATACTTCTCAGTATACTTTAAGTATCATATTAGCTTTTCTAAGGCATCCTAGTGGTCCTTCCCATGGTTACTCATAAATCTACTTAACATGCTGACCGTAAATGCTATGTCAGATCTAGTACAGGTTATAGCATATATGGGACTTCCTATGAGTTTAAAGTAATCCAACTGTCTAATAGGTGAACCTTCATTTAGTTTCAGTCTATTGTTGTATTCGTATAGAGTCTCAATTTTTTGCTATTATTATAACCTCACTTCTCTAGTAGATTTCTTATATAGTGACTCTGGCTCAGGGTGATACCATTTTTAGTGAAGTTCACTCCATTTCTAGGATGATTTTCATCACACCTAAGTCTGTCATGCTAAATTATCTCGTCAAGATAACTTTCATTTCTTTCACCTCAAACTGATCAGTACATAGAATTAGCATGTCATCAACATACAAGCATATAATTGCAACTTTATTTGAACTTGTTCTTATGTACAAACATTTATCTAATAAGCTGGATTTGAAACTCATGGCTTTAACACAAGTGTCAAATTTCTCGTGCCACAATTTCAGTATTTGCTTCAATCCGTAGAGTGACTTAATCAACTTACAGACATTATTTTCTAGACTTTCTATGACAAATCCTTCAGGTTGGTGCATATAGATCTCCTTTGTCAAATCTCAATTAAGAAATGTTGTCATGACATCCATCCGATGAACAGTTAAATGTTCAATAGATGCTAACTTGAGAAGAATCATAATTGTCACAATGTGACAAACAGATGAGTATATATCAAAGTAGTCTATATCACTCACATGAGTGAAGCCTTTTGTAACTAAATGTTCTTTGTATTTGGTGATATTCTCATCAAGATCTCAATGTCTACCAATAGTTCTAGCCCCTTTGGGCAAGTCAATCAAGGTCCAAGTGTAGTTTTGTAAAAGAGAATTCATCTTATCATTTATGGCTTCTTTCCATAATAGGAATCCCTTCTCGCTTCCATAATAGAGATCAATCCACTTGGTAAGTCATAAAGTCTACATCTTTTTAGCATCGTTCTCTTCATTTTATATGCTTATAGTAGCTCAATGGATTCTTTATCCTGGCTCAACTTCTTAGTACACTTGGTAAGTCGGGTTTTTATCTTTAAAGAAACTTATACTCTAAAGGCCCGGTACCGAATCTTTTTAGCACTCGTTCGACCCCAGGACCTCTTTATAGGCGCCTTAGCCAACCTCTCATACCCAATACTGCACAGTTGGGTATGAGAGGTTGGCTAAGGCGCCTTTATAAAGGAGGTCCTGGGGTCGAGACCAGGCTCAACAACCTACCCGGGCATCAAAATGTGTGGGACGGGAGATTTGGTTGGGGATGTTGTGCCATTCGACTATCGGCCAGGACCGGGCTACCCATGTGTGGGACCCCGGCCTGTTAACAAAGAGATCTTTTGTTAGAAACCAGGCCGGGGGTCCCACACATTTTGGGTAAAGGCCCGGTTGGCCGATCCTGCAAGCAACATCCCCAACCAAATCTCCCTCCCACACAACGGGTAGGTTGTTGAGGCCTGGTCGACCCCAGACCTCCTTTATAAGAGGCGCCTAGCCAACCTCGCAGCGGAAGCGTGGTGGGCTCATAACCCACAGGTCCCAGGATACCTGGTCGTACCATGGAAACCACCCGTCACCACACATCTTCCCAAAACCGAGGTAGTAGGAAGGGGGACGGGGGTACATAAACAAAGACCACCCATCGGGTTGGGACTTTCCACGGGATCGGGGATATTCCGCCACACGGGGGGCCCACCGGGGTCAACACCCAGACCTGGAACGCGATGGGGAAGCCCAAATATGCGGTCCCACACACACCCAATCCCGCTACCTTGGTTCTCAACAAAGAAAACTACATCTCTAAATTCTATTATATTATTGGTTGAGAGATATAGAAATCTGTCTACAACACTATCATATGCACATTCAAAATAGATACAGGTGTTTGTCCTAGGTCCAATCTTAGTTCTTCTAGAGTCAGGTATCCCAACATAAGTGATACATCTTCAGGTCTTAAGATTATCAAATCTAGGGGGTCTCTTAAACCAAAGCTCATAGGGTGTTTGTTTCAACTTTGCACGAGGAACCTTATTAAAAATGTGATTTGACGTGAGAACAGCTTCACCTCAATAGGTCACAGGCATGCTAGTAGTCAATAACATAAAATTTAACATTTCTATTAAAGTTCTATTTTTTCCTCTCTGCGATGTCATTGGATTGTGCTGAGTATGAAGCAATTTTTTCAGGGACTATGTCATTGCAGACAAGAAGATCTCTAAACTCCTCTGAGACATTTTTCTCCACTATCATACTTTAGCCTTTTTATTTTCATGTCATGTTGATTTTCAACCCTATTTTTGAATATACGAAATTTTTCAAAATCTTCATCTTTGGATTTAAGGGGATGAATGTGACTGAATCTAAAATAGTTGTGGATAAAAGTTATTAGATACTTCCGACCTACTCTTGTGACAAAGCTTTTGTAGTCACATATATCAGAATATATTAACTCTAGTAATTATGTTCAGCTTGTCAATGAGAGACTCAAATTCTACAAACTAAGTATCTTCTTGTGATTAGTGAAGGTAAAGGCCATGAACTTGTTTACCATGTGCGTCTTGGACATGTTCCCTTCCTCTTCGAACTGCTATTGTAATGCGTCTGAGATCTCTTTTGCAGTTTTCATCTTCACTACAAGAAAAATCTTGGTTAGCAAGGAGCAAAATTTCTTTCTAATTAGCAAAATTCCTTGCTAATTTTAATTAGCTAGGAATTTAGGAACAAAAAAATCTCTAGCTAATATGCTTCTAGCTAATTTTAGCTACAAATTTATTTCTTGCTATTTTGCAAGGAATTTTTAGCTAGGTATTTTATCCTTCCTAAATTTATTTCTTGCTAATGTCTTTTATTTTATTTATTTATTTAATAAAATAAAAATAATATTTATATGTAAACAAAAAAATGACCTTTAATGATGTTTTGGTGAAAATCGAACCCTTGACCTCTTACACATCATAAATTATGCTTAACCAACTCACCTAACTAACTAATTTGTTCTAAAGGAGCAATAATTTATATATAAACACACACCCACAAAAATATTTATATAATTTTAAAGTTTATAAAATTTATAAAATTATATATATGAGTATAAATGTATATATATGTGTGTATAGTATCTATATAATACTAAAATATATTTATATTTATATATACTTATATTATGTATTTACATAACGATGTTTCGTTGGTAATGTCGGCCGGCAGTGTTTGCGTCGTTTGCTCCCACAACGAAGCGGAAAAAGCCGCAGGCCACTGCGCCTCCATTCTCTGCCCCTAACTTCGGTCCCAGCCCTCCGTTGCTACCCACCACCGCCCTAAATGAATCTCAAGAGTTATTTTTTGAAGAAAATAAATTTTCACGTCCATAAATATCTTGAAAAAAGTTTGTTGCTAATTTGCAAAAAAAAGTTGTCACAAAAAAATTTGTTAATATTTTAGCAACAAAAAATTTTGTTGCTATTTTTTTAGCAAAAATGAAAAAGTTTTTTTCTTATTAAATTTGAAGCTAATTAGGAATGATTATCAAGCCTTCCTAATTTCCCTAGCTAAATCATTTTTTTCTTGTAGTGCTTGTTGTATGTCTCAACCAGTCTATTTGAGAGACAATTGAGGAGGTAATCACGACAAAAATCTTCGTCGTTGATCCAGTGATCCTCATCATCACCTCCTTTAAAAGACTCAAAATCTGACTGCACAGTGTAAAAATGTTCAAAAATTTCATGTCGAACTGTGTGTTCCGTTTCTAGGCACTGAACTCTGAATTGGAGAATTTCTCTAACTTGATCATCAGGACGAAAGAATTTCCCTTCGACATTGTGTGTCTCTTTCCAAACAATAGAATTCCACTAGTAAACTAAATCA
Organism: Platanthera guangdongensis; assembly: GCA_039583875.1. NCBI lineage: Eukaryota > Viridiplantae > Streptophyta > Magnoliopsida > Asparagales > Orchidaceae > Platanthera > Platanthera guangdongensis. The sequence continues at coordinate 292,554,486 of CM077153.1, forward strand.
CAAGCAGAAAAACTAAAAATAGATCACCTGAGCGTGTGGAGACGATAAGGTTTTTGGATCCAATCCAGAGAATTTTACTCCTCTTTAGCATAAGAAAATTGCTGAAGACAATGCTCGATCAGCAAAATTGTTGCAACAACACCAGATGAACTACATCTGGACCACAAGAATAATCAACTCCCACAGATCTGTAGCAAGATCGCCAACAATGCCCTCCTCCACTTGAGCTTCCAGGAATTGGTTGAGAAATCCGAAGGAAACACTCCTGGTAGCTCTAGAAACACGAATAAGGAGCATCACTCCTTTGGATCAGCTTCCCCTGTCGAGATCCGGAAGGTACAAAGAAGAGTGGCACAGTATCTTGCAGGCAATCTTTGATCTGCTGCGGTCCGAGAGAACGACAGAGGGAGGGGCTCACGATCACCGGACAACGCGACTCTAAAATGAGATAGCGACGGGATTCGGGTGCGATCTTCCCTCTTCCAGAACAACAAACAATCCCTTTCTTGTGATCGGCAACAAAAAATACGAGCAAGAAACAACGAACTTGAGGGTGTCGAAAGCAGCGAAGAAGAGATTGCAGAAATCTGGAGCGCTCCTCCCTGCGATAGGCGGTCGAATCTTGCGAGGAGCAGGAAAAAATCGCGAGCAGGAAATGAGCGGCGAATCAGATGCAGAGCCCGAGACGAGAAGAAAGGTCTTTTCCCAGATCCACGATCGACGACAAGATTCAAGACTGGAGACGGCTTCCAGATGCGGCCGACAATCGCAAAATCCCAAGCGGGATTCGACTTCTACCTCGCGACAGACAGGCAGATCACAAAATCGTGAGCGGTGACCGATTATAGGAGGGGGCTAGGGCGCACAAACAGGGGCAGATTTAAAGGGGGCCAAAAGGACACTGGCACCCCCCTTTTTTGTGCACATCTATGAGGGGTTATATTTATAGATCAAAAATATGAATTAGTAGGGCAAAATTTAAAATTGTGCACCCCCAAAATTTTAATCAGCGGATGTCTAAAGTCCACTATAGACATTTTATTAGTGTCGGGTCATGATGTTTAAAGTCCACTAAAACTGTTTATACTCAAATAGACAGCAGTTTTAGACAGCGGTTTATATATAAACCGCTGTCTATTCAAGTATAGTCTACCTTAAACCCCAGAATAGACAGCGGTTTATATATAAACCGCTGTCTATTCGAGTATAGACAGCGGTTTATATATAAACCGTTGTCTATACTCGAATAGACTGCGGTTTATATATAAACCGTTGTCTATACTCAAATAGATAGCGGTTTTAGACAGCGCTTTATATATAAACCGTTGTCTATTCAAGTATAGTCTACCCTAAACCCCAGAATAGACATCGGTTTATATAAGACAGCGGTTTATATACAAACTGCTGTCTATTCTAGGGTTCAGAATATATATAAACCGCCCGCACAGGAAAAAATCCTGCATCCGCCACTGCCGCTCCCCCTTTTCTGTCATTCCCCACCTATATTCGTCACTGCCTTGCCGTCGTTTTCTTCTAGCCGGGCGGCGATTTCAACCTCTGGACGCAGGATCCGCCACTGGTCGCAGGTTCCAAGGAGGTATCCTTTTTTCTCAGAACTTCTCCTCTATTTGTTATAAGCCACTAACTCTCATATACCCTATCACAATTTATTTTCATGTATTTTTATTTTTAGGGGTGTTTTGAGGTATTAGTCGGGTAGTGACTAAGCAAAACACATAGTCTCTGTGTTGAATGTTTATCCCTATGGATACTCCGTAGTATTGGCCGGTAGAGGGTCAAGCGGAGTAGATAGATATTCAAATACTTTGTATTTTATCAATACTCTTCATTTGTTAATATTTTGAAATTTCTAGCATTCATATAGAAATAGAATTGAACAAAATTGTGATATATAGAGTCAAAAAAAGAAGTCCAATCTCATATCATCTATGTTTCAAAAAAAATTAAAATCTCAAGAGACTTCAAGATGTAAACCTTCAAGTCAAAATGAAGAGTTATCTCTTAGTGCTTCTGAAGCTACCGAGAATGTGTCGCATTTGCCATCACCTGATGCTCAAGACGTTGTAATGAGCGCTTTATATGACGTGGAGATGCTTCCACGGGATCTGGGAATGCGAAAAAGTATATCAGCGTATTCTTTAAATGAGCAAGATGCAGTGAGAAAGGTTTATATACTAAGAGGTTCATGTCAACCAAAATTGCATTCATTTCCTCAAAGAAAGATAGGTGACCGAGAACGTAGGTTTGTAGTCACATGGTATGATATGTTTGAGTGGCTAGAATATAGTGTTGAAAAGGATGCTGTGTTTTGTTTCATTTGTTACTGATTCAAGAATGAAACCGCAAGTACTGCTGCCAGGGGATATGCTTTTGTCAGTGGAGGAGGATATAGGTCGTGGAATAAACCTGATGGATTTACAAAACATGTTGGCAAGATTAATAGTTCTCATCATTTAGCACTCCAGAAATTTGAAGGTTTAAAAAACTCTCAAAAGTCTATCATTGTTTCTCTTGATAAACAATCAGATAAAACAAAGTTTGAAAACAAATCACGATTACAAGCTCTTTTGAAATGCTTGAGATTTCTCTTGCGATAGGGATTATCCATACGTGGGCATAATGAGAGTCACCATTCACTTAATATGGGAAATTTTATCGAGCTTTTGTAGTGGCTTGCCGATATAGATGAAGAAGTTAGTAAATATGTGCTGAAGAATGCCCCGAGAAACAATCAACTAACTGCACCTTCAATTCAGAAAGATATCATTAATGTTTGTGTCAAAGAAACTACAAAGATTATAATGCGAGACCTTGCAGATGACTACTTCTCAATTTTAGCGGATGAATCTAGTGATGTTTCACACAGAGAACAATTGGCTCTTTGTTTGCGTTATGTTGATGGAAACGGAAGATTAATAGAGCGTTTTCTCGACATTGTGCATGTTCATGATACTACTGTCATGTCTCTTAAAGATGCAATTGAATCATTGTTAATTCACCATTCCTTAAATTTGTCTAAAATCCGTGGGCAAGGATGTGATGGTGCAAGTAATATGAGTGGTGAGATAAATGGTCTTAAAAGTCTAATTTTGAAGGAATATCCATCAGTTTATTACATTCATTGTTTTGCTCACCAGCTTCAGTTAATCGTAGTTGCAGTTGCTAAAATAAATGATGATTGTCAATGGTTTTTTGAAGAAATTTCTACGTTATTAAATGTGGTTGGAGTTTCTTGCAAGCGAAATGAGATGCTTAGAGAAAGTCAAGTGCAAAAGGTTGCTTAGGCACTAGAAGATGATGAACTACAAACAGGGTCGGGTTTAAATTAGACACTTTCTTTGGGTCGGTCGGGGGAAACTCGTTGGGGCTCACATCACAAGACATTAATCCATGTTATTTCTTTATATCCTGATATCGTTGCTATACTTTTGAAGATTGGTAAGAGTAAGACAAATGATCGGGTGAAGGCATATGGTGTATTATTTGCATTAGAATCGTTTGACTTTGTTTTGATGATTCATATGATGACAACTATATTTGGTTATACACATGAATTAAATCTTGCTTTGCAAAGAAAAAATCAGGATATTACTAATGTTATATCTTTTGTTAGTTTTACAAAAAGACAATTGCAAAACTTGTGTGATGATGGTTGGGAGACTCTGTTCAATAAGGTCTTACTTTTTTGTAGTAAATATAGTATTTATATTCCTAAAATGGATGATCTGTATGTTCCGCGTGGAAGATCAAGACGATTTGTTGAATACTACACATATTTGCATCATTATCGGGTGTCAATTTTATTAAAAGTGGTTAATTTACAGTTGCATGAGCTTAATAACAGGTTTGATGAGGTGAGTATGAAGTTGCTCCATTGTATAGCTTGTTTGAATCTCATTAACTCCTTTGGTTGTTTTGACAAGCAAAACGTGCTCAGACTTGCAGAGTTTTATCCTAATGATTTTTCAAGTTTGGAGTTGTTTAATCTTTACTTTCAGCTAGACAATTTCATTGTGGATATGAAAAGCAACGAGAGGTTTTTTGACTTGAACGTCCTTGGTCATCTCTCTATGAAACTTATTGAAACTGAGAAACGTATTGCTTATCAACAATTATGCAAGCTATTGAAGTTCGTACTAATTCTTCCTGTTGCCACTACAAGTGTTGAAAGAGTCTTTTCGGGCATGAATTATGTCAAGAACAGATTACGCAATAGTTTGGGTGATCAAATATTGAATGACTGTTTGGCTACATTCATTGAAATAGACTCATTTTTGAGAGTTTCAGATGATGATGTTATTGATCGTTTTCAAAAAATGAAGACTCGTCGTGAACAATTGTAATTTCTTCTGGTATTTAGTAATTTTCAATTAAGACATTTATATGTAATTGTGTATGACTTCATAATATCAGACATTATCATTTTCTATATTATGCTATTAAATTTTTTTTGTGCACCACCTTTTCTAAATTCCTGGATCTGTCACTGCGCACAAAACAAAAACTTCGAGAATGTTAGTGCGCTCAAAGCATCTCATGTGACCGTCATGTTGGGAACAATATTCGCGTTACTCCCAGCAGGGGTATTTATAGGCGCAACCCTAAATCCTCGACAATGGGTTATTGGATATCTAACGGATCCAATCGAACCCAATAAGAACCTGTTACATTATTAAATATACCTCAACATAAATAGCATGTAAAATTAGAATTTTCTAATTAATCAACATAAACCGAGTAAAAAACACACAAAAAATATAGTGAAGCAAACACGTACTAAGACACCTTTTGGTGCGGCATTTTTGCTCAGATGAGCTGAAAAAATGTCACCATTATGAAATTTTGTAAGTGAGGTCAACGGTTAATGAACGATAATTCATAACCACTTGCTCCATTCACGAGCATTACCGTCGTTCCAAACTGTAGTAATTGTTCCGTACGGGTAGCGTTCCCTCTTCTGGGAGTGGGTGAGATCCAAGCCATCCAGCCTTAAATCCAACGTTTGTGATTTACAATAATAAAAAAATCAAAAAAAAATACAAACAGAACTCATTCTTTAAAGCCCATCGGACGGCTCCTGCGCTACCCGCGCTCCTTCCTCTGGAAACGGGTAGCGCAGGAAATTTTTTTTGTATTGAGCGTAAATTATATTCAACGTGGGTAGAATTATGAGTATCTTAAATGGATTAAAATGATAGTCCGCTAAAATATATCATAGTTATGGGCCGTGCCCTTGAGAACTTTGGAAGCCCAAGAAGAAGAATCTTGAGAATTACGTGAGCCATGGCACTTGTGGGCCTGCAGTGAATTTAAATAGAAAGTGGTCAATGGTGGTCAAATATGAAGCGGTAGTGTCCACGTCGACGTGATGCGGTGGGGTCCATGTGGATTGTGTGGTAAATCTTTTATTGGCTTAAATTTTGCTCATGCATTAGCTTTTAAAGTTAATGATTTTTTTCTTCTTCATATAACAACCAATGAAGGGATTATCAACTCAAACACATTAATTCTAGGTTTTCAGAAAAAAGTCATTATGCTTTTCCAAAGTTAATGTATACTAATCATTATTTATATATAAATTATTAAAAGTCAGTGTGTACAAAATTGTGTCCTCGTTGACATCATTTTCACATGCGCCCGCACCATTGATTGTAGCCCGACTGAATTAATGGATGATGTTATTTTGAATTATCATTGTGCTTATTTTGATATTTTTGAGTGTCTTCTATGTAACACATTGTTGAATTTTTTGAAGTGAAAGTGTCAGCATGGGTGGCCTGGGCGGCCTGTCTGTGCGGACCGTGCGGAAAAGGGTAGCGGCTAGCCAGGTCGGCTAGTGTTTTGCAGGCGGTATGTTCCCAGGAGGTAACCGGGCGGATATGTTTGTTATCCGCGGAGTTCGCTGAGTCCGAGTTGCGGAATGGATTGGAGCTCGGGAGATCGGCATGGTCTTGTGCCTTGATCTTGCTCTGGTGTGCGGTTTTATGGAAACCGCGAAGTTCGCTGGTTAGTGCAGACTGGGGTTGGAATCCGCCGGTTTGTGCAGATAGTTTTCTGTATCCGCTGGTGTTGTGTTCGCACCACGGATTGCTGGAGGTGTGAACTTGGTCTGGATCTGTACCAAGTCCAAGTTGGCTCAGTCCGGAAGATCGCGCAGTTAGCGCGGACTGTTTTCTCTGTCCGCCGAGTTCGACAACTGTCAGCCTGGGGCTCTAGTTGCGGGCTCGGGGTATGTAGACTGGAGCTGTGTCCGCAGGATATGCGGACTGGTGCGGTATCCGCAGTGTCCGCAGGTGTGGCGGACAAGTCTTGACCTGACTTTGTGGCGACACGGAGGATAGGTTTCTATCCAGCCTTGGTGGTGCGTCCTTGGCGGACTGGCTGTCCGGCCTAGTCGCAGCGATAAAGACGGACTAGTTTCGTGTCCGCGCTGTGCGGATACACTTTGTGCTCGCCGCGAGATGGACGAAGTTCATATCGGCTAGGGCGGGACCACACTCCTCTATGTGCCTATAAATAGGTCCCTCTGTCGCATCAACAGTACAACCGAATGAACAGTAAGTGAACTCGGGCGATTGCTGCGGACAGGTTTTGTATCTGCACGGTTTAAGGAGTTGATCAATTTTTTGCTGTGCGGACAGCGCTGAGAAGCCAGGGACTTGGTTCTTACTTCGGTCAGGGATCAGTGTGGACTCTGCGGTTACAACAGGCGGTTAGCAACAGGTCGCGGCTTGCGACCAAGCGGTCTTCTCTTTGTCAATCTTTTCCCATTTCAATAAGCTGTCAGTTTCTGGCGGTCTGTTCAGTTCGGCAGCAGTTGTTCGCGTTAATCTGGCGACTAGGCGACCTCGCGGTTAGGCGGCTAGCAGATTGCGGACAAAGTTCAACATTGGAATAACGGGGTGTCCGTGCGGCTAGGTTGTGGTCTGGCAATTTAGCGGCTTCAGCGGACTCTGTAGTGTAGCTCGGCAGAGTCGGCGGTTACGCCTTGATTTCGCGCGGCTAAATTTTGCTTTCTTGTTTTTGCTTCCATCGGGTACATTGGCGAATCATGTTTCGTCATGTATGTCACGCATTGTAAAGACTTTTGATAGTACAAGATTTGCTTGCTCTTTCTGTTTGCTTTGGGTTTACTTGGCTTGATTTGGTTGAGCGTTCCTGCGACCCGATTTCCCATTTTCCGCATCTCACAATTTTTACACAGACTAAGGCTCTGTTTGGCACGGTTGTAGCGGTCGTAAACACATGAGTTAAATATTCATTTGTTAAGGATCACCTAACAAACACAATCCATTTGAACATAAAAGTGGATGAAGTTCTTTAGGTGGGCGTTAACGAATGACAATTTAACCCCCCATGTTCATGATCGCCACCACCGTGCGCCTTTTGGCGCAACGATGACGATCTTGAACATGGTGGTGATGAACCATCGTTCGTGAACGCCAGACCATGACCACTGTCATGTCAAACATATATTTTATGATTGTTGTGTTTTTGTCCAAACTCATGGAGCAAAAAAAATCTGTCAAACGGAACCTAAACTGCCATAACGCTTGTCGGCGGGGAAAGTGATTGGTTCTGTTAGTGTTATAAAAACACTGTTCAAGAGCAGATGATTTTTCTGTTCCAAAAAACTATCTAACGGCAAAACGGGCGGTTACGAAGAATAATAAGCACGAAAATTTTTGAAAAAATCACGGACAAAGAACATCAAATTTAAAGTGGTTCTCCGAAATTGAAAATGGGTACGTGCACTGTGCAGACAAAGAGTTTTATTTTTCTTTTATTGAACATACAATACGGTTATAATGGAGGACAAAAATAAACCGAGAGAGAATCCTGTAAGATCTGGCCGTACACGTTGTGATGAGAAAGAAATTCGACAACAAGAGAAGAGCCGACGACCGTGAGCCGAGCAAGCTGCATCAAAGAAGAAGTCTATCGGCAAAGCTGCGATAAGGAAGAAGCCCAAATACAAGGATGATGGCGTCAAGCACAAAGAAATGCACATGCGATAGCAATGAAGAAGAAAGCCCTAGGTTCGGCCAAGCTCAGCCGGCCTCCACTGTGATTCTCTTGCTGGCCGAATTTTCTGCTTGTATGGGGAGAACCCGGCACATCCTTTTATAATTGAGGGAAACCCTAAAGAGGGGGGCCGGATGGATCCTGTCAAAACAGGAAAAGAATAATGCAATATTACATTATTTAAGAATGCCAAAAAATAGGATCAATGAATATAGCGGTCTCCAAAATAGGCAGCCGGCCAGGGGGTGATTCCTGCGAGACTCTGGGAGAGATGGAACACAACAATCTCCACTTTGATGTCTCTTCCATGGTATGCCCCACCTGACTAAGATAATTCCAAGATGCCCCAACGATCACTAAGATCCAAAAGCCAAAAGAACTGACTGAATGAACTTCGGGCAAGAACGAATCATAAAAAAACTTCTTCAATCCTGAGTAGCACACAAATTGGACTGACGTGACTGTCTCAGAAACGCTCCACCTTGAAGCTAAATTTCAACTGTTCCACCTCCAGCGGTCGTCTCATATAGCAAAATGAACATGTCTCCTTGAAGCTAAATTTCAACTGTTCCACCTCCAGCAGTGGTCTCCCATAGCAAAATGAACGCCTTTGATGTGCACGCATGAGAGAAATTGACAAATACAGACACATCAACAATGAATGCAAACAAACTAACCTTAGCATGGAAAAGAAATAAATCCTATGAGAATTAATCAAAGAATTAATTAGACACATTCTAAGCTCAAGAAAAAATAACATAAAAGACTAACAAGTAAACAGCTCTGGTAATAGATGGTGACCTAAACTGCACTCACAAAACGAAGTTCTTGACTAAAAACATAACTCAAAAATAAGAGTTACAGTGACACAAGTATAGAGATAGCATAATTAAAATAAAAGAAAATAAGCGTGAGTAAAATAAATGGATAATGACCATGAGAGCAAAATAAGAAAGGACAAAGATGCAGGAAGTCCAAAAGAAAATACGCAAAGAAAAAAGATAAGTGAGAAAAATACTAGAGAACGTCTTCATCAACATCCTCAAGGCATAGGGATGTGACATAATTTTCCTCATCATCACCAGAGATCTTTCCTTTTTCATTGTTCTGAAGTTTCCAACAATCCTTTATCTCATGACGCTTCTTTTTACAATAGTTGTAGTAGCTATCTGAACTTTTCTTAGACTTACCTCCTCTGACTGAATCAGACTGACCCCGAGAAAATAAAGTTGAACTTTCAGCAATACCTGAGCTGGACGACTTCTTTCGGATGTCATTTAAGATTAACCCTGCAATGTCCTCTTCCATATCCAAAATATCTTTACAGTAGGTGAAAGTAGTGGTCATGCTCTTATAGGACTTTGGAAGAGAGTTTAGAAGAATAGCTGTCTTGTCCTCTTGCTCCATCTGAATATCTATGCTGAGACACTCAGATAACAGTTTACTGAAACTGTTCAGGTGGTCATGTAGAGAGGAACTCTCCTTCATGCTAAACTTGTACAACTGCTACTTGAAGTAATGCGATTGGGGAGAGACTTTATCATATATATACTCTCTAGCTTTTCCCAAAGACCAGAAGAAGTCGTCTCTGAAAGAACTACATATATTGCATCATCATCTAAGCAAAGTTGTATGGTAGACAGAGCTCTGAGATCCAAATCCTCCCACATGCGATCGATAATCTTAGCATTCTTATGACCTTTCATAATAGGACACGGTGTAAACCTTCCTTGAACAGTAGTGCTTTGAACTTCACCTGTCATATGCCAAAATTGTGTTTTCCATCGAACTTCGCAACTTCAAACTTTGCAATGGGTGTGGAAGATGGTATAAAAATCAAATTGAGGAGATTTGCACTGAGACCGAGACGACCACATAAATTCACGAATCGACATTGAGAAGATAGGGAGCAGGCCGATGTCATCACCTACTGTTGACCCAACTCGAAACGAAACATCCAACTAGTCGTCGATCGAACATGGCTCTGATAGCACTTGTTATGAAAAACACGGTTCAAGAACAGATGACTTTTCTGTTCCAATAAATTATCTAAGTGTAAAATGAGTGGTTACGAAAAATAATAAGCACGAAAAATAAGAAAAAAAATTACAGACAAAGAACAACAAATTTAAAGTGGTTTTCCAAAATTGAAAATGGGTATGTCTACTGTGCAGACGGAAAAAGTTTTTTTTATTTTCTCAAACATACAATACAGGGAAGAGGAAAAGTAAATCAAGAGATAATCCTCCAAGATCCAGCATTACACGTTCCGACGAGAAAGAAATCTGGCGGCAAGAGAAGAGCCGGCAGCCATGAGCTGAGAACATTGGAGCAAAGAAACCCGTCGACAAAGCTGGGGCAAGGAAGAAATCCGACGATAAGGATGACGATGCCGACTACAAAGAAACGCACACGCAATAGCAACGGGGAAGAAAGCCCCAGGTTCGGCCAAGCCCAGCCGACCTCCACTGCGAATCTCTTGCTGGCCAATTTTTTTGCTTGTATGGGGAGAACCCGACACCACCTTTTATAAGTGGGAGAAACCCTAAAGTGGGGGGCCGCATGGATCTTGTCAAAATAGGAAAAGAATAATGCAATATTACACTATTTGGGAATGCCAAAAGAAAGGAACAATGAATATTGCAGTCTCTAAAATAGACAGCCGGCCAGGGGATGAATCCTGTGGGAATCAGGCAGAGACGGAATACAACATTAGTGGACGTATGAGGACAACTCTATGGGAGGTGGTCGACAAAGAGCATACATACCTACATGAGGGCAAATAAAATCACAATAAGATTGTTTGGCAATAAAAAATGTTGATATGCATTTTTATCATTCGTTGTTAACATTTAAAATTATGCTGAAAATTTATTTGAATTTTAGAGCTTTTTTATGGTTACAATATTAATTGTTTTCTATTATTTTACTATATATTGGAGTCCCCACATTTGATACAACATTTGATTTTTGTTGGTATTACCATGACGTATTATCACATTTTTGAGAAGAGACCAACCATGAACTGACACCAAAATATTTGTCACTGATCTTTTTTTTTAATAATGTTGGGAATGACTAGGAGGAAACAATGCTTGATAAAAAGTTGATTTTTAAATTTCATGGGTTAATATTCAGTAAAGTACATTTAAATAGGGAAAATGACTGATGGTACTGGTTGCTCGGCCTGGGTTTGTCATGTTTCCAGTGCGATTAGGCCTGAGCTAGGTTAGGCCCGTGTCAGGCCTAAGGAGGCTTCCCAAGCCCCTTATTTGGGCAGAGCCCGATCTAGTGCCCGGCCCGGGCCAAGCCTAGGCCCTATCAGGCCCAAAGACTGATAAATATTATTCTTGTTGGGGCCGCCCCATCATTAAATTGTTGGCGCATGATGACCTCAAACTGGGCGGCCAGCTTCTTTGGCCGCCCAACTGCCATTGCAGCCTTGCCCATTTGAAGCTGCCTTGCTAGTAATTGGCATTGGCAGCAGCTCGGTATGCCAGATACAGCTCATAAAGAAAATATAGAGGAATTAAGAAACTGTTGCCACCGGGAAGTAATTATGCGAAAGAGAGATTTTGTCATTTCTTCTAGTTTTAGTTTTGGACGCGGCTCATTGTGTCATTTATCATTGTTTATAGTGCCGCCCACAAGTTTGTTTATATATATAATGTTGATAGGGTTTCACTAAATTAATTCAAATTGAGCAAGTTAGAATCTTAATGGTGACGCCAAAATACGTTGGGGCGGCCGAGCGAAAAGACACCCAAGCAAAAGTCTCAAAACCAAGCACTACCCGATGTCGAACACGCGTGCGAGGCGGACACGATCGCACGTCGCGCACGTGCGGCAGACACGATCGCACGTCGCGCACACGTGATCATTAGGCATGTGTACCAAGTCTTAAGATAATTTCCTCCTAAATGTGAAAGATGTTAGTCAACTTGGATCATGTTTTTCAAGCATGTGTTTCATGACAAGTATGAAATAGAGCAGCCGTCCTTTAAACCAACATGTATTTTTTGATCAAGAAAAAATTCATGGAAGCTTCATTCATATGTTATCTACTATCTCTACCTACTTAGTTTTAGCCCTACAAATAGGCATGAAGGAGGAGTGGTAAAACATCCACTTTTCTACAAACTCAAGCCTTGAAAGATATTTTAGAGAGGTATTTGTGGCAATCGTCTTAATTTAGGAGGGCTTTTGGATGACATTCTACGACATTGACGAAAAATACTTCGCCTACACATATTGGATTTGAAGCAGATTTGGGCATGGAATCAAATAGGCTTCTTGAAGAGGATATGTATAATCCGTCTCGTCTTCTACTATCGGTAACTTGGAATTTCTTGTTGCTGTTTATTGTGAAATATTATGTGGTGCAAAATTGGTGAAGATCCTGTGTGAATCAAGGAGTGAAAGTCTTTTAATTGCCTATTATTTTCATAAATTTTTAGTTGAGGCTTTTCGGGTTGAACTCTGATCGTCTCGTGATTTTTTCTTATTGGATTTTCACGTTAAATCTTTGTGTCACTTTTATTGTTGTTATTTTGTTGTGTGTTTGGGTTGTATATCGACATACCGCTAAGCAGTTGTGTAGTTACTTGCTCAAACAAATTTATAGGTGCTCTAGTCGGGCTTGCAAGCTCTCTAGCCCAATAAGTGATATCAGAGTCCGGTTGATTGTCAGAGCAGTTATCGGGCTGACCTGACTGAGATTTGAGACGACTCGATCAGATTTTCGGGTTAGTGATCGGGTGCGGTAAGTGACTACTATTGGTCTGCTCCGTATCCTTTTTGATTCCTTTTCTTTGAAATAGTCGGCTCAAAGAACTCAAGTCAATTCGACTAGTGAGAGAGTATTATGAAATCTATTTCATGTTCAGGCTCCGAGTAAATTGTGAAACTCAACGGCGCAAACTGCCACTAATGACACTAACTGATGGAGGATCTTATCTATGTGAAGGGCTGAAATGCTCCTATCTTTGAGGATATTGATACATAAAGACACAGATTCAAATAAGTGGAAGGTGGAGCACTAGAAGCTTTGAGGATTCATCAGACGGTTTGTAGAGCAAAATGTCTACAATCACATTGTGAGCATTGTTGATGTAAAGATTCTTTGAAAGACTCTCGAGACGTTGTATGTCAGGAGTACTTGCATCAACAAACTATATCTACTGAAGAAGCTTAGTGAGTTCAAGTATAGAGATAACTCACCTATCTTGGATAATGTGAACGAGTTTCAAGATATTATTGATCAAATCACTGCTGTGAAGGTAACCTTAAAGGATGATCAAGGTCAATTCAGTGGTTGTTAAAGTCTCTTCCAGACTCTTGGGAGATGGTTAGAGTTTCTCTAATCAACTCCTTTCCCGAAGACATTCTTACTATAGAGATTGCCAAGAGTGGCATCCTGAATGAGGAGGTAAGAAGAAAATTTTAAAGACATTCAGGCTCTTCTTCACGAGTTGATGTCCTCTATAATGAGCCCAGAATGAGAGATAGGAGCAAGAACAGGGGAAGGTATATCGAGAGGAGTCAAAGCAGAGAGAAGTCTAGATTCTACTACTATAATGTGGAGTGACACTACTACCACAAGAAGTGTCATATTCAAAAATTTTGTAACACTCAGAAGAATGACCAGAAGAAAAAGGGAGAGCCCTCAAATGAGAAGGTGGACGCGCATATGTCGGCCACCGCATCTGTAGAGGTTGTGATGTCATCATTATAAGAGATAACGTTATTTCTACACTCTCATGCGATCATATAAGCTAGATTATTGATTCAGGTGCCTTTGCACATATGTCCTACAATAGAGAGTTGTTTGCCACATACACGACTAATGACTATGGAGTTCTTATAATGGGCAACAGTGACACATCTAAAGTCTTCGGGATGGGAGACATGCACTTGAATACAGGCACATGAGGTTTGATGATTCTAAAGGATGTGCGGCACATACCCTGACATTCGCTTCAACCTAGTTTCAGTTGGAAAGTTAGGTGATGATGGACACTTAAGAGTCTTTAGTGGAGCTTTTTTGAAAGTTAATCAAGGGGTCGCTAGTAATAGCCAAATGTTATAGAGATACTAGTCTATACTACATTAGCGTTGTAACGATTAGGTCTGATTCAGTTTGTAAGCAAAACCGCAAACCGAACCACCCCTATGTGGTTCCAAAAATTTGGAACCGAACTGAACCGCTCAAACATTGAAACCGAACCGAACCTAAACCAAATGGTTCAGTTCGGTTCGATTTTGCTGGTTTAAATAATGTGATAAAGCCTAAGCATTAGAGTTCAGACTTAATGGATTTAAATTTTTACTTAAACTCTAATTAATGATGCATAAACACAATGCCTAATTAGATGAATAAGATTTGTTATCAAAGACATCATAGATAATGAATCCATATAACAAGACTAAAAGATCCCTGAAGTTTCACCTTTCCTTCAAATCTAGCTTGCCCTCAAGCTTGGAAGGGAACTCTGACGGCAAAATCCTTTGTTTCTTTTACTCCCACTTAATGGTTATTGAACCCCACTGTTATGCTAATCTATCTCGCTAGCTCAAAAATAATTTTTATTAGCCAGAATTTTTAAATCGGCAAAATTTATGTACCATTGATGATCATATCATCTCTATCAATCACAATACCAAACCCAAGTTTATGCATCCTCTTAAGTGTCATCAGTCAAGACATTCGCTTCAACCTAGTTTCAGTTGGAAAGTTAGGTGATGATAGACACTTAAGTGTCTTTAGTGGAGCTTTTTTGAAAGTTAATCAAGGGGTCGCTAGTAATAGCCAAATGTTATAGAGATACTAGTCTATACTACATTAGTGTTGTAACGATTAGGTCTGATTCAGTTTGTAAGCAAAACCGCAAACTGAACCACCCCTATGTGGTTCCAAAAATTTGGAACTGAACCGAACCGCTCAAACATTGAAACCGAACCGAACCTAACCGAATGGTTTGGTTCGGTTCAATTTTGGTGGTTTAAATAATGTGATAAAGCCTAAGGATTAGAGTTCGGACTTAATGGACTTAAATTTTTTTACTTAAACTCTAATTAATGATGCATAAACACAATGCCTAATTAGCTAAATAAGATATGTTATCAAAGACATCATAGATAATGGATCCATATAACAAGACTAAAAGATCCCTGAAGTTTCATCTTTCCTTCAAATCTAGCTTGCCCTCAAGCTTGGAAGGGAACTCTAACAGCGAAATCCTTTGTTTCTTTTAATCCCACCTAATGGTTATTGAACCCCACTGTTATGCCAATCTATCTCGGTAGCTCAAAAATAATTTTTATTAGCCAGAATTTTTAAATCTGCAAAATTTATGTACCATTGATGATCATATCATCTCTATCAATCACAACACCAAACCCAAGTTTATGCATCTTCTTGAGTTTATGGTAGAGTGTAACATATTTAAATTATTCTGCAGTTAGTGCCATCAGTCAGGACATTCTCTCATTATGTAATGAATGCTTCATATTACATATTTTCTAATTTACTTTTTGTGTTTGTCTATATTTAAACTTTGTAATAGTATTCTCTCTCAATCTCTTCTTCTTCTTAACATGAACATATATGGAGTAATTGTACATTCCTTTAACAAGTCCTTTCAAAGAGACTTTTGTTAGTTCTCTGTTTCTAAGGAGATTAACATTCGGTGATCCTTAACGAATGACGATTTAACCCATGCTTTTACGACTTCCACTACCATGCCAAACGGAGCCCAAGGATTAGAGTTCGGACGTTCGGTGTTCATTTTTATTGGAATTTGACATTTAATTCTAATTTTGAAGTCTCAATTTTATCCAACCAAACATACTCATTTGTTGGGATAGTATTGATAATTAATGCTAGTTCATTTGGACGGAATTAAAATTAATTTCAAAAATTATGATTTGAATTTCAATTATGTTACTTGACTAGACAATGAAATTTAGCGTGTATAAATAGAATTTTGTTAATTCTATTGTTTTGACAGTTATTATTGGAGATCCAACAATTGGATAGGTGAATTGCCACCATGAGTAGTCTCTGGTTTATGCGAATAAGCTCGCTAAAATTTAAGGATAATTTGACAACATTCATTTTTTTCCAGGGGCTAGTGCCCATTGGAGATTACATGAGATTCAACAATCCGACTACTAAAACGTAACATCAATGGTCTCGTAATGCTAAGAAGTGGCGGAATATTTAGATGTATATTTCGAAATTATATATATATATATATATATATATATATATATATATATATATATATATATATATATATATATATATATATATATATATATATATATATATATATATATATATATATATATATCGCACAAATCTTGTCTAAACCATGAAGCGTATGGTTTAACGTATGGTTTAATGAAAATATGAAATGTAATTAACTGTTGTATGATTAACCGTATGAATTAATGAAATTTAATTAATAAATTAAATATTTTTACAAACAACGGTTTGGTTCGATTCGGTTCGGTTTGCCACATAAAACCATAAACCGAACCATATGGTTTTCTAAAATCAAGACCGTAATCGAACCGCGACCTACTAAAACTGAACCAAATCGAATGATTTTGTTTGGTTCGGTTCGATTTTGCGGTTCAGTTGTTTTGGCTTACATGCCTATACTACATGGAGGGGAGGCCTGAAGTTGCTCAGGCCAACACTGTTAGAGATGATATATATATATATCCTTATGGCATAGAAGACTGGGTCACATTAGCCAGAAGAGCATAGGATGTCTCACCAAGAAGAATATGATATCTGATCTATCTGTTGATCAGTTAGAGAGATGCGACTATTGCATGGCTGAGAAACAAAATAGTGTACCATGCCAAAGTCACACTTTTATCAGAAGATCTGATCTGTTGGAGCTCATACACACAGATGTGTTGCGAGCCTTTGAAGTTCCAGACAAGAGGAGTAGCGTCTTACTTTGTGATATTCATGGATGATTATTCGAGAAAACTTTGGGTCTACGCTATTAAGACCAAAGATGTGGTCCTCGACACATTTTGGAGATTCCACACTAAAGTGAAAAGACAATTTAGGAGAAAGATAAAGTGCATCAGGTCTGATAATGGGGGAGAGTATATTGGTCCCTTTGATGAATACTGTAGAGAGCAAGGGATCAGACATGAAAAGTCTTCGCCCAAGACGCCGCACCTGAATGGCGTAGCTGGAAGAATAAATATGACTTTGATGGAGAGGGTGAGGTGCATGATATCTGAGTCAAAGCTACATAATATGTTTTGGGGTGAAACTTTATACACAGCTGCACACGTCATCAACCTCTCTCCCAACTATGCATTACAAGAGGATGCTCTTGATAAGGTTTGGTATGAGAAGGACTCTTCATATAGTCACTTGAGGGTCTTTGGCTGCAGAGCCTTTGTGCACGTCCCTCAGGAGGAAAGATTGAAGTTGGATTCTAAGACCCGATAATGCATATTTCTTGGATATTAACTTAGTGACGTGTTTGGTTATAAGTTCTTTGATTCAATTGAGAATAAACTTGTACGCAATCGTGATACTGTATTTTGTGAGGATCAGAATATAGTTGATCCTAAGAAGACTGAGAAGGTTAACTCTTACACTGATGCAGAGTCTCCTATGATTGGATGTGACAATACTAACGAGACTGTATAGCCTAAGCCAATATAGGGCACTGAGCCACTTCTAAATCATGAGGATGATATTGATTGAGGGTCTATAGAGGACATCATGGATGATGTGCCTACACCAAAAGCTGAGCTCACTCCACGGATGTCTGATATAGTCATATACCCTTTTTCAAGATAATCTTCTACTGAGTATATTTTATTGACCAATATAGGGGATCCTAAGAGTTATGATGAGGCAGCGAAGTGCATAGAGAAGAAGCTTTGGATGGTTGCTATGTAGGAGGAGATGCATTCCCTGCAAGAAAACCATACATATAAGTTGGTGAAATTGCTAAAGGGCAAGAAGTCTCTGATGAATCGATGGATCTTTAGAGTGAAGCAAAGAGATCCAAACACACTACTCAAATACAAAGTTAGACTACTGGTAAAGGATTTCAGTCAAAAACATGGAATTGATTTTGATGAGATATTCTCTTCTATTGTGAAGATGTCGTCTATTCAGATTGTTTTTGCCTTGCTATGAGGCTAGACCTAGAGATCGAGCAGATAGATGTCAAGACCACATTTCTGCATGACGATCTTGAGTAAGAGTTATATATAGAGCAGTCTGAAGGATTCAGGGTAAAAGTGAAGGAGAGTCTGATATGTCGCTTGAAGAAGAGCTTATATAACCTGAAATGGGCCTCGCGACAGTAGTACAAAAAGTTCGATGGTTTTATGGTGATCGACTTTAGGAGGACCACCCTTGATCATTGTGTATTTGTGAAGCAAAATGCTCCAGAGGATTTCATTATCTTACTTCTTTATATTGATGACATGCTGATAGTTAGCAGGAGCACTACGTGCATTGCCGAGCTGAAGCGGCAGTTGAGCTCCACGTTTGCAATGAAGGACATGGGAGCAGTGAAGACCATCCTACGGATGCATATTCGGAGAGATAGAGGCTTCAAGTTACTTTAGTCAACATAAGAGAGATACATCAGAAAGGTGCTACATAGATTCAATATGGATCAAACGAAGGTGAGCACGCCGCTTGTAGCTCACTTTAAACTTACTACAGACCAATGTCCGAGCACACCTGAAGAGAAAGAGGAGGTGCAAAAGGTCCCCTATGCTTTTGCAGTTGGTTGTCTCATGTATACTATGGTGTGCACACGCCCAGATATTGTACATCTCATTGACACTGTTAGTAGATTTCTCTCCAATCCCGGAAGAGAACATTGGAGCGTTGTGAAGTGGATTCTAAGGTACCTATATGGAACGTCAGACTTGACGTTAAAGTTTGGAGATAATAAGTTAGAACTACGTGGCTATAGTGATGCTGATATGGCTGGAGATTTGGACTCCAGAAGATTGACTTTTGGGTACCTGATCCTGTTTATAGAGGGAGCTGTGTCATGGCAGTCTAGACTGCAGAAGTATGTTGCACTGTCTACTACAAAGGCAAAGTTTATTACAATTACCGAGGTATGGAAAGAGTTTCTTTGGATGAAACATTTTAACAAGAAGCTGAGTTTCACTCAAGAGCGCTAAACAATCCTATAGGACAATTAGAGTGTGATATATTTGGGGAAGAGCCCCACCTTCCACCCGAGATCCAAGCATATTGGCAAGTATCATTGGATACGTGATACTCTATAGTAGAGAGTGTTGGATTTACAGATGGTGCACATAGATGACAACGAAGCAAATATGCTTATGAAGACCGTGTCCTTGGGGGAAGTTTGAGCATTACATGAGGATCATCGACATGGTGATTCCCTCTACATAAAGGTATAAGTAGAATAAGTTTTATTGGGTACAATTACCGTCCTCTGTGGATAAAACTTTTGAGTTCGAGTCTCATTAACTCGAATTTGATGTTATTCACCGAATGTGAAAACTTGTTGATGGAAGATCTGGCGGTGGGCAAATTGGAGACCTTGTGGAAGATTACCAAATTGACAGGTTTTTTCACTTAATGGAAAAGGGGGAGACTTGTTAAGATAATTACCCCCTATGTGTGAAAGAGACTAGCCAATTTTGACAATGCTTTTCAAGCATGTGTTTCATAATAAGTATAAAATGGAGTAGTCGTATTTGATCTTTAAACAAACACATGTTTTTTTTTACCGAGGAAAGCTTCATGGAAGTTTCATTCACATGTCATCTACCACATCTACCTACTTAGTTTTGGCTCTATAAATAAGCATGATGGAGGAGGGATAAGACATCGACTTCTTTCCAAACTCAAGCCTTGGAAGATTTCCAGAGAGGTATTTGTGACAATCATCTTAGTTTGGGATAGCTTTCGGGCGGCATTTTACAACGTTGGTGATAAATACTTCGCCTACACGGATTGGATCTGGAGCAAATTTAGGCAAGGATTCGAATATGCATCATAGAGAGGATTTGTGTAATCCGTCTCGCCCGTCTCTGCCAGTAACTTGCAATTTTTATGCTACTGTTTATTGTGAAATATTATGTGATGTGAAGTTGGTGAAGATCCTGTGTGAATCAAGGAGGAAAAGACTTGTAATTATCTATTGTTTTCATACATTTTTAGTGTCGGTTTTCCGGATTGGACTCTGATCGTCCTGTGGTTTTCACCATATTGGATTTTCACGTTAAATCCCTGTGTTACTTTTATTATTGTTATTTTGTGATGTGTTTTGATTGTGTGTCGACATATCGCTAAGTGGTTGTGTAGGCACTTGCTTAAACTAATTTGCAGGTGCTCTGATCAGGCTTGCATGCTCTCTAGCCCAACACCAAGCACATGTGATGGTCCTCCACTGCACGCCCTCCGCGCACGTGCATTCCATAAGTCCTCGTGCGCATTTTAGCCTTCTGCCGACACCATCCGTCGGCATCATCACCGTCAGCGAACCTTCTTGGGCCGTCGTGGGGCATGCCTGTCATTTTTTTGTAAATTGATCCAAATTTCAAGACTGTGAAAACCAATACGGTCCTCAAGAAAACTATAAAAGGCTCACAGTCCTTCATTTGAAGACCAGGAACCAAGACGTATGGAGAGAGCTTTGAAATTTTCTGGCGAGAAAACTCTCAGACGTCTCCTTCGGAGTTTGAAGACCTCATTCGGTTCTCAAATCCTCCTTCAAGAGCGACTTGAATATCACTTCTGAAATGCCATTTCCAGTGCTTCTCAAGTGTCATCTCTCGAACCTGCTCCTGCGAGCGCCAAGAAAAATTTCATATCTTTTTTACTTTCAAGTACTTGTAAACAAAGTGGTGGTCTGTCACCCTTTCGAAATTCCTAACACTTGTAACCTCAAGCAAATTAGTGGATTTGGTCGGCACCGAACCGGCACTGTGGCCTTTTCCTTTCTTGATTTTTCACGTAAAAAATCTTATCGTCTCCGATGTTTGTTTCATTTTAACTCTTTACACGTTTGACTAACTCTAGAGATAAGACGATTAGACTGTCAAAATCAGCAGAGCGCTAATTATAAGCTGCCCGCAACAAATGTATAATATATGTATAATATATTAATAATACTAATAATGAGAGACTCAGGGCGTTTGTTACTCGTGACCTCATGACTAACAAAAACTATAATTCAAAAATATGGGAGTGGTACGTATAAAATGTTTACATTAATATTTAATACTAGTTGACGCGATATTAGAGTGTCTGACATTGCACATGAACCGCATTTACCTCATTATTATTACTTTTTTAATCCAATGCCGTGGACCCCACCAACCGCATGCAATTTGTGGCTTGCCGTCCCCGGGGCCGGGCCGAAATTTCTCTACGAATTATAATTGAAAACACTTGGCTCATTTTAATTAAAAAAATAATTCTGTTATAAATAATTTCATTTTATTGTTAAAGCCTTAACATAATAAGAAATTCGTGATAAAAGTCTGCGAATAGTGAGATTGCTAGAGACTAGAGTGTGCAAAGAAATTTAATGGTTAATATATACGTTTTTAAAAGTAAAAGTAACCTGGTCTGCGGATAGTAACTTGGTAATGAAATTTGTGACCTTGTTTTGTCATGCTGCACCCAAATCATTCAAATCCTGCTGCAAACGTATTTTTCATAGTTTTGTTCGGGATACTACAAAAACAAAACATGTGTCTCGATTTCCATTTAGCATTCAAATTACAGCAAATTCGCTCCAAAGTATCAATAAACAAAGTATTTTTTTTTAGTATGGAGGCCAGCGAACTCCAACTAACCACCGATGTCACAACGATCGATCATCTCATGCAAAATATCGCTCCAACGAACAGAACATGCGATCGGATTTCTACATACGACCCATATGTTACGATCTTAGATAATGGTAATACTATAGATGTAGGAAAAACCGGGGTGCCGAGAAGCAGAAATCCGAAAATCGAATAACAAACACAGAACAAAAAACAGAGCAGTCACAAACACAAGATGTTACAGAGGTTCACCCAAACCGGGCTACGTCCTCTCTCCCCTTCTTCTTCCTTCTTGTATTCACCAAAAAAAAACAGAATACAAAGGTTGCAAGGATCAAATCCGATCCTACCTCTTCTCCTCTCTTCTGGACAAGAAAACCATAGAAGAACACCTTCTGGATCGATCTCAACGAGATACCTCGTATCGCCTCCAAAAGAATACGCCGCCACAGACTGCAATGAATCCGTATCCCTAAATCGGGAAAAACAACGTATATAAACGTCTGCCGGCAACCACGATCGTCGACCAAGCAAGACCGGTCGACGATCGCCGATCGTCGACCCAAAAGGCCGGTCGACGATCGCGACCCCGATCGTCGACCAAGCAAGACCGATCGACGATCGCCGATCGTCGACCCAAAAGGCCGGTCGACGATCGTCGATCGTCGACCCAAAAGGCCGGTCGACGATCGTCGATCGTCGAACCATAGCGTTCGACGATCGCCGATCCCAAAGAAAAACCCATCAGAAAAATTTGGTCCGGGGGCATTGCCCCCGAGCCCCCACCGGGGACGCTGTCCCCTGGACCCCTGCCCGCTGTCCGGTCAGCGGGACCTCCGCCGGGGGCTGCCGCCCCCGGACCCCCGCTGTCGTGGGTCCCAGAGATGTCGAGGGGGGATCACACTTCGATTCCTCTAAGCTCACGTGGGCGAACCCGGTGTGAGAAACAAGAGGACCGGAAGTGTTCCACAACCCCAACAATAGATACCTAAGAATGGCCAAGAGGCGGCCGGAGATGGGAGAGAAGACGAACGGCCGGGGGGTTGCCGGAGAAGGGAGAGACGGAAGAGGGGATCGGGGGTAGAGAAGAAACAAACAACTTTATTAATTTTTCTTCTTAATCCTGATTACAAACAAAGACCCATATTTATAACACTAATAAACCCCTACTTATTTGACAGGTGTCCTGCTACTTGTCACACCATATCACGGCGAAGAAACAATGAAAAAAAATGAAGGACCGACTTCGATCAGACAAGCATCAACTTGGTAGCACGAGGACACCGCAATATCTCCTTCCAATATTGTGAAGAGAGAAATCAGGGAACTTGGCATCAAGCTTCCTCCAAGGGATGTGAATTGCTTAGCCATCATTCTAGTCTTCCAAAAAATGACTGCAGGCCGCTTATTCACAAAAATTAAGAACCTTCTACGGGACACACGCTCGGACATCACCGTCCATTCCACGTGGCGCACTCAACAAACATCTCGCGTGGGCTGCGATTTCCATTTTCTTTGCAGGGGCCACTCCCAACTCAGACATATATATCTTGGAAGGGAATATAACCAAAATGTATCGTTTTGTTTTTTGAACCAACACCAACATCTGCCTAAAAAAAAATCAATAATTATAAGTATTTTTTTATTGAATATAAGGAGCTTAAAACCCCGCAAATTCCGTAAGAAATGGTTGGTTGTCAAGTGACAAAAGAGGCACGGCCCAGTGGAACCCTCCAAATCAAATCAAGAGGAAACTTTTTTGATTAAGATCGTAGCGCAATTCTAGCAGATAAGAATCTTAGATTTATGGACAAAATTGTCCCTCCTTTTATTTCTCAATCACGCGTCACCACCTGTATTGTAAGTAGGGACTATTATTATTCCGGTCTTCATGAACAAAGACGACGCTTGCAACTATTCTGAACAAATTTGTGTAAGAACAATGAGGAAAACTTAAACTCAAACAACAATCAGACAATAAACATAATGTGATATACGTGATTTAGCAAGCAGCGCCTATAAACATGGGCATGGACACGGTAGCACATCCTAAGAAGACAAAAATGCCCCTAAACCAACAAAATTAAGTTTTGGTATGGGCGTTGATATCCGCGCTGCAATTTAGGTTATCCTTATTGGAAATATCTATTTTTTTAGGGGTTTTATTTTTACTTCACGCACTGCATGTTATAAAATCCGGTACAAAACGCAGTCACGGCTATAATATTTTGCAGATACCAAGAACACAGAAAACGGCCACAGAATTTATAAAATGAAAATATAAATTCAAATACAAAGAAAAACGGGAGAAAAATGACTGTCCGGAGAGTACACCGTGGATGCACCAGACACGTACGATACGCGGCGAGAATCTGAGATATGGACTGCAATCCGCCTTGCGGACGCACAAGGTTCACCGAACCTTCAACGTCGAAGTCCGACGTTCAACCGCATCACCATCGGAGAACAACGCCGCCAACGGAGAACAACGCCACCACCGGAGAGAAACCTCCGTCGAGGCTAACTGCACACGCGCACGCCGTCGACGTCACGCCTCTCAACTCCAAAGGAAATCCACTGCAACGCCGGCGACAAACTCCACCAAGCCCGACGGCAACACCTCTCTCAAAGCCGGCGGTTATTTCCTCCAAGACCGGCGACGAGCACCCTCGGCCGACGACCACTCCGGTGCACGAACGAGAGCGAGAAGAGGAGAGAGAGGGCGGCTTCCTCCAAAAATCTTCAGGCGGCTCTCCACTTGATTGCTACAGGCGGCACCAATTTCTCCTGGGCTGATTGGCTCATATTTCATGTTTATAGGCAAGACAAAGGAAATGGAAATTTTTCATTGCTTTCCTTTTTGGCAATTCACGTGAAGACCAATAAAAGAGGAAAAAAAATTCATTTAATTTCCTTAAATTTGATTCTGCAAATTTCAAATAAATTCTTAATCCATAGAGTCGGATTCGAACCAAAAATAACAATCACCACCTTGGTTCGAGATCCGGAGCCACCACCTGCACAAAGCACTATCTGCCCAAAACACCAACTGCACTAGGCATCAACTGTGCGAAGCAACACTGCACGTAGCATGATCTGCACGAAGCACCAGTCTGCACTAAGCACCACCTCAAAAACCTGAGGCGTCAGCCGACCTGCTCCAGTCGATTCATCCCTGCTCGGGCTCAACCTCTGAATGTCGACGCAACTGGATCGCTGAATCTGACTTGCCTAGTCAGACTACCAGATGGGTGATCCCCTGCACCACCTCGACCATCCATTCTGTCAGCCGCATAAATCATGGGCACACCAGCTCGCATCGTGGTCCCCATCAGCTGGTAAAGACTACCGCACTGCATAACTCGCATGAGCACAGTGCGTCCACGTGTCACCATCAGAACTCTACCTCTCGCTGCAAAACTGCATCCTCTAGAGTCTAGTCTGCCCAGCGATATCAAATTCCTGCGCAGCTTAGGTACCAGGTGTACCTGCACAAGCCTACACACTGCTCCATCATGCAACCTGATGTCCACCGTCCCTATCCCCGTGACCTCATATGCTGAGCCGTCACCCAGAAAGACCGACCCAGTCCTCACCTTCAGTGAACTGAACATCCCTGCATCCGAGCAAAAGTGTTGCGAAGTACCAGAATCCAATACCCAGCTATCAGAGTCACATGGACTCTCAGTGATGAGCAGAGACACATCATTATCATCTGTCGTAGCTACCGCCGCCTTGCCCGCACCCTGGACGTCCCCAGAAATCTGTGCACGCTGCGAACAATTTCTCCTGATATGGCCACTTTGCCTGCAATGGTAGCACGTCACTGCCTTTCTTGATGCGAATCTGGCCCGTGCACTTCCAGATCCCTTCTCGAATTGCTTCCCTCGCCGTCCTCCTACTGCCAAAGCATGCTCACCCTCAGAAGCGGGGTCCGACAGCATATGACTGGACAGTAACGCAGACGTGATCTGCTCCACGTCTATTGTATCCTTCCCATACAGCAGGGTGGTCTCCATGTGCTTATACGATGACGGGAGCGAGGTAAGAAGCAATAAGGCCTTGTCTTCTTCCTCCACCTTCACACCAACCACATGCAGTTGGCTCAGAAGTCCATTGAACACGTTGAAGTGTTCCTGCAGATACCACCTTCCTGCATCTTCAGGCCGTACAATCTCTGCTTCAGTAACAGCCTCGTGGTCAACGACTTGCTCATGTAGAGTCCCTCCAGCTTCTCCCACAACGTGACAACTGACTCTTCAATACCGATATTGAACAGCACCTTGTCGTCGACGCACATCCGAATAGCGCTAGTGGCGCGCTCATCCATCTCCGTCCACTCAGAATCCTTCATCGGAGCGGGCAAAGTATCACGCCCCCGCAGAACTTGGATCAACTCCGGCTCAACCAGCATATCCTTGACCCAAATCTGCCACAGGCGAAAGTTCCCGCTGCCGTCAAATTTTTCCACCGAATATCTGGCCAACACGGTGTTCTTCGCTGGCATAGCTGCCTGCAGTACCTCTAGATGATCTGATTAATTCACGGATCAGATCTGGGAAGATAGGGAGCGGACCGATGTCGTCACCTACCGTTGACCCAAACCTAAAACTGGAACGTCCAATCAGTCACCTACACGGAACCTGCCTCTGATACCACTTGTTGTAAAATCCGGTACAAAAATGCAGTCACAACTATAATATTTTGCAGATAACAAGAATGTTGGGGTCCAACCCCTAAAGAGTCGTTGGACTTGGAATAAATCAGACCAGGTCTGGAGTTGTGCTGGAAGCAGAATTTGTGCTCTCTGCATGTCTCCAGGCGTCGAGCGGAGCAGTACTAGCCAGGCGTCGAGTGATCAGGCGTCGAGTGGCGTCGAGTGCAGCAGCTGGCGTCAAGTGGCGTCGAGTGCAGCAACTGGCGCTGAGTGGCGTCGAGTGTAGCGTTGGCGTCGAGTTGAGTCGTGTGAGTTCATATGGCGTCGAGTGAGGTTGCCTGGCGTCGAGTGAGCTCATCAGACGTCGAGTGTTGGCTGACGGTAGCTGTTCCGTGAAATCACAAATTTCTCTGCAGTCTGATGGCTTAGGGCTTGATCTAAGAGCTGAGATTGCCTCGCTCTTTGCCTTAAATAGGCCACAACTTATTCTAGAACGTACACAACAATTATTCAGTGAA